>CM029595.1:37570725-37737684 GCA_017311375.1 Mytilus coruscus
ATGGAACATGTGATATTTGGAATGGGTCATGCGATTCTTGTAAGTCGGGCTTCAAAGGATATCAATGTAGACAATGTAAATGAAAAATTCGTAAGGGTTCCACGGAACCCAGTGTCTCGCCTACTTTTGCTCTTAATCGCAGGCTCAACAAAATGAGGATACAAATCAATAAAAATATTCCTTTAGATACTATCTTTTGATTGTAAGAAGCTTCTGTCAAAGTTTGGTATAAATCCAGGATAGTTTATGAATCTAATAAATGTTTTAAAACTTTAACTGCAGACTGTATTTAATGTTAACTGGAAGAAAAACTAAGTCCATTTATAAGTAAAATACGGATAAACAGGAACAAAACTTTAACAAAATTTCTTTCTAGATACTAGCTTTTAATCATAAACAAGCTTCTGTCCAAGTTTGGTACAAATCCAGGATAGTTTAAGAAAGTTATTAAAATTTTAAAACTTTAACCACAGAGTGAATGTAATGTTTCCGGCAGAAAAACTAAGTCCGTTTACAAGTAAAATACGGAAAAATGAATTTTTTTTAACAAATTTACTTCTGGATACTATCTTATGATCATAAACAAGCTTCTGTCCAAGTTTGGTACAAATCCAGGATAGTTTAAGAAAGTTATTAAAATTTTAAAACTTTAACCACAGAGTGAATGTAATGTTTCCGGCAGAAAAACTAAGTCCATTTACAAGTAAAATACGGAAAAACAGGAATTTTATTTTACAAAATTTACTTCTGGATACTATCTTATGATCATAAACAAGCTTCTGTCCAAGTTTGGTAGAAATCCAGGATAGTTTAAGAAAGTTATTAAAATTTCAAAACTTTAACCACAGAGTGAATATTTGTGGACGCCGCCGCCGACGACGACGACGCCGACGGAATGTAGGATCGCTATGTCTCGCTTTTTCGACTAAGTCGAAGGCTCGACAAAACGGGTATTAATGGTAGATAATAGAACATAATAAAATGATATATGCATGTAATAAGGAAAGACGTTTTAGTTCTGTATTCTGTAAATGAGTTTCACAAAACCTCTCGAGTAAAATATATATAAAAAACATTACCTCTATATTGTGATAATCATGGGTAATAACTACAGTAACTTATTACACTATAAATGAATTTTAAATGAATTGCATTCATTGGCTTACAAATTTACAATATCGTACAATATTAAGTTTGGAAGGGATTGATGCATTTATTCTCCTGTTGCGTTGCTTCGTCTTAATGACATCTCTACTGCTATTTATGCTGGCCTCAGTCTATATTTAGTTTATTCTTTTCTTTTTGTACGAATGGGTTTATGAGATTTAGATTCTCCATCACTTCTAATGAAAATTACATTTGAGGTGCTTTTTTAAACATGTGTTTAACAATTTGTCTCCTTCAAAATGTAGATATTAAGCAAATATCAAGTGTTTCATTCTGACGACAGAGGTTGGGGAATTTAAAAATAATACTACTCCAGATCGGGTCAATCTAACTAACTGCTGCTTCACAACTGCAAACACGAAAACATATATTTCTTATGTCATATTGATGTATTAAATTACGGAACTGAGTTAGAAAAAGAACATGATTAGAAGTATAGAACAATCCTTATTCTATATTTCGGAAATGTAAGATGTAGAGCAAAATGCAGTTATGTTAATATATTTACGCAGCCAGAATTTTTTAAGAAAAGAAAACCAGTGCCTGAATTAATAAAACAATAAGATTTACCAGTTTAATCTAATTGTAACAATTATTACACAAATGCCATGGGATATTTATTTTTCAATTGATATTGAAACAAAAATCATTTAGTTATGGGAATTTTTTATTTTTCGGGTGTTTCCTAAGGTAGAATTTATATAGCCACTGCCCTTTAGAACTGGCATTCGATGAAATAAATTGCAAAAACAGAAAGCGTTGCTTCTGTTTCACATAGAATCTTTTCTCCCTATGTCCATGAAGGACTCTGCCGGGGATATTGTAAGCGGCGTCAAATGGTTAAAAACGTAGCAGTTAGTATAAAGATAATTCAGTGTGTTTTACATTTTTTCTAGCAAACTATACATCTGTTGTTTTTATTTTGAACCATTGTCTATTATGAATAAAAGGAGATGTGGGGTTATACACCAATAATACAGTAACACAACTACAAAACTAACCAAACGATATCGAGAGGGCACCATACAGTCTTCAACCCTCTATCGGATAAAATGTTAACATGGACAACAGTTAAAACTTATTTCTTTTATAAACTATAAATGAAATTACTATGAAAATTACTTACAAAGTTCCGAATTTAAATACATGAAAGATCACAATTTCGGATTAGAATTCGGTCGGTATAATGTCTTTTAATCAATTATCATTACGAATGAATAAAATTATTGTTTTGTCATATAATATAAATGTATTGTGTAGTATCACTTAACCCGTTTAAGTTTTTTTTCTTTGATGTAATTAAGTTTCTATGATATCAGAAAAGCTCTGTCGGTCTAGTATTTAGTATGATAAATTGTACATTATTAAGACCCTTCTGTAGGCCTATGTATTACGAAATTTTCAAAGTGCTACAATATCAAAACAGTAAAAAAACAGAATAAAAAAGTGACATGTTATTTTGTACATATACCAAAGGAAAACGTTGTTCAAAGCAATGCTGTTGAATATTTCATTGCATTTAATAGAAAATGTGGATTTGGTGGCAAATAAAGCCAAGATTTTTGCAAAAAATCCACAGACTTTATTACAGAGATTTTCGTCATAAAATTGTAAACATAGATTACTTACTTGTTTGTCCATGGTGTTCTAGCTTTTATTGTCTACAAAAAGTCCTAAACAAGCTTTACAATCCAGAACACCTCGTGCTGAGTCCCTAAGTTGAGCGCATTAAGTCCATTGTTATACTTGTTTTATCCAATATATGTTTTTAAATACTTGTTTTATGGGAATCATTGATAGCAATAATCCTCTATCTATTAAGCACCGAATTGTCAAATACAGAAGTACAAGGAGAAAGCCTGTGGATTTTTTTTTTATAAAATTTCAATACGTTTAACATTGAAACAACAAAAGTTACTTATCCTTTAATGTAATTGAAAAAATATTTTAATTCCAAGATACACTTGTTATTTTGTTTGATACAAGTACATTTACACCAAGATGTCGTTAAATGAAATCGGATACCCTGCATTTATCATGCTTTTCAATAACATATGATCAAATCGCGGAGACCCCCCTCCTAAATTATTGAAAACTATCATTCTGCATTGTAAATAATATCTTGGTTTAAATTAGATACACCCATTCGGGCTAACGCCCTCAAGATGTATCTAATACTTAAAATGTGTACGACCATTTTTTTTACCCGACTAGACAAGAAATCATCGTTCTTAATAGCAGAGAATAAGATGGATGAAGATGAATATTGGCAGCAGAATGCCATTCTGAAATTCAAAAAAAGAACGTTTTGTCTTGGATTCATGATTTTTATTAGTTGTTATTGGCTTGGAACTTCCATTAAATGCGAGTACTCACAGATCGTTTCTTTGTGTCTCTGGTGTTTATGTTACTAGATTATTTAGCTTTGTATCGATCTGATGGGTTAAGTCCTTTTCAACTGATTTTTATAGTTTGTTCTTCTTTGTTGTGCTGTTACACCACTGCCCAGGTTAAGGCGAGGAGAGGGTTGGGAGCCAGCAAACATGTTTAACGCCGCCATATTCTGTATGTGACTGTTCCATCTCTAGGGCCTTTAATGCAGTGGCTGTCGTTTGTTACTGTATATCATTATTATATATAACTATGTGCTTTCTTAGGTCCATTTGGATTCCTAATAAAACTACTTTTAAAGAAAATTGCCATTGAAATGCATTAATATATTATCTTCGTGATTTCTTTATATATGCGTGTTCTTTAATGATAACTATAATGATAATATCCTAAATTTACTGAGACGACCTATTTTCGCGAACGATGTTTTTTTGCGAGTAGAAGATCGTCAATATGTGAAACTTAGATCAACTCGTATGGGAACAAACCAACAACATTAGAAAATAGCGACAATATATTGCCTCTAAATAGGATAGAATGGGTTAAACGCGAGAAGAAAAAAAGTATCGACGAAAACGATTATTTTAACATTATCACGGTAGGTATAGTGTCCGGCTAGGATCGTGGATTTTCGAGTGATTTGATCGGGTTTTTCGAGTGTGACGACTTTTTTCGAGTGAATATGATGAAAAATGTAATCAAACAGACTTCCTTTCTGACAAGACGTGATATAGAAGCTTGACTTTAATATATAAGGTTATACAAGGTATGTTAGTATTTGAGATAAAAGATATTATCAATCTAACATTATTTTTCGTTAAAAAGTTGAATTTAGCCTTACAATGCTTTTATTCCAAAATACAGAATAAAGCCATTTTATACACATACCAATGCAAATGTCGAAGAAAATGCATACATGGCATCTATATATCCTTGGATATACAGACACTTTACAAAAATTCTTGTAATTGCATTGAAAACGACATTTTGAGACTAAATTCATTTCTATATGTTCGGGTTTTTTCAAGAGCAGTCCGGGTTTTTCGAGTGCGTTCGTGTTTTATCGAGTGATTATACATATTTCCTATAGCTTAAAATGTTATGTCTCCGAAAAATTTCCTATATACCCTACTATATTATGGTATATAGGAACTTTTTCTGAGAAAAGTGCCTGTGCATGTAAAGTATATATTTGTGATGTCAACAATATAATGTAAGGATAGACAAGTTGGAATTAGACGTACATACATATAAGTTGTGTTAAGCTGATGAACTATTCATTTCATTGTTAATTATATATGACATGCAATTCAAATTTTAAAGTCAATGGGAATAAAATGGGAGGATTAAGTATGTGTATGGTTTTTTATTAATGGATTTATTTTTGTGGGGAGGGGCAGGCCTTTTAGTAGATTATTTTGTATTACATAACATTTTCTGATTCTTCACTGCTGTCCAGTAGGTTTCTAACTCCTTTTAAAAGAAACTCCAGGGTTCACCACAAGAAATATTATTAACTGTAAAATCAAAAGTAGCCTGAAATGAAGTTGAAAAGATTATGAGTCCCCTGCACTATGTTCTAAATATGAAAAGAAGATGTGGTATGATTGCCAATGAGACAACTCTTCACAAGAGACCAAATGACACAAAATTAACAGTTATAGGTCACCGTACGGCCTTCAACAATGAGCAAAGCCCATACCGCATAGTCAGCTATGAAAGGCCCCGAAATGTGAAACAATTCAAACGAGAAAACTATCGACCTAATTAATGTACAAAAATTGAACGAAAACAAATATGTAACACAACAACAAACGACAACCACTGAATTACAGGCTCCTGACTTGGGACAGTCACATACATACAGAATGTGGCGGGGTAAAACATGTAAAACATGTTAGCGGGATCCAAACCCTCTCCTAACCTGGGACAGTGGTGTTACAGTACAACATAAAACGAACTATAAAAATCTGTTGAAAAAGGCTTAACTCATCAGAAGGATACAAATAGAAATACATCTAATAAAAAGACAGAGTGGACTTGGCCGGGTACTTGTACATCCCAACAACAAAAGACACTAAGTACAGATCTTAAAACCGTTTTATAAAGGATCCAGTCATTTCTAATTTAACAATGGAAAATTGTGGTAGAACGTTTTCCGAACAGAAAATTTGCATTAAATTGAAAAAGGTTCATTTTGGTTAACGTAGTTATAACAAACAAACAAACAAACAAATATTTTATTTGCCAATCACGGCGCCAAAATGAGCAGAATAATTACAATAACATTTTCAAACATAATATAAAAGTAAATTAAAAGTAGGTTAAACAAAGTACATAGCATGATTTGTTTTGGTGATTTATTGGGAATATATGATATTGTCCTTCACTTAATTACAGTTATAAAATTGAAAAGTCATTTTTAAAGTCAGGAATACCTTTTTCTTATTCAAATTTTCTAAAAAAACCCGGACCATTTTTGAAAAACCCGGACGGTTTCACTGTTGCTCTCGAAAAACCCGGACAATATTTAACACTGAATGTTTTGGTTAAATACAAGGAAACTGTGCTTCTTTGTTGCTCAAAACATGTATAGTATTCAGAAAAGATGGGTAGTAATGTAAAAACTATTATAATTACGAAATAGCAGTTAATTGACCTTATCGCATGTTTTATCACTCGAAAAACCCGATCTACACTCGAAAAATATGGACCGACTCACTCGAAAACAACGATCCTAGCCGGACACTATACCTACCGTGAGTATTTCAATAGTTGTATATTTCTGTTTATTTTAATCGTAACTCTTCCACCATATACGACAGGAACCACATAACTGAACCATGTAGGACATGAACTAAACCATGACACCGAATTTTCAATAATCTTGAATTGTGTGCAAATGTAGCTATTTTTCGGAATAATTGACGGCAGGTTTATATTATAACGAAATATGTGATGTAACAGACAGTAAACAAATATTTTTTTTATATGCATAAGAAACGAACAATCAACTTTTAAAATTTGACATACGCGAGCATTATTCTGTTTTAAATTATTAACTATATAATACACATTTCTATGTACTAACATACAAGCTATAAACAAAGATACCTACCAGCTTGAATTGTCATTGTTTGTCATTAAAACACTTAACACAATCATGTCCAATTTAACCAAACTATGAAAAATCACTGTACTAAACGCTCCTCGATATGACGACGTTACTACCCGTGAATCCACATGATTATAAGAACAACCATATTGTGATCGTTCAATTCGTAGTTTGATCTGCATTTTAAATATCCTTTTAAATTTTCTATTTATAAATAAGTTACAACACAAAATTCTATTTTCATTTGTTTTTATTGATTCTTTTTGTGTTTTTGTTTATCTGATTTGTCAAGCCTTTTCCAACAGATGTTTACAGTTTGTTTCAGTCCAAGGTAAAGGATAGGGTTGAGCACTTTAACATATGTTTAATGAAGAAGTATTCTTTATGTGCCTGTACAAAGTCAGGAACTGTAAATATTGAATAGTCGTTTGTTTATATCTGCAATATCTGTTTTCGTTCATGGTGTTAAGCATAAATCAGACTGATGGTTTTCTCTTTGAATTGAATTGAAATGATTCACATTATGTCATGCATATGGCAAGCCGTTTTACTATTTATTCTAACTTCAAGATATCTCATAAACTTTATAATCTTATATAAGATATCTTATTAACTATATGAGATATCTTATAAACTATATAAGATATCTTATAAAATATATAATATCTTATAAAGTATATAGGATATCTTATATAAAAATATTTATAAGATATCTCATATACTTTATAAGATATCTTATAAACTTTGTTTATCTTATATAGTATATAAGCCTTCAAAAATGAGAAAAGCCCATACCGCATAATCAGCTATAAAAGGCCCCGAAGTGTCAAATGTAAAACAATTAAAACGAGAAAAGTAAAGGCCTAATTAATGTACAAAAATGAACTAAAACAAATATGTAACACAGCATCAAACGACAACCACTGAATTACAGGCTCCTGACTTGGGACAGGCACATACAGAATGTGGCGGGGTTAAACATGTTAGCGGGATCCCAACCTCCCCTAACTGGGGACAGTAGTGTGTAAAAGTACAACATAAGAACGAACTATAAAAATCAGTTGACACTTTTAAACATATCATGTGTGACAAATGTTTTTTGTAAGACTCAGATCGACGACGTCCGGTCTCTAATCGACGTCCGTTCCTCAAATCGACGTCCAAATCTGACGTCACAATAAAATATCCTCAAATCGACGGCCAATAGACCACTTTCGAGTTCATCCTTCACCGGAAAAAATCGTCAATTATGAGCGCCTTTTGGACGTCATTTACCAGATAGAGGGTATCACCTGTATCCCTGTACTATTAACGTTAATCAAGCGTCTTAGGGATCGTCATTGCGGAGGATAAACTAGAAATAATATATAAATAATAATAATAAATGTTTGTTCCGTATGTACTTAATCACAATTCCCTAATGAAAGCAAGGCTGATTGTCAATTATGAAAATTCATTTTGCCGAATAATTCGTGCAATATAGCATCATAGTTCTCCAACCACTTGCTCAACATTGGAACGGAAGTGACGACGCCCTAAACGCACGAATGATGTTCACTAAAACCAAAGTTTTTGACGGAAATGCATCAAACTCGAAAGTTGTCTATTTTATGCCTATCTAATCGACGTCCAATTTTTGGCTTCTCTAATCGACGTCCAATTTTTAGCTTCTCTAATCGACGTCCGTTTTGGACACATAATACAAAATGGAACTGAACCGATATCAGCTGAAACCTTAATTATTAAAAAAGATGTGGTATGATTGCCAATGAGACAACTCTTCACAAGAGACCAATTGGTACAGAAATAAACAACTATGGGTCTCCGTACGGCCTTCAAAAATGAGAAAAGCCCATACCGCATAGTCAGCTATAAAAGGCCCCGAAGTGTCAAATGTAAAACAATTAAAACGAGAAAAGTAAAGGCCTAATTAATGTACAAAAAAATGAACGAAAAACAAATATGTAACACAGCATCAAACGACAACCACTGAATTACAGGCTCCTGACTTGGGACAGGCACATACAGAATGTGGCGGGGTTAAACATGTTAGCGGGATCCCAACCCTCCCCCTAACCGGGGACAGTGGTGTAACAGTACAACATAAGAACGAACTATAAAAATCAGTCGACACTTTTAAACATATCATGTGTGACAAATGTTTTTTTTAAATGTATTACCTACTAGTATGTAAACAGGTTGAGATATCAATTTTTAAATTTTGGAGATTACATAAAAATAAGGAGATGTGATATGATTTCCTATGGGACAGGACAACTATCCACCAGAGTTCAAATAAAGTGAATGTGAGCAATTATAGCCTTTTTATAGGCAACAGTACGGCTTTCAACAATGATAAAAACCCATACCGCAAAGGCTATAAAAGGCCACAACATGAATAATGTAAACAATTCAAATTAGAAAACTAACGGTCTTATTTATAACAAAACAATTCCGAAAAACAAATATGACAGACATAAACCAACGACAACCACTGTACTACAGACCCATAAAGAATGTGGCGGGTTTAAACATGTGTGTGTACACTTAACCCTCCCCTAACCTGGAACAATGATGTAACAGCACAACATAAAAATATAATGCCAATTTCTGGCGTATATGTTTCACTCCAGTTGTGAAACTCAGAAATTTGTTGAAAAATATCTTACAGAGTCCGAATAATAATACTCTCAAAACAATTGGCTGTACTTCTTTATTTTGTCTAATTTTTGAAGACTGAATGTTGGTCTCTAGATGTTGTTTGTTTTTTTTTGTCGTTGGGTTGTTTTCTCATTGATTTACACTTACATGCATGTCATTTATTAATATGAATAGGAATGACACTACAATGTAGATCGATTGGATTAACTTTTATCAAAGATAAATATTAATATGCATGTTACCTATTTCGGGTTGAAAAATCTATATGGAGAGTATGTATAAGTATTTGAAAATTAAGTTGTCATAAGAACCCTACAAAACATGTACATGTATTGGTGTAAGTCCAGTAATTTATCATTTATTGGACAGCGATTAGAAAGACTACAATCGATCGGACGTCGTTTTGGCAATACATGACGTCACATTGGACGTCGATTAGGGTATCAAAATATTGGACGTCGATTTGAGAATGTGACGTCAGATTTGGACGTCGATTTGAGGAACGGACGTCGATTAGAGGCCGGATGTCGATCTGAGTCTAACATATATAATATCTTATAAAGTATATAAGATATCTTATATAAAAAATATTTATAAGATATCTCATATACTTTATAAGATATCTTATAAACTTTGTTTATCTTATATAGTATATAATATATCTCATATTGTTTATAAGATATCTTATATAGTTAATAAGATATCTTATAAAGTTTATAAGGTATCTTATACAGTTTATAAGATATCTTATATAGTATATAAGATATCTCATATAATTTATAAGATATCTTATATAATTTTCTTTATAAGATATTTTATAAATTATATGAGATATCTTATAAACTATATAAGATATCTTATATACAAAATATATATAAATAAGTCTAAATTGAAAACAACGTTCAAACCTATGATTGCGTTGGATAAAACCGCAATTTTATACGTGTGCATGCAAAACAAATTTCTTGATAGAGGGTCTAAATACAGCACAAACAACATTTTCCAAGAGACCAAAAAAGTGAAAAAGTATATTTAAACAAAACGCATTTGACTAACAGGTCGAACAACGGATGTTCTTAAACCCTGCTGACTGCCATTGGCGATTGCCAAATAAACGGATCACAAGATGTAACAAAATGGATCTTTATTATAAATTTAATACCAAACAGAAAACAATAAAATTGCGGAAAAGATGGTATACCGCAAACATAAGAAATATCCGGATTTCGACAATTAATGTCTCTTCAGTTATGTTAGGAATCGAAACGGTATTTGGAAGGCCATATAATTTACCTCAATGTATGATAGACTCTTGAATTTTGAAGAGTCGAAATAGGATGAACGGGATCATATAAACCCGAAGGCAAATATAATACAAGCCCAAACGAAAAATATAAATAAGTCTAAATTGAAAACAACGTTCAAACCTATGATTGCGTTAGATAAAAATCGCAATTTTTATACGTGTGCATGCAAAACAAATTTCTTGATAGAGGGTCTAAATACAGCACAAACAACATTTTCCAAAAGACCAAAAAGTGAAAAGTATATTTAAACAAAACGCATCTTATAAAACTTAAAAGATATCTTATAAAGTATATAAGAAATCTTATAAAGTATATGAGATATCTTATAAAATTTAAATGATATCTTATAAAGTTTATATGATATCTTATAAAACTAGATTATATAAGATATCTTATATATTATACAAGGTTCTTTGTAGGTTGGAGGTTGTATTTTCTTGATTACTGTAGTTTTCAACAGTACTTATCATTGTCTGGATATCTGTAGGAGAATTTGCAACAAGGGCAACATCGTCAGCACAGGTTGGAGAACCACAATATATATTCCGATGTAAGAACCAAGACCGCTATTTTCAAGTTGGTCTAGGATGTCGTTTGCTTATAGTTAATAAAGTTCAGTGATGAGTATTCCACCTTGTAGTACGCCTTGATGTACGGAAAACGGATTTGATATTAGACCATTTTATTTGATAAAGGTTATGGTATAAGTACTAAGTTGGCGTATTAGGAGCCAGAGCGTTCCACCCACTCCTGATAGGAAGAGTTTACGATGTAAGCTATCAAGATTGACAACGTCAAATGCAGCCTTAGCATCTAGTAGTGCTACAAAGACGGGTAATTTCTGATCCATATGCAAACTTGTCCAGGTTCAGCTGCATCAACTTGATTGATAAAGATTTCAAAACTACAACCTGGGTACCTGGGTACCTTGAGCAGCTTTAATAATTTTCTTCATAGGTACTTTTCTTACATAAACCGTACCCAGCGTACACAGAGTACGTTCTTATAGTACGTACAGTGCACGTTCAGCTTCATAAAACCATAGTTCGGTGAAAAAATATAAACATACATAAATTGTGTTATACATGTATTACCTTATAGGTATACTTTACTTGTACTTACAGGTAACATTTTAAATATAAAACCGCATGCTTTCAAGGGAGACAATTTGTTGACTCACTAGATTTTCTGTAATCTCAATATTCAATCAACATTCCAGCTAAATATAGATATATATGTAACCCATTTCAAAATTGAAACAGAAAAAGTTAGTGTTTTTAGTTGGTTCTATTTACTTTTGAAGCGATGGCCTAAATATTTCTTTCTAGATGTTTCTGTCAGTTGAGGTTATTCCGAAGACCGCTGACGTCATTCAATGCGTTCCGAAAAGTAAATTTTAACCAATCAGCGGAATTTTAATTTTGACCATCCAGTCAGCGGAATTTTAATTTTAACATAACTATTTTGATGCAGCCCGAAAAGTAAATTTCAACCAATCAGCGGAATTTTATATCTATTTTTGATGCAGATATTTCCAGACTAAATTGGAAATTATAGTAAAATAGAATGCTTTTAGTAGATATACAGCAGGAACAATGAAATCTTTTAGCATTAGAAGGATTGGATAGGGTTCTGTGTATTCCCATTATTTGTACAACTCTCCTTACTCTTGGGAATTATGGAGGATTTTGCGACCTAAATGGTTCACCAAAATTGATATTTTATATATATTATATGAGATATCTTGAAGTTCGAATAAATAGTAAAACTGCTTGCCATACATGCAGGTGCCTTTTATAACTTACTTCACTTTATGGGTTTGTTTATTGGTGAAGACCGTGCGATGACCTATAAGTTGTTTACATTCCGTCCTTTGGTATCTGGTGGATAAATGTATCATTGGCAAAAATACAACATCTCTTTGTTTTTATATTAAAAAATTGTGATGATGAAAATTGGGTATGTGTGCATATATATACACTTGTTATAAAATTTTCTCATTTCATTTAAATTGGCGAAAAAAAAGGCTACGAAGCAATTTTTGATTCTGGTGTTTTAATTTAAAATTTAAAATTAAAGATTGGATACCCTTTGGGAAGATTAATTTCATGCTGAAAGGGTAGCAAACAACGATTCAATGAAACATTTTGTATTATATATAGGTTCTAAGTGAAACTCTTCGAAAAATTAATTTGATCTTTTTCTAAAGTAATTTTGCCTACCTGATAAATTAGATTCCAGAAACATTCGCCATGCGCATTTAGACTTTATCATTCTTTCCTAGAGTCAACATTAAAACTCTCTCATTTTTCTTAAGAGCCAGCATTATCTATTGGTTTCACTTAGCGTCTGTTTCTCGTTTGTTAATCTTTCTTGTTTTTTTTATCTATTTACATCTAACATCATGTGAATGTCAATCTTACTTTGAATAAGTTGTGAACGACCATGCCTTTGATGTGAAACAACAATGTCAATAACTATGACAGTGTCATTGTGATTGTTCAAGGATAACCGCACTTCAAACTTTGCTTCAAAGGGATAGTGGATTGGATCATAGTTGCAGTTTGTCACGACTTCATAAAATAATGTCCTATCAACACCTGTCGACGTAACAATACAAACAATTTCAAATCATGCGATGTTATTTATTTCACATCAGTTTCAATTTCTGAAATTAGTTCTATCAAAACTTTTGATTTTTAACCTTGTATACCACCACCATTCCCCATGTGAAATTGAAAAATCGTCTTAAAGAAACAATCCACAATGCTTTTCAGCATAAAATGGTAGCATACGCTATAAATTTGTTGCTTTGAAATATCATAAGGCATATTTTGTTAATAGTGAACAAAAGGGTAAAACATGCTACACAGAGGAACAAGTGATCAGTATGCTGGAGTTTCTTATTGACAACATATTTGTTGAATTTGGAGGTAGACTTTTCAACAAATTGTCGGCATTCCTTCCTTCAGACACTTGTCAAAAACAAGAAGATCAAAGAAGCCAGGTTATTCAATTTCACTTTCAGATATATTGATGATGTTCTTTCCATTAACAATCCGAACTTTTCTGATTGGGTTCCATTAATATATCCCCAGAACTAGAAATTAAAGAAACAACAGACACGGCTTCCTCCGCCTCATTTTTAAACTTATACCTCGAATTTGACATACACAGTCATCTCAGTAACAGAATCTATGACAAACAAGACGATTTTAATTTTGAAATTATCAATTTCCCTACCTTAGTAGTAATATATCAACTTCAGAAGGTGCATTACTGTCGTAATAGAAAATCTATTCATAGAATCGTTGTTGGCGTGATATATTTGGACTACTTTTTCTTTTATAAGTATGTCAAAGAAACTGAAACAGAGGATACCACACCACCCAATCTAATTAAATTCATATCTAATTAACTTTCGTGCTCGCATATATAGCTCGCATGAGGATAACGAAATCAGAGATCTATAGTTTAATAAGTTTGCCGTACTACCCATCTGGTATTTAAGAAATAAGAAATACCATGACCAAATGCAATAAAGCAATCGAGAACCTTGCAAGTTTTGAAAATCTAATACACGGTGTGTTCTATGGGAAAATACACTCCACTAAAAAGAAAATGTAAAGAACAGTACTCAGTAGTGCAGTCTGTCATCGTTCACGTAATTTAGTCTCGAAACTGTCATTACCAAAAAAGTATCGTTTTACCATGCGAAGGGAATTTTTTTTCAAGAATGATGATTTCTGTTCATATTCTACACTGTACACGAACTTATAGATCGAAAGCTTTCAAAACTGAAAGTTGTCGAGTTGTTGATTGATAACATAATCGAAAATTAGTGAGTTTAAAAGTTTGTTCGAAACATCGATAGTAAAATTGTTCAATCAATGCCAATTGGTTCTATATACGAAGACTTTATTTAGGTTGAAACTTTGATAAAACGGATGAAATTTGCAGTCAGAATGAACTTGTATTAAAAATACATGAAACATTTGCCACTGGACATTAAAAAAAAAAAAAAAATCAATTATACACGAATAGCCATGGGAATATACTTTTGATATCAGCGATTATATTTGTAATTGCATATTCTTGAAACAACAAACTCTTTTTCTGTACATTGTTATTTCCATTCTTGTTTTATTTTTCCTCTTTAAAACTAATCGGTTGTCTTTTCTTTCCGATTTACAAATAATCGATTACCGTCGAAATTTCAATCGATTGTACAGCACAAGCAAACACGTGAAAATAACTCTAGCAACCCACAACACTTCTCTGACATTGACACATGAATGCAATGAGAGTTAGGACGCAAGAACAAAAAACAAAAACAAGACTTTACATGTACGACGAATATATTAAACACCTTTTATAAATAAAAAGTGGGAAAACACATGAACTCTGCCTTGCCCACCTATACGACCAGATTATCATGTATCTAAAAACACTTTGACCAGCATATGAGAAAAATTTTGTTTCATTTCTTGACAAAAAATTTTTTCTGTGTCAGAGCTGTTTGGGTCCATTCCTGTACAAATCATTTCAAATTCTATCCTTGATATTGCCTTATATATATGTTTTAAAACAGTCCTGTTAATTAAATTTATTTTTCATTTGTCTTTTTCCAAAAATGTCTAGTAACAGTCATTATCCATATTATCGTTTAGTTGATATAAGTGTTTTTCTGAATTTGAAACTGACTTAATTTCTTACTGATTCTTCCCTAATAATCAATTTTTTTAGGATAGATGTTTAGTTAAATAAACATTTCTTCGTAAACGATTTTGCATACTATAGAATAAATATAATATCGGATATTAAGGTGCATTTTACATTTCATTTCCGACTTTGTTGTCGTTAAAGCAACAAATATCAATTTTAAAGCATTTTGTTGTTCTCTTTCGTCTTTTTTCTCATGCAGTAGTTATCTTTGCAGCATAATTTTGTTATATTTTTACGAAGACTTAATATTTGGCACGTGGATCTATGGTATGTCACAATAACTGATGTATTCACAGGCACTTATTTCTGAAAAAATTACCTATATGCATATAGGTAATTTTTGCAGATACTGTACAGGTGTCTGTGGATGTATAGCCCTTTACTTTGACATTACAACATAGTTTTTGTGAGAAGATATTCCGGTTTTAAATTTCTTGCATATTTATTGTGCATATCAAAAGAAAATTGCTTTGAATTTGCCTTCGTGCCCTAATTACAAAAGAGTTAGCCTTTGCTTCATATCATTTAATTTTTCTATTAGTTGTTTTCTAAACTTGACTGCTCTAGCTTCATAAATATGGCACACTGACATGTTCCTATGACATATACAGTCACTAGAAAAACACATAGAGGTTGGTCCGATAGGATCAGAAGTGGTTTATTGCATAGCAACATATGGATTTCATACAAAACTCCATAACCATCTAATCTCCCCATTTGTTAGATGTCTAGAAAATGATGAAATTATTAATTTGATTACCTAGTTTAATTGTTGTTTTCATCTTTAATATTTACCAGCTCGTATATTGTTTTGTGAACTCGTATAGTCAAAACAGATTCCTTACAGAGAACGCGTCAAACTTTACAGAGTTCTATTTAGAAGGCATTAGAGCTAGCCTTAACTTTCTTAATTTTCTGCTTTTGGAGAGATACACAATTACGAATCTGCATGCAAGTAATTTGACAAAACTTCACAAATTATATTCTAGTTTGACAAAATTTGTACTGTATTTAAGATATTAATAGTACTCGTTTTTTAGTCACAGAAGACAACGAGGTCCTCGTCTCGATCATTCTATTGGTGAATATTTCCCAATATTTTAACAAATACATGTCTACCAACCTACCCTGATAACTTCGACCAATCGATGGACAAGGCGTTCGGTTCTAAACGCAATTCTAATATTAAATAAACACGTCATCAGGTTTTCTAATATAAAAAGGTATTAACTAATGTTCAATTATTCGGTGTCGGACTATTTGGGCGTCGGACCAACGGGGTGTCGGACCAATGGGCCGTCGGAACAATGGGGCGTCGGATTAATGGGGTGTCGGACTAATGGGGTGTCGGAATATTGGGCTGAATACATGCTACCCTTTATATTAAGGCATTTAAAAGCAAAATATTTTAATTTTGTAGGCCCAAATCTTGATTGTTGAAATTATTTGATTTAAACGTAAAAATAAACACCCAAAGTTCAAATATAAGAATGACCATATGGTCTTTAATATATATCCTATTTCCATGAAACTTGGTATACTGTCTTATAATTCCCTATTCTGAGATCATGCCAAGTTTTATTAAAATTGGTCAAGTCTTTCTATCATATTAGATGTAGATTCTGTACTTTGGCAACTTCTCTGAATAATTTGAGGGTATCAACTTGTCAAACTGAATGAAAGTAAAGGAATTTCAGCTTTATTGAATAGAAATTCTGTAAAATGTCCAATTGTTAGCATTATATGGCTGAAATAAGCATTTTAAAGCCTTTCCAGTTTTATGCCTGAGGGCAAGATGAATTTCTATCTGCCAGGTTTTCATGTTTTAATATTTGTGTTTCTAGGCTTAATTCAAGTTCCTATAATCATTTGTGAACCCTGAATCTAGAGAAAAGTAGACTGTCACAGAAAAATGTGCAATCTGTTGTATTTATGGTCCTGGTCTAACAGTCTGTTTGAAGGAAGTGAAATGCAAGGAGCTATGTACATAAATTTTGAAGTTCATCATAAAGAGTTCACTAAATCTGTATTAAAAGCACTTTGCAATGATTGTTGCATCTGTTTCCTTTCCGAAGACACCTTTTTCTTCTTCTGTAGGATAGTAAGTGGTTCAAATATATGCCTGTTGAGACTGAAATTACACGCAAGTTTTCCCTCAAAAGTGAAAATCTTTGCATCAGACTAAGAGTCCTATTGCCCTAAAACTTCTAATATTATGTCACCTTAGCATAGAAATGAACAAAAAGAAACAAATTTTTATTTTCTATAGCTTCGGCATCCTATTTGTAACGTTTCTTTCCAGTTTAAGTACATTAAATATATATGAAAGGTTATATATAGCAAAATTACTTCACTCATTTTAATTTGGTGGACAAAATTACAATTTTATATAAGCCCTCCCCTTTGGAAAATCTCTATTTTCAGGCACAAGCTCATATAAATTTGACTTTTGAAGAATTGTTATAAATATGATACATAAAATGAGTGTTCAGCTGCCTTAAATACATGCTGCCCTTTATATTAAGGCATTTAAAATGCAATTTTTGCAATATTTTAATTTTGTAGGCCCAAATCTTGATAGTTGAAATTGTTGTCAAAATAAACACCCAAAGTTCAAATATAAGAATGACCATATGGTCTTTAATGTATATCCTATTGCCATGAAACTTGGTATACTGTCTTATAATTCCTATTCTTAGATCATGCCAAGTTTAATCAAAATTGGACAAGTCTTTCTATCTTTTTATATAATTAGGTCATGGGACACAGTTATCGTCCGAATAGAGTCCCTAGTGTGGACAGTATATAACTTGCAATTTTTTTCATATACCTTCCAAATTTATTTCTTTATATTTTATGCAAAAATAGTAAGTAGGGGGGTGAAATTACATGTAAAAAAAATTTGGGGCATGAATTTTTAGGTAAAGTAGTGATTTGGTCCAGTTTGAAAAGGTCAAAAATTGGTATGTCTGAAGCTGTCAAACTGAATTACAGACCCCTTAACATAAAATTGTCCATATTTTGAGTTAGAGCCGATAGACTTTTCTATAATTTTGATATAATTTGTCCCAAAAGTAGTACACTACACTGTAAAAATCTTTTTGGATAGAGCAGGTGCGATTTTTTTAATTTGCGTTTTTGTCTAAAAGAAATGCACTACGAAATAACTGTGTTCTCGGGCTAATTAATCAATATAAGCCATATAATATATAAAATACAATACTATTAACTAAATATAGAACTATACACAAGTACTGAAAACCTATAAAATACAGTCTACCACAGATATCCCGTTCTTTAAGGATTTATCGTGGAATCTAGACCATCTACCACAGATATCCCGTTCTTTAAGGATTTATCGTGGAATTTAGACCATATTAAATCTATAATACTAAAATAACGAGGTCCAATTTGTTAGCCGTCATGGGGTAAAACGACAAATCAAAGAATTCAACTTTATATAAAGCTAATATAGGACAATGGTGTTGATTAAAATTACGCCATTCCAGACCCTTTGTTTTCCACATAATTGATATTACCAAAATCAACAAGTTCCGGTTCGAACCCGATACCGATACCAATAGTATATTCACCTGTTACATATAACCTTATCTGTACGTTCCGCATCTGACAGGCGCACCACCAAACGGTGTATTTAGGATTTGCTATATACACGGGTCATAATCACAGGGTTGACACTACTAAATTCAATCATTGTCACATTGTTTCCTATTGTAGTATTTTAATCAGCATGACTTTATAAGATGACAATACGAATACTAAAAATCTAGACTTAAAATAAGGCGTATAGGTACAGTTTCCAATTTGTTAGCCGGCATGACGTAAAAACGTCGAATCAAAGAATTCAACTTTATTTATCACTAATATAGGACAATGCTGTTGATTAAAAATTACTCCATTCCAGGCCCTTTTGTTTTCCAAATAATTAATATTACCAATAATGGATAAGTTCCAGGTCGACGGGTTCAAACAGAAAGATTTTGAAAGCAGAGAAAACTGTGCATCTTATAATCAGCATGACTTTATCAGATGACAATACCAATACTAAAAATCCAGGCTAAAATAAGGCTTACACATAGTTATATACTTTAATTCAGTCACGGACCCGCGATATCACGGGTGTGTTCTAGTAGTTAATAGAAGTATCGACTTTTCCAAACTTTCATTTACTGCAAATTTAAGTTAAAACTTGTGTGTCAATATAAGATTTTCATTAAACATTGTTACATTTTAAACACCCCTCCCCCTCCCCATGTTCAGTATCTTGAGTTTGACATTACATTTTAAGATTGCCAGTTTAGGGTAAACTTTTAAATCAAAACTTACTATTTTTATATATAAAATAACCGAAATGACGGGATTTTTGAATTCGTATTTTTTTTTTATTATTTGAGTTTTAAGTATTAATGTCTAAATGTTAACTAAACGTTATGTGATATTTGTTAAGGGAATAATTTCATGAAGTAACAAGTGTTGGCCAATAATAACAATAACGGCAATAATTGCACTGCTCCCGATGCGCGTTTCGACAATTAATTTCTTTTCAGTGATACTCGAGATCAAAATATTTGAAATCCAAAACCTAATTCAAATGTTGAAGACCTTAAAGAACCAAAATGACAAAAGTATAAACAAACATCGAAAAGGAATCAGTGCTATATATGAGGGAATACAAAATATCATAAATTCAAGTTCAATCAGTCTTTTTCACTTTTTAATGTATTTTGCAAACAAAATTAAATAATGTAGAAATTCTAGAATAAATCGGGACAGACCTATATAGTTCATTTTATACACAGCATTTAATAAAAATCCTTAATCAGCCCCATCATTTCTTTTGGAAATAAAACGTTCCGAAAAAATGTACTTTTCATTAAGACTATCTTTTATCTAGTGTTATGACGGAAAAGGTTGTCTCTTTATATCTGCACTTGTTAATGTGCACTGGGATATCTCGCCGTCATGTGGAAGGGAGTGAGTAAAAATAATAACATTTTGTTTTTTTTTTCATTTTATGGCTACTTATTGAAGTTTGTGCAAGAGCAAATCCGTATTTCATTAGTAATTTAATTGACAAATAAGATGAGTAGTTTCGTTAAACATTTTAATGAAATTTATTTATTAAAGTCAAACGTTTAGATACATTTAATGTGGCTTCATCACCCGAAAACACAATTACAAACTTAACTTCAAATAAATATAATCACGTTTAACTGTAAAATACTGATGGTCATAAACAAAACGCCAATTTATGAAGGCGTGACGAACTGTCATTAGTACCCATTCAGCTTTCCTATTGGATAAAGTTTAAAGTGCTGTTATTTAAAAGACATTCATAATATTGTAATAGTGTTTATGACAATAAAAGGATTTGATGAATTGCTGTTTAACATCAAAGTTCGGCATAGTTGTAGATTGTTGATTCGTAGTAATGCTGATTTCGACAAATTGCTAAATTTGTAACCACTGTCACGATTTCGAGTATATATATTTTCTTCTAAGATAACTGAGCCATTTTATTAAAACATTTCAGTTCATTCGCATGGAACAAAACCAATCAATGGCCATTAAAATCCCTTCTTGATCAGTTTTAATTTGTTTTCTCCTCTAACTCTACAAATCCAAACCCGTTCTTACTTTACGTTAATGATGTAATGAGACGTTGTATGAAAAATCATTCATTTCATATCGAGCTGATGCCGTACATCGCTGCAATGAATGTGCAAATGTTCGACTAACTCAATTAAAATCATGATGATTTGGAGTTCCTATATCTATTAAGAATCATTAGTATGTCCTGATCGGGTGGCAAAATGATGGAAATACTGCCACAAAGGTTCCATTAGTCGACTAAAAATAAAATTGTTTTCGTTTACTCTGAAATTTCATGGCAAGCTCTAACAGAACTTAGTGGAAGTAATACACGGCAAATCATTTTTTAACCGCAGCGCTCGTTATGACCGAAAGCTTTTATAATTGGTAGGATTATTAATCATAAAATTCTCTAGACCATACTATACCGTCACCTAGATTTAACATTTTTATTGAGAGTTATGGGACTTTATAATTTTTCATTAACACAATGACACCTTGTGAACACAACTTCTCTAAGACTGTTTGCGCATGCCTGTTCTGGTAATGGACGTGTTTTCTTTTGCTCCAAGAAAAATTTGAAAATGTAATCCGTAAAGACACTTTTTACCTCTAGGAGGATATGAAATGGTTGGTTAATTGATCGTTGAGGATATATTTCGTCAAAATGTGGATTTGATGTATAAATTTCATTAGTATATAGCTGTGTATATAACTTATTTATTTATATCTGTGAACTCTTCTCAACGAAATTGAAGGTAAATATGCAACAATCTGTCACCTGTATACTGTAAACACTATTGTAATCATCTTTACATATAACATTTAACAAATGCAAACACCTGATAACACCAATCGACTTCGCCGTCTCAGCAAGCCATCGCCACCTGAAAACGAATCTGTAAAAGATACATTATGTCGTCTCGATCTGACCCAGACTCAGAGTCTCCTCCTGTCGATATTGACCCATCTGTAATACATCATGCTACTTTTTCAGCAGGTTTCGGCTCACTCCAATACCAACAAGTACAAGAGCCTAAATTACAATCACAAACTATTACTTGCTCCTTGGCTGAGTCCGATATTGTAAAAATAGCTCTTCAACTAAAAGAACTTTTACATGAAGAGATAGACTATACCATCAAAGCAACAATACAACAATACAAATCCGAAATAGATAAACTATCAAAGGAGAACCAAAGTCTACGCGACGATATTGATGCCTTAGAACAGTACGGTCGTCGCGATTTACTTCGTATTAATGGTATACCGGACGGAGGGAGTAGCGAAACATCAGAACAAACGACAGAGCTGGTCAAAGAATTATTGAAGTCTGTCGATAAGAGTATTGATACTAACGACGTTGTTCGATCCCATCGTATTGGTCAACCTCGTACTGGCTCCGATAATGCTAACGGTGCGAGAAATTCTGTTCCACCTCGTCCCAGACAGGTGATTGTTAAGTTGAAAGACCACTTTGCTAAGAAACGAATACTGAAATGTAAAAAGCGATGAGAGAAAACAGAGATCTCAGGTACATCAGGGTAAATGAGGACCTCACAAAATCAGGAACACCATTGCATTCAAAGCTCGACAGCTTCGTATTGAGCATCACATAAGAGATACATGGACTGTGAACGGAAAATCTTTGTGAAGGATAATATTGAACAGATCCTCCAAGTCAATACAATGGCAGCTTTTCTCAACTTCGTCTCTGTCTACTGCTGTCCAGGAGCTATTACTTTCTTGACAGACTCGACTACAACAGAAAACTACAAAGACTGCCGAGTAACGAAACACCGCGCAGGCTTCGAACCTATGCTGAAACACCATCTACAGCACCAACAGTATCCGACGCAAATCTGGAATCTAAATACAGTTATCGCAAATAGACTTTTATAAATGAAATTGAAATGTTTTTTTTTTTTTACAACTTTATATTTATATTATGCATGGCCACTTCAAGTGTATTCTTAAGAGACAGTTTTATAATTTCTTGTCATTCCTTCATAAAGCTGGCACTTTACAAACTATATTTCTCTGTGGGTAACTTGTTTTCACTCTAAGTAACACTTTTTTTCGAATCGCTTAAGATAATGTGCGATTAAATTCTTAAATGTATACTAATTGTGAATTAATTCCGTAGTTTACGGAAAATATTCTAAATATCGACCACTTTTCAAATGTTTGTCATTTAAAATTTAATTTCCTTCTATATCTGAGTAAACTTTGGTTTTTTATTTTTACTTTTACAGGTCATTTTGGAATTTACTATCCCAAGCGCCGATAGTAAAATTATTTACTTGTGCGTGACTTCTCGTCCAATCACATGTCTTATTTGCTCAGACTTGTCCTTGATTGGACAATTTTTGGGGATCCATTCAATAATAACTATACATGTGAATTGTTAACAAAGTTGTAGTATTGATCTTTTCTTTAATCATAATAATTAAGGTTTCTTTATTCTCCTACGCCAGAGGTACATATACCTCTACATAGTCACATAAATGTGCCTATTTCTTTTTTTATTTGTATTAAATGCACTGTTGTTTATATTTTGTTCTCACAAATTGTTTGAAATGATGTACTTCCCTTACTTTAGTTGGCCACTCTCATCTTCAAAGAGACCAATCAGGTGTTACATAGTAAATGGGTATTAGTATTGAACAATATCGCATGAGAGTTGGCCTATTTATTCCAGGTACTAACATTAAACAGAGACTTACATATCTTGATGTATTCTGTATCAACCTAATACTTTTTAGCAAAACAAAATTGAAAGCAGTCGCACTAGCACTGTTGATCAATTTCTTAACATATAAAAAAAATGCTAAATCCCAAACTTGTAAAATGTTAATGTATGTACAAAAGCAATGCTTCCTTTGATGTATTATTTATATTTGCGTTCTCTTTCATACTTGTTATTGTTCAAATGCTGTTAATAATAGCAGGCTTAGAAACAAACCCTGGTCCGAATGATGATTTAAACTCCTCAGGTAGTACCGTTAACATTGCTGATTTATCAAATTTTTCTGAATTGTTCTCAAAATTTGTGTCATTTCTTCACCTAAACATTCAAAGTATCGTACCAAAATTGGACCTTATAGAAGCGGAGTATGATGATTTTGACATATTAGCTTTTACCGATTCTTGGCTAAACAATAATAACACAGACGAATCAATAAAGTTATTAAATTATCATAGCCCTTCCGTCGAGATAGAGGACCACAAAAACAGGTGGTGGAGTTGTCGTATATGTTAAAAATAATTTAGTTGCACATCGACGCCAAGAAATAGAAATGGACAACCTTGAATCTGTGTGGCTAGAACTAAAATAAAATGGCAAAAAGTTCTCTTTGGGACTTTCTATATCCCCCTTATTGCGAGCAAGATATTTGGATGAAATTAGAAAACTCACTAGATATGGCCTTAAACGACAATCATGTAGACTACATAATGATCACTGGCGGTTTTAATGATAATCAAATAAATTGCGCTAACTCGAAGATTAGACCTTTATTAGTTCGAACCAACGCATTTTACTGAACAGTCTTCTTCATTGTTAGATCTTTTCATGACAAACAATGTAAATGCTGTTACGTACTGTGGTGTTGGTCCGCCACTACTTGAGCAGCTGAGGTATCATTGTCCTGTCATTGGTCTTTTAAATTTTCCCAAAATCTGTCATAAATCTTTCAAACGTAAAATATGGTTGTATGATCGTGGCGACTATACAAAATACAGAAACATTTTGTCCGGAAATAATTGGAATTCAATAACAGATTCAGATAATATTGAAGACATGACGGCAAATATCACACATATTATTTTAGATGCAGATGATAAATGTATTCCAAATAAAATAATAACGGTTCGAAAGGATCAACCCCTTGGCTTACTAATGAAATAAAGAAAAGATAAGGAAAAAGAATCGAATACATAAAATTGCTAAAAGACGTAATAATTCGAAAGACTAGAATAAATTTAAGAAAATACGAAACGAAGTTACCAGTTTAGTAAGAAAATCTAAAGAAGATTTTAATAATTCCTTGATAAAAAAGTTATTAATAACTCCTCTAATAAGAATTGGTGGAAAATCGTAAATCAAATTACAGGTATGAAATCAAAAGACACAAGCATACCACCTCTTTTAATAAATGATTCTTTTATATTTGATGATATCGACAAAGCAAACGAATTAAATGATGTTTTTCCATCCCAGTCTAATATTGATGACTCCAACACAATTTTACCCGTTATACCATTTAATGCTTCAACTACAATCAACGAAATAGAACTTAACGAAACAGAAGTGGAAGACATTCTTAGTATAATTAATCCATCAAAAGCTTCAGGTCCTGATTTAATAAATCCAATACTGTTAAAAGAGGCTTCAGCTATTCTTAAAAGTCCTTTGTGTAAATTATTCAACTTGTCCTTGCGTAGTGCAGTTCGATCGGTTCACTCTGGAAAAACTATATATGTCTTTATACGGCCAATTCTTGAATACGCCGATGTTGTATGGGACACACATAATATAAACCTAATACAAAGGCTAGAAAATATCCAGCTAGATGCCGCACGCATAGTTACAGGGGAATAAACTTACGAATATTGGTAAATTATATGTCGAAACTTAATGGGAAAAGTTATCGCAACGAAGGAAAATCATAGATTGATACTCTGTCACAAAATTATATATGACAAAACACCTAATTATCTCCGTGAACAAATTTCAGGTTTAGTAGAAAGAAGACATAACCATAATACAAGGCAACGTCAAAATATCTTAGAAATCGGTACAAGAACTCGCTTATATTCTGAATACTTTTCCCTGCAACTGTGAAATTATGGAATAAGATACCTTTTAATATAAGACAATGCGACTCTCTTTCTATTTAAAACATATTTGTAAACAAAATAAGAAGGTTCCACACATTATTATGCTGGAAATCGCATTTGGACAGTCAAATTCTCCATGCACGCTTGCGAATGAACTCTAGTGCTTTAAACTCCAATTTATTTTACGTAATTTAGTGGATTCACCAAATTGTCGTTGTGGTGCTATAGAAACAAGCTCTCATTTTTTTTTACTTTGTCCTTACTATACTAACATACGCCAAGTGCTACTGAAATCTCTCGCTGATTTTCCGCAGCATATTGATGTATATATTTTGCTCTTTGGGTCAGATTGTTTAACTGATAAGAAAATTGTACTCTTTTGTATTGGTACAGAAATATATATTGAAAAGTAAAAGATTCACACGATAATATGAAAGCTTCATTTATATGTTTTCCTTGCATTTCACTTAGCTCATTTCATTCACTTGTTTTTGTTTGTTTTTTTTTCTCCTTTTTCTCAAACTAAATAATCAATCTTATTTTGTATTTACTATTCTTAATATATTCCAATTGACAGAGCATGCTCCAAGTATTCATTATATTGTATGTCAATATTCTTTTAGAGACAGATTAAAATAAGCAATGTTGCTTGTTTCTGGATCCCATTGTTTATACTGTATTATATTATATAGCATGATTTGACTTATCGAATAAAATATTGTTTAAATAAAGACTGTTTGCCAGACAGCTTTCATACTGGTGTTAGTAGGATTGTTTGTCATCATTTATAGTTTATCATACTATACTGTCATTTTGAATTTTACGATTTTTGAAGTGATTGGACTGGACTTTGACCCTTATTTCGACTATCGTACCACGATGACACTTTGTGAACGCAACTCCTCTGATACCGTTTTACAGAAAATCTAATACTTGGTTGTCATCATGTTTCGATGACTACACTCATTTATCATTTTCATTTAACATTTTCTGCCGGAGTTATTGGATTTTGAATATCCTCGGCCTATTGTAGCATACTCACTCCTTGTGACAGTAGTCAACAGTGCATATCGGCCCGGGGGTACATTTCAGAGGCGGATTTAGAGGGTTTTCAGGGGCCCGGCCCCTTTGGGGAAAAAATTTGGTTGATTATATAGGGAATCACTGAAGCATGACTGGAGCGGGCCCCTCTTAGGCAGTCAGTGGGCCCCACTTATGAAAATTCCTGGATCCGCCACTGCATTTCGCTTCATCGTAGCAATCGTGTTATAAAGATTTCAGTGTGTTTGTTCTGGAAAATGACCAGACAGATTAAATTCTTGATTAGTCCGAATCTTTTAAAATGTGATAGGTTATTATTTCTATCAATACTGGTATTTTGGCATTGCACATTGTCATGTTTTTCTCTGACTGTTTATGACTTCTTTTCAGTAAATTAATTGGATGTGTACTGATTGGTATTCTGTAGTTTCGATACATGATTGTTTTATAAGTTGTAATTAGCGTGGAACTAGCTTTCAGTAACTGCGATCATATCGCTAATATGTATCTTAGGTCTTTTGTGAGTTGTTTTGTATGTGCTTTATGTCGATCTGACGAGTCAAGTCTTTTCACCTAATTTTATAGTTTGTTTCTATGTTGTGCTGTTACACCACAGTCCCATGTAAAGGAGGGTTGGACGCCTGCAGACATGTTTAATTTGTACAAAATGAGACCGTTTGTTTTCTCTTTGATTTTTTACATTTGTGATGTAGGGGCCTTTAATAGTTTGGTATGTTTTATTCGTTTTCCTCATTGTTGAAGGCCATACAGTGACCTATACTGTGGATCCATTATTATTTGTGGGATACTAATTTTGTTAATGTGATTTGTTAAGAACCACGAATTTTAATATTCAACAAAGTTAAACTTTTCTAGAGGTTTGTATGCCGACTTTGGCAAATACCACGAAATCAAATATCCACGGAAATATGTTTTCCTCCAATACACGAAAATGTACACACGTAAATAAATGAATCGCAGTAGTTAGTTGGAAACTTCTACATCATTTGGTCTATTGTGGAAATTTGTCTCATTGACAATCATAGACCATCTACTTGTTTTATAGTCGTCTGATCAGCAAGTTTACCGATCGTGTCCTATTCCCTATTGTGACATTTTAGCTGAATATTTTAGCATGGCGGGTGATGCATTCATAACATGAGACGCAAACCTTGTCGACGCACTCGGTCTTCGTTTTGAGCTCATATACAAGATTTATAGTAAACTACTGTTGTCTCCAATTTAGGAATGGTTATTTTGAGTAACCCTTTACCAAGAAAAGTAGTAGCTCTATTCTCCTTTAAAGATTTAACTAGATCACAGTTTTTTTATCTGAAAATCTGAATGAAAATGAAAGTGTGTTACCAAAATGTATTATTAAGTATGGCATTTAGTTTTGATCAAGTGAATAACATGACTGTCAGAGGCAGTACATGTACATGTATTTAGTTAATTTTGACAAAAAAAAACCCAAACTTTTCGGTAAAATTAGATAAGGCCTTTGAGTGGTGTAAACCTCCCACTTGAAACATGCGCCATACACCATTACACCAAACACAGTACACTATTCCCCGTAAGCCATATAGGGGAGGTTGAGATCTCACAAAACATGTTTAATCCAGCCGCAATTATGCGCCTGTCCCAAGTCAGGAACCTCTAGCCCTTGTTAGTCTTGTGTATTTTTAAAATTTGGTTCATTTATATGTTTTGGAGTTTAGTGTGGCGTCCATTATTGTTTCGGGGACAGCTGAAGACCGTCTCCGGATGTAGGATTTTCTCGCTGCATTAAAGACCCATTTGTGGCCTTAGGCTGTTTTCTGCTCTTTGGTAGGGTTGTTGTCTCTTTGACACATTCCCCGTTTCCATTTTCAATTCTACTACTCTCTTTTCCCCTTTCCTATTTTAGTCATACCAGAATTTCACCAATCAAAATTACCCACAATGTAACTTATTTGAGTAAATTTCAAATTTCGTTATATCTTTGATCAAACGAAATCAAATTTCGAACCCATCCACCATATTTCATGCACCATACATAATTACACCATACACCATAACTCCATACACGTTTAACGGGGAATTTAAAACAATTCAAGGGATATATAAGCAAAACCTTACCATAAACAAAATGTGACTGCACCAACCTCTTGTAAAGGACTTCCAGCGGCAAACTATATTTGCTGGAAAAATCTATTTTATATGAGGTTTTTGGCAAAATTTTCCCATAAATATTAAACATTTAAGAGCCAAAACCAGTGGTGAAGACAAATTCATATATTTGTTAACAATAAACAAGCATTGCTATATGACAAAATAATAACTTTTAACATTTGAAGTAATGTCATTTCATAGATTATGTTTATTATAGAATATATTTTAGTATACTAATCAAAGGGACCAAAGAGTGACGGTGTCATACCTTCTCGATTAATATCTTTTAAAGACTTTAAAAACATACTAATTTCAAAATCAAAGGAACTGTGATTGAAATACCATCGTTAAAGAATCCTCGTTTGAACTGATCAGATGACATTCATGGTAGCAATGGTTTCTTGAACGTTTTTATTCTTTATCATAATGAGACATTATATTTTCATATTTTATCTGTATCAAAACTTCACAGATGTAATGAAATTATAGTCTTGATGAAAACTTTTCAAATTCAGCATGAAAATGACCACCACAGACATTTCTAATTCATGAATTGGTGTTCCTGACGGACGAAGGTATGACACCATAGAAACTTCTCAAATGGTTCTATTTTGTCATATCTTGAAATGCTTTCTGTCATTTTTGTTGAACTTAGATTGCAAACCTTTTATGGTCTGTTTAACTTTACCACTATTTTCTGTATTATTTCACAGACAACTCTCTATTATTGAAGATTGTATAATAACCTCTAGATGCCTGATGGTTTTTGGGTTTGTGGGATGCATAGCCCACACATACCTTTATTCATAATAACAAGATTTGTGATATGGAGAACTTCTAAAAGACTTAGATTTTATTATGGGCCCAAACACTTTTCGAGGGAACGTACATGGCAGCAATAATGCTACTTACTAGGTTTCAATTTAGACTATAAGAAATCTCAAGACATATTACCAACGGTGTGTAAACAGGACTTACATACTGTATTGAGGGTCTTTTATGAAATAAGGCTAAATCTTAAAATTGGCGGATCCCTGTGCCTATACTAAAAATTGTTTTCGCTCCCTAACTTTCAAAAATTGATTATATATCACTACTAGAAGGTGTGTACTAAACGTAGTCCAACCTATAGGTAGTCACCTCTGTGCATATGTAAAAATTGTTACCGCTATTTAACTTTCAACCCCTTCGAGCTGAATAACTTGGCATGATTATTCACCACACTAGAATGTGTGTCAGGAACATGGAAGTAAACTGATTTTAAACTCAGTCGTCCCTGTATTTTTGTACAAAAATATTTAAGATCTGTAACTTTAAAATAAAACTCTAAGGTTTCGGGATGAACTAGTGGTGCATCAGAAAATTTCTGCCTTATGTGGCTTTAAGATATGTTTACATTAAATAACACTAATTACTTCTTTACTCGAGTGGGGCCCTTTATGATTGTTCTTATCAACACCCTGTAGTTAAAAGTCTATTGTGTTACTTATCTTTAATGTATGCTTAAAATATATATTTAAGCATGTATTTCTGGTTGGTATGGAGATAAATGTTTAAAGCAATGCGGGAACTGTAGGAATTTTGGTTGTGACAAAGTAAATGGGGACTGTATAAGTAATGGATGTACAGCTGGATGGATAGGAAAGAAATGTGATACCGGTAAGTATACTGTGTACTTTTAGGATAATCGGTCTAATCACCGTTTTCAGTTTTCAATGCAAACCTTTCAGATTTTTGTAAGGTTCTTTTATATAAATTAACTTTTGCATTTCGGACAGTGGAAATTACATGCAAGACAACTACCATTCATCTTAGTTGGGGACATGCCATGAAAGAAACAATATACTTCTACTTTTCCTTCAGACACCATTTCTTAAAAGTGATATAGAACAAAAAGATTTTTTTTATCATGCCCTTCGTCTAAAATCAAGGCTTAACGCAGACACAGACACCCAACCATGGATTTCTTTTTAATAATACCAGTGCCTAAAATAAAAATACAAACTAAGAGTTTCTGGTTTCATTTGTAATAATTTTGTAACTAGTCATCAGATATTTACTTTTTCAAATGAAATCGGATATGAATAAAACACTCAATAATACGAATAGCCCATTACATTCTGCCAATGTTTCATATTGTCAAATGAGTGAGACAAGCATCCTATTCTTACCATTGCTAAATTCTTCTATTTTGCTTTCAGTTAATTATATATTGATTTACATATCTCAAACCAATGCTTTCAAATATACATTTAAGCATGTCGTTCTGGTTACTATGGAGAAAATTGTGCAAAGTTATGCGGGCACTGTAAATACTCTGGTTGTAACAGAACAAATGGAGACTGTTATAATAATTTATGTTCTGCTGGATGGAAAGGACAAAATGTGACAGGGTAAGTTTGCGTCAACAATGTTTGTGTACTTTTCAAATAATGTTTCCGCACAACAACCGTAAAACAATTTTCTGTTTGAAAGCAATTTTCATAGACATAAGAAGATGTGGTAGGAGTGCCAATGAGACAACTCTCCACCCAAGTCATAATTTGTAAAAGTAAACCATTATAGGTCAAAGTACGGCCTTCAACACGGAGCCTTGGCTCACTCCGAACAGCAAGCTATAAAGGGCCTCAAAATGACTAGTGTAAAACCATTCAAACTGGAAAACCAACGGTCTAATGTATAAAAAAAAACGAGAACGAGAAACACTTATGAACCACATCAACAAACGACAACCACTGAACATCAGGTTCCTGACTTAGGACAGGTGCAAACAAATGTTTGTTTTAGTTTTTTGTGTGCCTAAAACTATACAATACCATTTATACTAATTTTGCATAAACTGATTTTTAGGGTTCATATTTTATTATTGTGGCTATTCAAAGTTTTTCAACACCAAAACATTATAAGCAATTTTTCATTATAAATTTTGTTTTATTAAGGGTGATTTATCTATTTTCATAAATAAATAAACAAAAGCATATTCACAAATTACCATGATTGTAAATCGAATGTGGATTGGATGGTGTTTCTTCATGAAATTCTGTAAGAAACATGTCTGTTGACTTAAAACTACTTCGAATGTGCCGAATTTTGTAAAAAAATTCAGATTCATAATCATTTAATGGAAGTTTCAGCACAGAATATTAAAATTTCGTGTTACTTTGTTTTAATATTATTTCATGGATTAAACCCATTAGCTCTATTTTTCTAATTAATATTCTTTTATCTTGTGCATCATTCAAGATAACAAGATAGCTATTTTAACTCATTGGTATACAGCATAATTAAGGACAGAACTATAACTTTAACAAGGATAGCTAGAATAAAGGACACCGAATCACTAAATCACCTTCACGCTCATGTAATCTTTTAAACTAACGAACACTTATCCATTGTATATCCTTTATGTAATCTTAGTCCAAACACTGAATATGTGAGTGTTATTTTGAAAGTCTATTGTATTCTTCCTTTATATATACTTTAAAAAGATGTATTTTTACAATTTATGAACAGCAAATTGATAGAAAATGACCGAATCAATGTTACTTCACGTTCACCAGCAGTGACATCGTCTAATGACGCCTTTATTTCTGCTAGAAGAATGAATATCAAAATATCAAAGCCAATAAATGACATCCCTGACGAATATTTCTTGAGTTTTTAATATATCCAAGATCCTTACTTGTCCGGGTTGTCTTAAAATATTCATTGAGCTGCAATTATCTCGTGGAAACACAAGTTCATTTTATATCTGGTATCAACTAACTATTTTTGAAATCATGATACGAGGTTTTGAAATATATATTGCAGAATGTCCAAAAACTTAATAGTAATCAGATATTTACTTTTTCAAATGAAATCGGATATGAATAAAACACTCAATGATACGAATAGCCATTACATTCTGCCAATGTTTCATATTGTCAAATGAGTGAGACAAGCATCCTATTCTTACCATTGCTAAATTCTTCTATTTTGCTTTCAGTTAATTATATTGATTTACATATCTCAAACCAATGCTTTCAAATATACATTTAAGCATGTCGTTCTGGTTACTATGGAGAAAATTGTGCAAAGTTATGCGGGCACTGTAAATACTCTGGTTGTAACAGAACAAATGGAGACTGTTATAATAATTTATGTTCTGCTGGATGGAAAGGACAAAATGTGACAGGGGTAAGTTTGCGTCAACAATGTTTGTGTACTTTTCAAATAATGTTTCCCGCACAACAACCGTAAAACAATTTTCTGTTTGAAAGCAATTTTCATAGACATAAGAAGATGTGGTAGGAGTGCCAATGAGACAACTCTCCACCCAAGTCATAATTTGTAAAGTAAACCATTATAGGTCAAAGTACGGCCTTCAACACGGAGCCTTGGCTCACACCGAACAGCAAGCTATAAAGGGCCTTAAAATGACTAGTGTAAAACCATTCAAACTGGAAAACCAATGGTCTAATGTATAAAAAAACGAGAACGAGAAACACTTATGAACCACATCAACAAACGACAACCACTGAACATCAGGTTCCTGACTTAGGACAGGTGCAAACAAATGTTTGTTTTAGTTTTTGTGTGCCTAAAACTATACAATACCATTTATACTAATTTTGCATAAACTGATTTTTAGGGTTCATATTTTATTATTGTGGCTATTCAAAGCTTTTCAACACCAAAACATTATAAGCAATTTTTTCATTATAAATTTTGTTTTATTAAGGGTGATTTATCTATTTTCATAAATAAATAAACAAAAGCATATTCACAAATTACCATGATTGTAAATCGAATGTGGATTTGATGGTGTTTCTTCATGAAATTCTGTAAGAAACATGTCTGTTTACTTAAAACTACTTCGAATGTGCCGAATTTTGTAAAAAAAATTCAGATTCATAATCATTTAATGGAAGTTTCAGCACAGAATATTAAAATTTCGTGTTACTTTGTTTTAATATTATTTCATGGATTAAACCCATTAGCTCTATTTTTCTAATTAATATTCTTTTATCTTGTGCATCATTCAAGATAATAAGATGGCTATTTGAACTCATTGGTACACAGCATAATTAAGGACAGAACTATAATTTTAACAACGATAGCTAGAATAAAAGACACCGAATCACTAAATCACCTTCACGCTCATGTAATCTTTTAAACTAACGAACACTTATCCATTGTATATCCTTTATGTAATCTTAGTTCAAACACTGAATATGTGAGTTTTATTTTGAAAGTCTATTGTATTCTTCCTTTATGTATACTTTAAAAAGATGTATTTTTACAATTTATGAACAGCAAATTGATAGAAAATGACCGAATCAATGATACTTCACGTTCACCAGCAGTGACATCGTCTAATGACGCCTTTATTTCTGCTAGAAGAATGAATATCAAAATATCAAAGCCAATAAATGACATCCCTGACGAATATTTCTTGAGTTTTTAATATATCCAAGATCCTTACTTGTCCGGGTTGTCTTAAAATATTCATTGAGCTGCAATTATCTCGTGGAAACACAAGTTCATTTTATATCTGGTATCAACTAACTATTTTTGAAATCATGATACGAGGTTTTGAAATATATATTGCAGAATGTCCAAAAACTAACTAGTCATCAGATATTTACTTTTTCAAATGAAATCGGATATGAATAAAACACTCAATAATACGAATAGCCCATTACATTCTGCCAATGTTTCATATTGTCAAATGAGTGAGACAAGCATCCTATTCTTACCATTGCTAAATTCTTCTATTTTGCTTTCAGTTAATTATATTGATTTACATATCTCAAACCAATGCTTTCAAATATACATTTAAGCATGTCGTTCTGGTTACTATGGAGAAAATTGTGCAAAGTTATGCGGGCACTGTAAATACTCTGGTTGTAACAGAACAAATGGAGACTGTTATAATAATTTATGTTCTGCTGGATGGAAAGGACAAAATGTGACAGGGTAAGTTTGCGTCAACAATGTTTGTGTACTTTTCAAATAATGTTTCCTGCACAACAACCGTAAAACAATTTTCTGTTTGAAAGCAATTTTCATAGACATAAGAAGATGTGGTAGGAGTGCCAATGAGACAACTCTCCATCCAAGTCATAATTTGTAAAAGTAAACCATTATAGGTCAAAGTACGGCCTTCAACACGGAACCTTGGCTCACACCGAACAGCAAGCTATAAAGGGCCTCAAAATGACTAGTGTAAAACCATTCAAACTGGAAACCAACGGTCTAATGTATAAAAAAAAAAACGAGAACGAGAAACACTTATGAACCACATCAACAAACGACAACCACTGAACATCAGGTTCCTGACTTAGGACAGGTGCAAACAAATGTTTGTTTTAGTTTTTTGTGTGCCTAAAACTATACAATACCATTTATACTAATTTTGCATAAACTGATTTTTAGGGTTCATATTTTATTATTGTGGCTATTCAAAGTTTTTCAACACCAAAACATTATAAGCAATTTTTCATTATAAATTTTGTTTTATTAAGGGTGATTTATCTATTTTCATAAATAAATAAACAAAAGCATATTCACAAATTACCATGATTGTAAATCGAATGTGGATTTGATGGTGTTTCTTCATGAAATTCTGTAAGAAACATGTCTGTTTACTTAAAACTACTTGAATGTGCCGAATTTTGTAAAAAAATTCAGATTCATAATCATTTAATGGAAGTTTCAGCACAGAATATTAAAATTTCGTGTTACTTTGTTTTAATATTATTTCATGGATTAAACCCATTAGCTCTATTTTTCTAATTAATATTCTTTTATCTTGTGCATCATTCAAGATAACAAGATAGCTATTTGAACTCATTGGTATACAGCATAATTAAGGACAGAACTATAATTTTAACAACGATAGCTAGAATAAAGGACACCGAATCACTAAATCACCTTCACGCTCATGTAATCTTTTAAACTAACGAACACTTATCCATTGTATATCCTTTATGTAATCTTAGTTCAAACACTGAATATGTGAGTGTTATTTTGAAAGTCTATTGTATTCTTCCTTTATGTATACTTTAAAAAGATGTATTTTTACAATTTATGAACAGCAAATTGATAGAAAATGACCGAATCAATGATACTTCACGTTCACCAGCAGTGACATCGTCTAATGACGCCTTTATTTCTGCTAGAAGAATGAAAATCAAAATATCAAAGCCAATAAATGACATCCCTGACGAATATTTCTTGAGTTTTTAATATATCCAAGATCCTTACTTGTCCGGGTTGTCTTAAAATATTCATTGAGCTGCAATTATCTCGTGGAAACACAAGTTCATTTTATATCTGGTATCAACTAACTATTTTTGAAATCATGATACGAGGTTTTGAAATATATATTGCAGAATGTCCAAAAACTTAATAGTAATCAGATATTTACTTTTTCAAATGAAATCGGATATGAATAAAACACTCAATAATACGAATAGCCCATTACATTCTGCCAATGTTTCATATTGTCAAATGAGTGAGACAAGCATCCTATTCTTACCATTGCTAAATTCTTCTATTTTGCTTTCAGTTAATTATATTGATTTACATATCTCAAACCAATGCTTTCAAATATACATTTAAGCATGTCGTTCTGGTTACTATGGAGAAAATTGTGCAAAGTTATGCGGGCACTGTAAATACTCTGGTTGTAACAGAACAAATGGAGACTGTTATAATAATTTATGTTCTACTGGATGGAAAGGACAAAATGTGACAGGGTAAGTTTGCGTCAACAATGTTTGTGTACTTTTCAAATAATGTTTCCGCACAACAACCGTAAAACAATTTTCTGTTTGAAAGCAATTTTCATAGACATAAGAAGATGTGGTAGGAGTGCCAATGAGACAACTCTCCACCCAAGTCATAATTTGTAAAAGTAAACCATTATAGGTCAAAGTACGGCCTTCAACACGGAGCCTTGGCTCACACCGAACAGCAAGCTATAAAGGGCCTTAAAATGACTAGTGTAAAACCATTCAAACTGGAAAACCAATGGTCTAATGTATAAAAAAACGAGAACGAGAAACACTTATGAACCACATCAACAAACGACAACCACTGAACATCAGGTTCCTGACTTAGGACAGGTGCAAACAAATGTTTGTTTTAGTTTTTTGTGTGCCTAAAACTATACAATACCATTTATACTAATTTTGCATAAACTGATTTTTAGGGTTCATATTTTATTATTGTGGCTATTCAAAGTTTTTCAACACCAAAATATTATAAGCAATTTTTCATTATAAATTTTGTTTTATTAAGGGTGATTTATCTATTTTCATAAATAAATAAACAAAAGCATATTCACAAATTACCATGATTGTAGATCGAATGTGGATTGGATGGTGTTTCTTCATGAAATTCTGTAAGAAACATGTCTGTTTACTTAAAACTACTTGAATGTGCCGAATTTTGTAAAAAAATTCAGATTCATAATCATTTAATGGAAGTTTCAGCACAGAATATTAAAATTTCGTGTTACTTTGTTTTAATATTATTTCATGGATTAAACCCATTAGCTCTATTTTTCTAATTAATATTCTTTTATCTTGTGCATCATTCAAGATAATAAGATGGCTATTTGAACTCATTGGTATACAGCATAATTAAGGACAGAACTATAATTTTAACAACGATAGCTAGAATAAAAGACACCGAATCACTAAATCACCTTCACGCTCATGTAATCTTTTAAACTAACGAACACTTATCCATTGTATATCCTTTATGTAATCTTAGTTCAAACACTGAATATGTGAGTGTTATTTTGAAAGTCTATTGAATTCTTCCTTTATGTATACTTTAAAAAGATGTATTTTACAATTTATGAACAGCAAATTGATAGAAAATGACCGAATCAATGATACTTCACGTTCACCAGCAGTGACATCGTCTAATGACGCCTTTATTTCTGCTAGAAGAATGAATATCAAAATATCAAAGCCAATAAATGACATCCCTGACGAATATTTCTTGAGTTTTTAATATATCCAAGATCCTTACTTGTCCGGGTTGTCTTAAAATATTCATTGAGCTGCAATTATCTCGTGGAAACACAAGTTCGTTTTATATCTGGTATCAACTAACTATTTTTGAAATCATGATACGAGGTTTTGAAATATATATTGCAGAATGTCCAAAAACTAACTAGTCATCAGATATTTACTTTTTCAAATGAAATCGGATATGAATAAAAACACTCAATAATACGAATAGCCCATTACATTCTGCCAATGTTTCATATTGTCAAATGAGTGAGACAAGCATCCTATTCTTACCATTGCTAAATTCTTCTATTTTGCTTTCAGTTAATTATATTGATTTACATATCTCAAACCAATGCTTTCAAATATACATTTAAGCATGTCGTTCTGGTTACTATGGAGAAAATTGTGCAAAGTTATGCGGGCACTGTAAATACTCTGGTTGTAACAGAACAAATGGAGACTGTTATAATAATTTATGTTCTGCTGGATGGAAAGGACAAAATGTGACAGGGTAAGTTTGCGTCAACAATGTTTGTGTACTTTTCAAATAATGTTTCCCGCACAACAACCGTAAAACAATTTTCTGTTTGAAAGCAATTTTCATAGACATAAGAAGATGTGGTAGGAGTGCCAATGAGACAACTCTCCACCAAAGTCATAATTTGTAAAGTAAACCATTATAGGACAAAGTACGGCCTTCAACACGGAGCCTTGGCTCACACCGAACAGCAAGCTATAAAGGGCCTTAAAATGACTAGTGTAAAACCATTCAAACTGGAAAACCAATGGTCTAATGTATAAAAAACGAGAACGAGAAACACTTATGAACCACATCAACAAACGACAACCACTGAACATCAGGTTCCTGACTTAGGACAGGTGCAAACAAATGTTTGTTTTAGTTTTTGTGTGCCTAAAACTATACAATACCATTTATACTAATTTTGCATAAACTGATTTTTAGGGTTCATATTTTATTATTGTGGCTATTCAAAGTTTTTCAACACCAAAACATTATAAGCAATTTTTCATTATAAATTTTGTTTTATTAAGGGTGATTTATCTATTTTCATAAATAAATAAACAAAAGCATATTCACAAATTACCATGATTGTAAATCGAATGTGGATTGGATGGTGTTTCTTCATGAAATTCTGTAAGAAACATGTCTGTTGACTTAAAACTACTTGAATGTGCCGAATTTTGTAAAAAAAATTCAGATTCATAATCATTTAATGGAAGTTTCAGCACAGAATATTAAAATTTCGTGTTACTTTGTTTTAATATTATTTCATGGATTAAACCCATTAGCTCTATTTTTCTAATTAATATTCTTTTTATCTTGTGCATCATTCAAGATAACAAGATAGCTATTTGAACTCATTGGTATACAGCATAATTAAGGACAGAACTATAAGTTTAACAACGATAGCTAGAATAAAGGACACCGAATCACTAAATCACCTTCACGCTCATGTAATCTTTTAAACTAACGAACACTTATCCATTGTATATCCTTTATGTAATCTTAGTTCAAACACTGAATATGTGAGTGTTATTTTGAAAGTCTATTGTATTCTTCCTTTATGTATACTTTAAAAAGATGTATTTTACAATTTATGAACAGCAAATTGATAGAAAATGACCGAATCAATGATACTTCACGTTCACCAGCAGTGACATCGTCTAATGACGCCTTTATTTCTGCTAGAAGAATGAATATCAAAATATCAAAGCCAATAAATGACATCCCTGACGAATATTTCTTGAGTTTTTAATATATCCAAGATCCTTACTTGTCCGGGTTGTCTTAAAATATTCATTGAGCTGCAATTATCTCGTGGAAACACAAGTTCATTTTATATCTGGTATCAACTAACTATTTTTGAAATCATGATACGAGGTTTTGAAATATATATTGCAGAATGTCCAAAAACTTAATAGTAATCAGATATTTACTTTTTCAAATGAAATCGGATATGAATAAAACACTCAATAATACGAATAGCCCATTACATTCTGCCAATGTTTCATATTGTCAAATGAGTGAGACAAGCATCCTATTCTTACCATTGCTAAATTCTTCTATTTTGCTTTCAGTTAATTATATTATTTACATATCTCAAACCAATGCTTTCAAATATACATTTAAGCATGTCGTTCTGGTTACTATGGAGAAAATTGTGCAAAGTTATGCGGGCACTGTAAATACTCTGGTTGTAACAGAACAAATGGAGACTGTTATAATAATTTATGTTCTGCTGGATGGAAAGGACAAAATGTGACAGGGGTAAGTTTGCGTCAACAATGTTTGTGTACTTTTCAAATAATGTTTCCGCACAACAACCGTAAAACAATTTTCTGTTTGAAAGCAATTTTCATAGACATAAGAAGATGTGGTAGGAGTGCCAATGAGACAACTCTCCACCCAAGTCATAATTTGTAAAAGTAAACCATTATAGGTCAAAGTACGGCCTTCAACACGGAGCCTTGGCTCACTCCGAACAGCAAGCTATAAAGGGCCTCAAAATGACTAGTGTAAAACCATTCAAACTGGAAAACCAACGGTCTAATGTATAAAAAAAAAAACGAGAACGAGAAACACTTATGAACCACATCAACAAACGACAACCACTGAACATCAGGTTCCTGACTTAGGACAGGTGCAAACAAATGTTTGTTTTAGTTTTTGTGTGCCTAAAACTATACAATACCATTTATACTAATTTTGCATAAACTGATTTTTAGGGTTCATATTTTATTATTGTGGCTATTCAAAGTTTTTCAACACCAAAACATTATAAGCAATTTTTTCATTATAAATTTTGTTTTATTAAGGGTGATTTATCTATTTTCATAAATAAATAAACAAAAGCATATTCACAAATTACCATGATTGTAAATCGAATGTGGATTGATGGTGTTTCTTCATGAAATTCTGTAAGAAACATGTCTGTTTACTTAAAACTACTTGAATGTGCCGAATTTTGTAAAAAAATTCAGATTCATAATCATTTAATGGAAGTTTCAGCACAGAATATTAAAATTTCGTGTTACTTTGTTTTAATATTATTTCATGGATTAAACCCATTAGCTCTATTTTTCTAATTAATATTCTTTTTATCTTGTGCATCATTCAAGATAATAAGATGGCTATTTGAACTCATTGGTATACAGCATAATTAAGGACAGAACTATAATTTTAACAACGATAGCTAGAATAAAAGACACCGAATCACTAAATCACCTTCACGCTCATGTAATCTTTTAAACTAACGAACACTTATCCATTGTATATCCTTTATGTAATCTTAGTCCAAACACTGAATATGTGAGTGTTATTTTGAAAGTCTAATGTATTCTTCCTTTATATATACTTTAAAAAGATGTATTTTACAATTTATGAACAGCAAATTGATAGAAAATGACCGAATCAATGATACTTCACGTTCACTAGCAGTGACATCGTCTAATGACGCCTTTATTTCTGCTAGAAGAATGAATATCAAAATATCAAAGCCAATAAATGACATCCCTGACGAATATTTCTTGAGTTTTTTAATATATGCAAGATCTTTACTTGTCCGGGTTGTCTTAAAATATTCATTGAGCTGCAATTATCTCGTGGTAACACAAGTTCATTTTATATCTGGTATCAACTAACTATTTTTGAAATCATGATACGAGGTTTTGAAATATATATTGCAGAATGTCCAAAAATTCTTATGGAGAAAATTGTGCTCACCAATGCGGAAACTGTATACAATCCACTTGTGACAGAATAAATGGTAACTGTGCAGATAATGAATGTTCTGCTGGATGGAAAGGACAGAGATGTGACATACGTATGCTTTCTTTTTCTTATCTAGAATTTGTACTTTTTGTAAGTTTCAAGGTTAACAATCACATCTACCAAATTGTGATCGTTTTTCTTAACTTTTCGTTTTCATAGGAAAGCCAGAAAGGATGAACACACAGTATTGCAATTCTTAAATTGTAACAATATAGCTAAGTTAATTACATTCCGATAATTGATACTTTGCGACTATGTACTCCAAATTGTAACTCTGATATTCCATACTTGCAACATGATATATTTGTTGAATTTGTTGAATACACCCTTATTTTTGTGAATTTAACCAGTGAACAAAAATATGTCAAAGTTTGATCTTTTCTGCAAACATACATCAAGAAATTTAGATAATCGCGAAAATAAATTGACGCATAGCTGGTTAAATGTGACTTCACGCGAAAACAGTATCCGCTAAAATTAGTTTGAATACAGTATGTACATCACACTATTTGATAATTGGTGTCTTGCATTTCTGTTGTTTGAAAAGTGTGTACTTGTACTCTTGTCTCTCTTTGTAAATCGAAAATTTGCTGACAGGAATCGAAATATTTTATTTTATCTGCAATTCTTGCACAGCTATAATTTAGTTTAATTCTATATATAATAATGTTAATTATGTTAATTTCGTATCATGACGGCGCTGCGTTGGAACACTTGGTATTGCTTTGGTTATATCGATAGAATACGGAGTTAGGAAAAGACGCGGATATATCTGAAAAATGTTTCAAAATTATGCCAAAGACGGATATGCAACGGATGTTATCATTTGTAGAGAAGTTTTGGGATAAATGATTTCGAATTTTTCTATAAGAGAGATGATGACCTGGATCTCGTGTCAAGGATAACCCTGGTGGACTCTACCCTGGTGCATCACAGAAAATGAATACCTGTCTCTTTACTACCCTCCCTCTCCCAAGTCAAAAATAAGCATATCAACAAGCACCTCAAATGCCAAATGCCTACAGGAAACCGAAATAATTTGCGCCAACTCCTGTATACCTCTTACGATACGGCAGTGTACATGACCACGTGAACATGTAGCTGTTTCACCGAAATATATGGAAAAATTGTTGAAAAGAATACCTCTAATAGAATCAGCCGGCATACTGAACGTTTTGCACATGACTTCTTCATCTTTAAGCTTCAATTTTGTTATAAACGATTATATAAAATTTGAAGAAGGAAATTAGCGTTTTAAATTTTAGTTTGATCATCGGGTTCAAGCAAAGCACCAAAAGTATCAAAAACTTGAGATTTGGGGTTTCAGTTTGTTATACAAAGATTGTATATACATGCAATGTGTATGTTACAGTTCATTTTGGAATTAAGTAGGATCCAGAATCCTCCTAGTACCAGTTATAATGGCAATATCTACTAATAGAAATTGAAATTTCAGATTTAAATCCATCGAATTATAAATACCGATAGATAGTTCAAAACTAGAGTATACTCGATATATTTTTTAATTTTAATAACTTTCTGTTTTTTTTAACGTAACAATATATTTATTGCATATTTGCTGTAACAACTTACTAAGTTTACAGCTTTTAACTTAGTATTCCTCAAGGTAGTTACCTAATAGCTAACTTTCTGATTTTAACGTGTAAGTGAATCAGATACAGAACAAGGTGCAATAAGGGCTTTATTCAGTCTCATTTTTGCCCTACATCATTCTTGTTACAATTTATCCGTTAATGTACCTTAAGGGACAAGTTGCAATAGTCATAATAGTGCCATTCTGTTCCCAACACTTTTAATGTGTTTATGGGATAAAATTGGCTAAGCTTAAAAAGAATTTTCATGAATACAAAGCTGAAAAAACTAAGAAGGAGCAAAATGCATACGCTAAACAAAAAACAAAAACTTCAAGAAATTGAAAACACTTTTTGGTGATTCTTGTTTATACTGGAAGTAAAATATACCTAATGTTTCAAAATTAGTATTCAGAAGATGGTCTTTCTAATTTACAACTTTACTAGAAATAAACTTTTTCTTTTAAAAGAATTTCACGAAAGTTCATGTATTTTACTAAATTGTTTAATTAAAAATACCGAAAATGATATGTTATTATTTTTATTTTGATTTCCTACTTGAAGTGCATCAGTAAAATAATAAATAAAACATACATCCAGAATAATATTGAATCATATAAACCCTTATATTTAGTATTATCCTGGATCGTATTAGAAATTCAGTACGGACGCATGAAAGAGGGACGAAAGATACCAGAGGGACAGTCAAACTCATAGATCGAAAACAAACTGATAACGCCATGGCCAAAAATAAAAGACAAACAGACAAATAATAGTACAGATGACACAACATAGAAAACTAAAGACTAAGCAACACGAACCCCACCAAAAACTGGGGTGATCTCAGGTGCTCCGGAAAGGTAAGCAGATCCTGCTCCACATGTGGCACCCGTCGTGTTGCTTATGCTATTACAAATCCGGTAAATGGTCTAATTCGGTAGGTCACATTCGTGAAAAGGAAGGATATTGTAGTTACGACATAAGGAACATATCCGATATCATCTGTGAAACGGTTATTCCATAGCGGTCAACCAACTCGTGATGGCGTCCATAAAATTTACGAAGGGATGATTTCAACTTCACCATTTGGAACTCTTAGTTTAAAAGCTTCCTTGTGAGCAGCAATCCTCTATCAAGGAAATCATGATACGAAATACAAGCCCGGGAATATCGTATCAATTGGGAGATATATACTCCGTATGAAGGCGCTGCTGGAATGTTGCTACATAGAAATGGAAAGTTCACTATTGGGAAGCTGAAATCATCTCTTTGTTGTAAAGTTTTGTTTTCAACCGACCCTCATTATCAATTTCTAGATGTAAGTCAAGATATGAGGCAAACTTAACTGTATCTGTAGTATCCTTTATCTCTAGTTCGATGGGATAGATTTGTTCAACATTGTCACCAAATTTTGTGTTAGTGAGAGAACATCATCTATATAGCGGAACATAAAGTTAAAGGATATTGCTAACTTCTTATCTTTCTTCCTAATAAGTTCCTGTATGAAGTCAGCCTCACAATAATAAAGAAACAAGTCGGCAAGAAGAGGGCACAGTTGGTTCCCATTGGAATTCCGACAGTCTGTTGAAAAACACGTCTCCAAACGTAACAAATATGTTGTCAATCAAGAAATCAAGTATCTTGATAATGTCAGTTTCAGAGAATTTTTGTTTGAATCAGAGTGATTCTTTACAAAGTAGAATTTATCCCTCCCAAGACAAGATACTTGTATCTACGTTCGCCATTCTTTTAATGAAACAAAGTAATACCAACTCTTTCAATTTGTCTTTAGTTTGGAATGGGGAATACTTGTGAAAAGTGTAGAAAAGTCAAATGTTTTAATACTATTGCAAAATGAGAGAGTCTTAGATTGTATGTACTCTAAAAGATCTTTGGAATTTTAAGTATCCACATCTGATTCACGCCACCTCTAGAATAGCAGTTTCACAATGACTTTGGAGCCCGGCTTTGATTGCTGATAAAATTGATGTTAATAATTTAGAAAGAGGTTTCGTGGAGCACTTGGAAGACCCAGCAATATACCGTTGTTTGTAAGGACACTTATGTAGTTTAGGTATCCAATACAGTGATGGAAGATCCAGTTCTTCATCTTTGGTTGGAATTCCAAAGGAACATAGAACAGACCTATGATTATCCAGGATTTCCTCTTTGGTAAGTGTCGTGGGGGTATATGTTGAGTTTCCAAGTGAATTGTCAATACCTAATTTATTTATCAAGCAGTTTATGTAATGAGATTTACACACAAAAACGATGTTGTTTGGGGATTTATCTGCTGGGACAACAACATATTTGTCATGGAGGTAGGACAAGTGTTTTGCAACAGTTGGGTCTTTAAAATTGACGTAGCGTGGGTATTGATAGACCTATTTAGTTTCTTAATTCGGATTTGTATCAACGACCTCACAGCCTTAATCCATTCGGAAAAAGTATCTACGTCTTCTTTCTCGCGTTTAGCCCATTGCCTGGCATAATCCTCGACTGAATTCATCAGCATTTTGAAGTTGTATTTCCAATTGATGGATTTAGGCTCACGATATTTCGGCCCTTTGGATAACAAATTTCGCAGGAAGTGTTATTGACAATGTTGAGGTCTCCGGTAATAACGTGGCCAGCCGGATTATATGTGAATTGGGATCTAGCACAGGTGCAATCAGGAGGTTTAGACTTGAAGTCGTCAATGTTGAGATCCTGCAAAACGTTTTTGTAATTGAAAATTTTAGTTGCAATTGGTTTGGTATAGGTATAAGAAATTATTGGTACAGACTGATCTTTAAAATAAAGAGGTATTTTCGACTGAAGTATTTTATGATGAAGAATATTGCCTAAGTTGACGCCATCGAGACCTTTGTTGGCAAAGGAAAGTTTAAGAAAGGATCTTTTCTCTTTTCATCTTTTCCAATGCGAACTGGTTTGAAAAGTCTGTGACTTGCAATATCCGAAATGATAGCTGTAAGTTTGTATTGGTTTGAATGAGGGTTTGTAACAGTGGTTTCCAAACATAAACTGAACAGAGAATGCAGTTTTGAAAGGGTAATGAATAAAGTTTCGTGCGAATGTGATGAATACCTAACGGCTTTTGTATAAATGGCAGCAAGTCATTAATAGAGACATCATGCAAAGTAGGTGATGTATAATGACGATGACCATGACTGCGTCTACGTCGAGGAGTAGAGTTGAAAATATTCATCACATTCACCGAGCTACAGGAAGGACTAGATAGAATACCTATACCATCAATTTTGTCATTGCAACCATATGGTGTCGCAGTTCCCAATTGTCGAATCCAGTAGTCATCTTTGTCTACGGAGAGGCGTTGCAAGTTGAGGATTGTTAGTCTTGTGGTATATTTTTCGATAATACGAACTGTCATAGAAACGATGGAATGATCAGGTTGATTAAAATGCTGGTACAGAATTTATACAACGTGTTGTTTTCATTTTTATTCTATACTCCTTGATCTGGACATCTCAAAACTCTGCTAGTAGATATTGGAATTTGATTTATACTGGATTTTAATAAGTATAAATCAGAATTCTAATTTCTACTAGTTTTGGTGTAAGTAAATTTTGCCAGAATTTAGATATATCATGTTGTATGTCCGGAGGCATTTTCTTGTTGATATCAATATTCACATTGTAATTTTGCATTTGAAAGGGCGGTTGGTTAGTATCTAATACAATACTGGATATTTATAGCGGGATTATTATCTTTCATAGTACTGTGTAAATCCGTTCTTTGTCGGTTATTCGTCATATTAGACCAAAATAAAACATATCTGGGTTTGGTGTTACCTTATTTGTCCTATTTATCATATTTTAAAATATGTACCCTTAAATTATTATCAGCACTTTTGGTTGTAAATCATGATAAAATTGCAGGTTTCCTATATACTGGAGGTGATAAAATCCTTCCATATTTTTCTGAAGTTATTTTTCTCGTTTTAAATTATTTCACATTTTCTTTTGGGACCTTTTATAGCTGGTGATACTATATCTTTTCATTGCTGAAGACCGTGCAGCTTCCACCACCAACAAAACTCTCAGTCACGATATAGCCAATAGTGCAGAAAGTGACGCCAAACAGCAACAATCAATCAATCAATCAATCAATCAATCAATCAATCAATCGACCAATCAATGAATCAATCAATCAATCAATCAATCAATCAATAAATCAATCAATCAATCAATTAATGTATATTCATACAAGAAAGGCGAAATGTAAAGTCAAAATAAAATGTGTTTGTGTTGAAAACTATAAAGATTAAACATACTTTACATAAAAGTCCTTTACTTCAGACTTTGTGTAGAGTTTGTGAGTGTATTGACCTAGTTTACCCAATGATAATGTGTTTAATCTTATACGAGTAACATTTGTCTTCAAACACAACTAAAAAGAGGTATAGTTCTGATGCAATGTGCATTTTTTTATGAGCTGTCATGCCATCAATTTACCTATAAAACATGTTTTTATTGTAAACTTATTTTATAAACTAATTAGATTGTACGATTTAATTGGTAAGGTAGATATCTGCCAGCCACTCAAGCAGATTACTTCGATTTTTCAAAAGTGGACTTTCTTTTTGATTTGTAAAATCATTCCAGCAGAACCTGTTTATATATTTCTCGGTTAATACGGTATTCAAGGACTTCCGTTTCTAACAATTTTTCCTTAAAAAGAGGGTCGAAGCCTACAAGGGAGTTTTGAACAACGGGAGCATACTGGTTGTAGTTATCAAGTTACGTCTCCGCAAGTTTAAAGGACCCAGAATGACTTTGGGATCTGTTGCTCAATTTTATGTTTTCCATGTACTATATTTGTTTATCTCTTCTTATTTCTTTTGAACATGGTTTTGTCTGTCAATCTTTGACATATCTGGTTTGATTGCCCTTAGCACCTGTTTACATAACAAGGAATAATAACAAAACCAAAGGACTAGTCTGTTCTTGTTACACAATATAATCAATTATGCAATTTACTTGTTTCATAACTGGCTTCAATATCTAGTACTGAAGTTCATTTAACGTTGTACTTAATAGAATGTGACAGAGGAACCTATGGGATAAACTGTTCCAAGTATTGTAACAATTGTGTAAATGAATCTTGTGATCACCTGAATGGAATATGTCAAATTTCTAGGTCATGTAAAGCCGGATATTATGGGCCACGATGTAGCGAAGGTATGAATATCGATAATCCCGTCTAGCATGTCTAGTACTTATAACCTTATGTTACCAATATATGAACACGAAACATTGTTTCTAGTAAATTAAACAAATGTAATAAAGTTATAAAATGCAGTTATAAAGCGAATATAGTGAAGGTATACAAGCAAAATGTAATGAAGCCTGTCTTCCGTGAGTCGAATAGCGTATAAAATGTGGTTATCCATAGACTTCGATCATACAGTAGTGAAACCCATGAGAAGGTTCGTTTGACAATGCGGCAAGTAAAATATACAGCCACGTCAAGTCGAAATGGGGACGAAAAATCGATGTCTAGCAAAGGAAAGTGCAACTCTCTGTGCACGTAAAACCTTGAAACAACTCTAGTTATTATGGTAAAAATATTATTGATACTGTGAAGAAAAGTATAAAAATAAGTACGTCTGAAGCGGTCAACCGCATATTTCGGCAGCTTGAGTTTGATATAACTATAATCTGTAAATTGCAGTTCTATTTGGCTAGATGGTTTAAATAAACCATCCTTCATTAACAGCTGTATTAGCTATACCAGCTCAAAAGAAATTGCGGTAAGCACTTTGAGCCAATAACAAGTAAACATATCCATGTTTTTAAATCAAGATGAACGTTTGGGCTAATTAGTGTAACATTTCTGCTAAACATATGTTACGTTTGGGCCAACAGCAAGTCGACATTTGTGCTTAATTTTAAAGTCGACATTCGGCCTTATCCTCATAAGTAAATGTACTTTACATAATCAATATCTTTATTTCAATTGTATGTTAATATTCAAATTGTAATGAATGACATTATGTTTATAACTTGTTCTTGTTTTATGTACCTAATCCGTTTGCCAGATGGTGACTGCTCCTGTTCACTACGAGGTTGTGAAAGTGGCAAACAAATTTTATACCACTAAATATTGTTTAAACTATGTAAAACGTGAAGGTATAAAACAGCTATGTTAAGATATAAAAAGAAACCTAATAGATTTATATAAAGATAAGTTCTGGTGTATAATTTAAATCTAACAGTCCTTAACAACTGTAATCTTGTGAAACCGAGGTACTGGCTGATCTTCACTGTAAACTCGTTTGATTTATAACACTTCAAGTTCTTTTCTTTTCAAGCTATCATAGTCTCCCCACTGACCAGATTTCTGTGTAGGTTGCGTTTTTTTACTCTAATATCATATCTTTATTTTATATGAAATATTGATAATGATAAATTTTGACTGTAATTTAACTGCACAGGTTAAAAATAATTAGCCCAAATCTAAACTGATTCTAAAATTGTTAGCCCAAATGATACTATGGTCACGCTTATGACTCAGCCCAAATGGCTTGTGCCCTTTTAAATTCCCTTTTATATGTTGTGACAATTAGTTTTTCATAGACATACTTTTATCCACAAAATAAAAAATAAAAACAATTATTTGATATCAGTATATTATTTCCTTAATTACAATTAAATGTACGCGAAATGTAAATACATTATACAGACAGACCCTAACTTATATACTAAACTTTGATAACTATCTCATAACACAAATATTGTGTATTTCTCTGCATTTAAATTATGGTTTCAATCATTTTCAAAGGATCCCCACAAACCCCATCCCCAAGAATTAGATCTTTAAAATATGGAATAAGAAATTTGGAAATTATACTAGTTTAAGAATAGTCTGTCTTTTCTATCTTTTGATAATCGCAGCATGTCTTCCTGGACGTTTTGGATACAACTGCATAGACACATGTTTTGGGTGTTTGAATGAAGATTGTGAACCATTTTCTGGTAACTGTACTCAAGATGGATGTCGTTATGGTTATACGGGATATAGATGTCATCTGCGAGGTATGGCATTTTAAGAGCACTGCCTCCACGTGAAACTTTTGCTTTTCCTTAATTAGCAATTATTTTCGAATAATATACAGATCTATATGTACTACAAAATTTTATGACATCTAGAAGTCAATATTTGATAATAGTCTACAAATAAAGTTGAACACTCATTGTATACCTTCAATCTATAAGGATTATCTGAATTATAATTGTCCATCTATATCGATAGAGTTGACGGTTTCGTAGTGACATAATTATTTACCCATCACTAAGGGTAGGTTAAAACTAGGGTTACTATTTCTTTACCTTTTGCACTGATAGTATGATTTTATTCGAAATTTTGTCACAGTCTAACCCATATGTTGGTAACTACAAAATAATTTTTACATTCTGCTACTGTAGAATTAAATGCATAACCCCAACATACGGACTTCTTGAAATATAAATATATTCAAATGATATAGGCCAAAATATTTAAAATCCAAAATCATGTACAAACGTCGAGGAGCCGATGAAATCAAAGAGGACTTAAAGAACAGCCAAATTTGGACAAGAAATCAGAGCTTTTCATGAGGGAGACATATTCTCTACTTTAAAGTAATATTTTGAATTTTGCAACAACAGATTTTAATAAAACAATATCTGTATTTTCATGCCAGTACCGAAAGTACTGGCTTCTGGGCTGGTGATACCCTCAGGGCTAACAGTCCACCAGAAGAGGTACCTACTCAGCGGTAGTTATAACATAAACGGGCCAATTTTGCTACATTTGAATTCTAGCCTTGGTGCTAAATATCGAATGGTGAAAATGTTTTATAAACTCAAGGCAACCTGTTTGAACAAACACTTTTATATGAAATTCCACCTTTGCTCTGTTTTTACTCCTTCGCAACTTATACGATATCGGCAAATTTAAGTTTCTAAATTTGGTTGATACATCCTAAGAATGTCGCAAACATTCTGAAAATTACTATTCACCTCAACAATTTTACCAAAGTGATCCATTTACTGCTTGTTTTAGCTATTTCCTTTATGTTTTGAGATAAGTGATATGTTAGTGTAAATCATAAACCGTACATGGTAGAGACCTAGGGTCTTTCGACCACAAGGAGGCCAAGGTTATGTTCTTTATTTTAAGTCCTATCTTTATCAAAAGTTATATTTTCTCTGATGTCCTATAAAGTTCACGTAACGACGTTACATTTTAAATTTCTATCGTTTCCAGAAATGTTTAATTTGTTGCGTTTATCTTTGTAAAATTTCATTGGGCTCTTAATTTTCTCATTGACTCGACAAGCGTCATATTACCGTTGATTTTGTCAAAACTTGCAAGACAGTGGTTATGCAAATAACTAGATGTTGCTACAGGACAGGCTGAAATAATCTACGTCAATGAGCCAATTGGGATGGTGATAAAATTGAAAAATATGATTACCTTATTGAAATAGTCATGTTGTTCGGTGTGAGCCAAGGCTCCGTGTTGAAGGCCGTACATTGACCTATAATGGTTTACTTTTATAAATTGTTATTTGGATGGAGAGTTGTCTCATTGGCACTCACACCACATCTTCCTATATCTATCTATATACAACATAAAACATTTTAAACATTCTTTATGAATAAATATAGTAAGATTCGATTCTACAGTTTTCATTCATGCTTTAAGAACTGGACTGGAATATGTTCACTATATGTTCACTATAATGATAAAGTTTGTCAGAAGCAACAGAGGATCAACAGACTCACTTGTCAATTCGGGCGAAAACTTATAGTTTTATCTAATGCGATTATAGCCCATCTACAGAGCATATTTTGTACTCCGCAGTGTGAGAAAAACAGACACTCAATGCATTTATTTTATTTACTATATATTTCCTAATATATTTTACAATACCTTTTATTTTTCGTATGTACTTTGTAGACACGTCGTCATCAAACAACGACAAGACAAAGTCAACAATCATTGAGGCGTTATTGGAGCAATATTGGCTGTCATTGCAATTTCATTAATCGGAATATTAATTTTCAGGTATCTTTTATTTTATTAAACATTTCATATAAAATCTCAGGTCAAATCTTTTATTGATAAAAACCCCACAGATATTCTTTCATCAAAACTTTTCTACGCTTTATACTACTATAAACCATGCTCAATCGAAAGATCCCATACATTGTACCATTGAACAGAGAATGTATTAAGAAATAGGAATCGTAGACCAATTCAAGACAAACCTTACTTTATGAAAACCGCACTGATTAAAAAAACAAAAACTTTTGATCGACAACATATATGTTGAGATTGGTCGATTGATACTTCAACAGACAGTTGGTATACCAATGGGAATTAATTGTTCACCCATACTGATTGAATTCATCTTGTACTCATATGCAGCAGAATTCATACAAATCGTTCTAAAAGACAAAAGAAAACATCTTGCGAAGTTCTTTAATTTCACTTTCAGATACATTGATGATGTCCTGTTGGTCAATAACCGACATTTTAGTGTGCTTGAATCTCATATATCCCATTGAACCTTCCAATAAATAAACAAGCGAACCTTAAAAATCCTAGATATTGACACAAATAGACGACACAAATCTAGCATCTATGATAAACGTCATGATTTCAACTTTCTACTTGACAACTTCATATTTCTCAGCAGTAACATATCCTCTCCCCATCGTAAAGCATTTTCATATCTGAAGTTGTGTTATGCTCGTACATGTTCACACCATACGGACTTCAATAGCAGGGTGTGCTGCTTACAGAAAACTGCTCCATCACATTTATGAAGAAAGACGCCTAAATTGACAATACATAACTTTTATGTTCATCATCACACATTGTTTGACCGAGGCAATATGTCTGTGTCTCAACTCACTAGCGACATGTTTTCACAGTCTTAGATCTTTAGATATTAGAATTGACGCATAATCTGTATTTTACCGATTGTGTCCTATTCTGGATTGTAACATTTTGTCCGAGTTTGGATTCGTGTGGCGTTTGATGCATACATAGCAGGAAACACTTATCCTGGACATTTGTTACTACTGTGCTCTTTATCAATTAGAATTGTCTATAAAGATAGGTCATGAATTTTTACAGTGTGTTACATGATGTGCTGTTATACTACTGTGCTCTTTATCAATTAGAATTGTCTATAAAGATAGGTCATGAATTTTACAGTGTGTTACATGATGTGCTGTTATACTACTGTCCCAGGTTAGGGGTTGATTGAGCGGTCCCACACATGAATAACCCCGCCACGCTCTGTATGTTCCTGTCCTAAGTCAAGAGCTTGATATTCAGTGGTTGTTGCTTTTGAAATGTTTGTTTTTCGTTTATTGCTATGTCATAAATCAGGTCGTTGTTTTTTTCATTTGAATTGTGTCTCATTTCCTCATGACTGGGCTTTTATAGATAACTATACAATATTGTTTTGCTCATTGTGGAAGGCGGTGACGATGACCTATAATTGCTTAAATACACGTAATTTGAATTCGGTTGGATAGTTGTCTCATTGACAATCATACGACATCCTCTTATTTCATATTGACTGATATGACTCTAAATTTAATTGTTTGAATGATGGTGTATTTTTCATTATTATATCCTAATTAACAAATAGAAAAATCCTTTTACATCACGTGGCGGAACGGCCTATTCAAGCTATTCTCAAGACTTGACCTTGTCCGTCGTCTGTCCTCCATCGTCCTTCCACTATGTAAGCTATTCTTATCATTTCGAGTACATCGTCCGTCTTTTGTTGTGCGTTAATTTTTACAAAATAATTTCTCCTCTGAAACTACTATGCTAATTGCAATCAAAGTTTGCTACAATCACTTTTAGGGTATTTATATAATTAGTTTGAATTATTTTTAAGTGAACATGTCGTCTAACCAACGTGGTCGTCGTGGCTAAAATTATAACAGTAGCGTAAAAACAATCATATCACTAAGAACGTTGACTATAGAGAAAATCTGGCAAATATTTTCAGTATATTACAATCTACTCACTGTCTGCTTTGACCATAATCGTCGAACGACTCTTTATAGGAGTTGAATTACGAATTTGATCAATGTTGCGTTTTCAATCATCTTGAAAACTATACATAAAATCAACATTGATCAGTTAGAAAAGATTCATAGTTAAGCCGACTTGTCCGAAATAGTTAGACGCCTCCTAACAGGAGTAATTGCCCTTACATGCATGATGATTTTTACCAATGTTTGGGTTTTAATCTATAATCTTAAGAAGGCAATATCTATGACAGCTATGAGACAGAAAAGCGATAAAAATGGGGTAATATTATAGATAGTAATGCAAAATATGTTTCGTGTGTTTTCGGGATGCTTCCGAATGTAAATTAGAGCAAATATCTAATTTTTGTCATCTGTTAAATCAGAGCTCATTAATTATGCAAGAATATATAGTTACATCACTAGCATTGACCTAGACTTTTTATGTTCAGGAATACGAAAAGTAATAATCAGTTTAATCTAAAATCAGTAAACGAATTGAATTCATTTCATTTGTTTCATATAACCAGGTTTAATCTTCCATTTTTATGCATAAGGAAATGCCTGTACCAAGTCAGGAATATGACAGTTGTTTTCCATTCGTTTGATGTGTTTGAGCTTTAGATTTTGCCATTTGCTAAGGGACTTGGGACTTTCCGTTTTGAATTTTCCTTTGAGTTCGGTATTTTTGTTATTTTACTTTTATACGCTCTTTTCTAAAGATTTGAACTGTTTTGATACGAGCTCCACTGATCAGTCTGATATATATATACGCGAATAGCATACCATGTTATAAGCCTGATATCTTTGATGAAGTGTTTTTCCTTATTAATCCATTGGTAGAAAATTACACTTTTAAAACTATCGTATGTTAATCGGTAAAGATTTCTATTTTGAGTGCAGGCACGGAAGGGTTTTGTTAGTATAGAACTATTTGAAATTCCTCGCACTTTTTTAATGTTATGGACTAAAATATAAAAATAAGGCGATGTGGTATAAATGCCAATGAGACAACTATCCACCGGAAATCGAATGAAATGCATATAAGCAAATATAGGCCACTCTACGGCCTTTAACAATGAGAAAAACCATTTATAAATGAATAAATAATTGATCAATAATCTAAAAAAATGTTGGTTTAATAATGTATGCATACATTTTGTGTACCTCTTACACATCTTTGGATTTAAAATATTCGGCTTTGAACGTTTCTAATGAAGGTAAATATAGAAAAGCGCTCCGGACGCTTGAAATTCATATAGTGTTGTTTTAATATTTTGCAGCAGTTTCTAATGTTTTATATTATTTTGTGGTGTCATTTCTTTGTTCTATTCGGTTGTGTACCTTTTATTGGGCTGCTCGTCTGACCACATTTGTTTAAAGTGAATTATTCTCCCGCGAAATCTTATTTTTTCTGAATTTATCTTACTGTGACTTGACTATACGTGTTGCTGTTTACCTTTACCTATTTTTCAACCAAATTAAAAAATTGACTATACAATTGGGACATTTAAATTGACCAGTTGGTATTGTTAGAGTTGAGTCTACCTTGATGCTACCTGTTCTGTTTTTTATTCACCTAAACAACCTTGCAGCATACTTTTTTATCTGAAGTTTTGCCTTACCTATGGTTATTCTATTGTTAAATTTAATAGGGAAGAAAATATTATATTTCTCATTGTTATAAATCCCCAATATAGATGATTAATCTAATTTTGACCCAAAAATCTAAATAAGTATAAGATTTTCTTAACTGCATGTTAATATGTATGAAAATTAAAACCGATTTTACATAATAAATGAATCTTTAAATTTTAACCCTTATACATAGTATTGTCCAGTTGTCAATGAAACAAGAAATACCTATTCAGGTATTTTCAGTTTCATTTTTCAGATGGATATGTTATGCATTTGTTCATATATTTCTTCAAATTTTTCATTTTGGAGTATTATTCAGTGTTTAAAATCTTTGGAATCAATGTCCATAAAATATTGGAATTTTTTTATTTGAATTCACTTCTTAGATGCCATCTAATTTTGCTTCTTAAAATGTGACTTGTGTTTTCCAAGAATGGATTGTCATGAATGTATCAAAGAAGAAATCATTCTTTGAAAATGTTTTGTGGCATTCACATGATGAAATACATGTGAAATTCGAAACAATTTTGGAGTATACCTTGCAGTGTTTTTCTTAGAAATCTATTGGGACTTTTGTGCATAAAATACTGTGTTCCTCAAGGAATTCACTTTTTATAAAACGGGATTTAGTTAATCTAAAAGGAAAAGAAATCAAAATTGAATGCAAGTAGGAGAAATAAGTTCATCCAACATGTTTCTGTGGCTTTTAAATGTGATTTTGAAAATGATCATTATACAATATGGATCTAATATGAAGATGATTCTCCTGTTTAAATAGGATATATATCATGGAAATGAAATAAAATGTGAATACAGTGGAGATATAGTCAAATCTAGTGATAAAGTGAAAATAAAGTCAAATATTCCAAAAATTCATAACGTGAGGATAACAATTTTGAATGTGATATTGGAAATAATATAAAATTCTGGATCAAATATTGTTTAATTGGGACATATATCATGGAAAATGAAATAAAACTGAATACTGTTAATATAATAGAATTAAGTGATGTAGTGAAAATGTAAACAAAATATTCCCAAAAATCTGTAAAGTGAAGATATTTATTTTGAATGTGAAATTGGAAATATTCAAAAATTACAAAATTCTGGATCTAATATAAAGACTCTGCACCTGTTTAATTGGGATATATATCATGAGAAATTAAACAGAATACTGTGAATTTAGAAAAAATCTAGTGATATAGTGAAAATGTAAGAAAATATTTCAAACAGTTATTAAAATTAGGAAAATAAGTATTTCAAACAGTGAAACTGGAATACTTGATGGGATATTAAATATCAGTGTCAATAAATAAATAAATAAATAAATAAAACAGTTTATTCATAACTATTATTTTGATATTTCACAATGCGTAAGCACTTTGTACAAGGCTTATGTCAATAAGTATTGAACATTGCAATGTCTAAACGAAGGAATGCACACATATGTTCTGGTGTTTATTAATCCTGGAAAATTATAGAAATGATAAGATAATTAAGATTTCCAAAAGAGTAAAAACAAATTTTGATTTATCTCCCATTAGAAAAAGCCAAAGAGATAAAAGAGGTCCTTTCAACAATATAAAAGAAATCCAAAGAAGCACTCATACTATTTGGCTATGAAAACATTTCTGAGGAAATGTAGTGCATTATATGACATTCAATTAAATACCCGGCAAGAAAACAAACATATACATTCTTGTCCTGGCTTGCTCACTCCTAAAATTTGAAATGATGGTAAAATAATAATAAAATTGAGAATGGAAATGGGAATGTGTCAAAGAGACAACAACCCGACCACAGAACAGACAACAACAGAAGGTCACCAATAGGTCTTCAATACAGCGAGAAATTCCGCACCCGGAGGCGTCCTTAAGCTGGCCCCTAAACAAATATATATACTAGTTCAGTGATAATGGACGTCATACTAAACTCCAAATTATACACAAGAAACTAAAAGTAAAATAATACAAGACTAACAAAGGCCAGAGGCTCCTGACTTGGGACAGGCGCAAAATGCGGCGGGTTAAACATGTTTATGAGATCTCAACCTCCCTATACCTCTAGCCAATGTAGAAAAGTAAACGCATAACAATACGCACATTAAAAGTCAGTTAAATCTAAATCTCTTTTTCCTTCTAAATGTTGTTTCTTTGGCAATTGTATGGCCAATTACTTTAAGGAATACATTCATTTCAATGAAGAAAAAAAATGCAATTACGATGTTTATTTCCTTTACTTGTTTTAGGATTCTCTAATAAAAACATAGGAAATGAATTTTAAAAATCAGCAGTATTTAGCAAATATATGAACATGAAATAAGTTTGCCACAAGGATAACTTTTGACAGACCTATCCCAGTTACACTACAACATTTCCAATTGAACAGGTGAAGTGATGGAACAGCATCTAGGTAGACTCTAAATGCATGAGTGATCATGTATTCACCAACTCTAACAATACCAACTGGTCAATTTAAATGTCCCAATTGTATTGTCAATTTTACAATCGGTTAAACAATAGGTAAAGGTAAACAACAATACCTATAGTCAAGTCATAGTAATATGTTTTGAATGACAACATTGCTAAAATCATTATTATGACTTCAACTACATACTCACAATCTCATTTTTTTCATCGCGACTCATTTTAATCGTAAATTCACGTGATAGCTGCGTACATTAAGGTGTGGTATTTGCAAATTCGAGTGTAATTCAAGTGCATTGAGGTAACACCGTTACTATATATATCGTTGATATATATTTTGAATATCAAACTGCCACTTTGAGCCCTCCGTAAATATAGAAGACAAGAAGTCTACGCGAACTCCTCTTGAAGTCATTTGTATCTATATCTTAACTATTCATATGGATAATATTATGAAGATTGAAATATCAGGAAGATCTAGCCAACGCTCTGGGCCCTTTTACCTGAATATATGTTGAATATTAACTCAATCGAAAATATCAGTTTTCGTAATTCCATTGTTGTTTCTTTTATATTTTCAGATGTTACTAGAGTGTTCGTTTCGTTTTGTTTCTTGAAATATCCTGTTTTAAAAGTACATCTCTGATTGCATTTTATTGATAAATCTATATTTCATAAAGAGAAATATGCCATTTACATAAGGGTTTATATTTGAGGGTTTATATTTGAGGACAACGATAATTTACGATACCTTGGAGGGTCACATAAAATGTCCTACATATATCCTTACTCCTTTTAACTATGACTATCCGGCTTTTAAATTTTATTACTTTCAAATAAGAAAATTTCATCTGACGTATAATTAAAACCAAAATTCAGACACATTTAACACACTAGATAAGTTATTAAAATTAATACATGTGCTTATCTATTTTCTTTTAAGAAAATCCCTTTCATGATCTCCAGATTTATCAATATGAGGAAACATCCTATGGCGACAAAAATCTGTGATGTACGCGTTACCTCATAATGATGACTGAAAATAATGATATTCTGTCATATTCTTCATGTTCTTTGAAAAGATTATGTAGTTAAATTGATGTGTCAGTCAGTTTGCATAATAATTGTTGTCTAATACTATCCTTTAGATGTAATACAACCAAAACAGGGTACGTCATATTCGGTTTCATACGAAAAGGATCGGAAAGAAATATTCCTTGAATTTGACAGTTGTAGGAAATTAAATATAACCCTGCATTTCAACGCAGAAAAAAATCTTAGTCAAAAACATCTATATTGGGTGTTTCAAAGCATCACTCTTTTTTTTATTTGGTATTTCTATAAAATATTTTTGAAACCTGAGGTGACGTGGTTACTAAAGCTTGTAAACAAGAAAATAAGGGTGACAATTTGATTGATTAACTTCCGGTGATGGTTATTATCTTATATGGAATGAAATGTTATGTGAACTTTTACTGTAGTACTGGACAGAATAAAACTGTACTCATGCCAAATATTTCTTTATTTGAAATAAAGATAAAGTCTGCATAATGTTTTGAAAAAAACGCCAATTTAACAGAGACTATTAGGAGAAAAACGATGGTGGTATTACTTCTTTAATATAGAAAAGAGTATATCAAATGTAAAATAAGTTTGATGTTGAATTCGTTTATTACGGTTGCATCGATACGTCTGTCATGAGAATTATGAAGTCTTTTTATAAACAATATATCTGATATCAAAAGGCCTAAAATTTCAAGTTTGTATTAATTTGATCTCGTGATTTTTAACATAAAGTTAATTGATGTATAAAACCTTGTTTTGACGAATTTTCAATTTGTCTTTAAAAGAGTATTATTCCAAAATATTCATCATCAATTTTTCTTCCATCGAAAGTCTTGAAATTATGATAAAAAATTTGAAAGATTACAGTAATCTTCCTTTTCTTTGTCGCAATGTTTACGTTTTGTGATTTAAAATTTTGAAAATGAACAATTTTAATCAAATGTCATGCATGCTACAAGTTATTTATTATAAGTTTTGATTCATATAAGTGAATATTTACAGAATGTATGATTGATAAACCAAATAAAAACAATGAAAGAAGACGGATAAAGCACAATTGACGTATCATATATGCGCATACGCTGATAGCGCAACTTATAAGTACAGATGGGGAGAGGTTCTACTTTGTAGCACAAATTTTATTTGATATGATAACATATCTCTTTTCGAAAATGTTTATTTTCTGAACTGGATTACATTTTTGCATATTTTGTTTTACAATAGGAAAAGAACAAAGGGCCTGGTACACCAAAAGAGGCACACACTTTCGAAATGATGTAAAAGAATTGTGTAATCCAGGTATTTTCGTATAATAAACTGAAATATGATAATAAATCAGAAATACAAAATGTGAAAATATTGTAGAACACATCATAGTTAAAATGGTACAGAAAATGTCATGCTTAAGTGGCAGCAGGATGATTATATTTTGTTTGTTAAATTTGAAAGGTATCAGTCAATCTTTAACAAAATTTCAATAATATTATGATTGAGAAATACAACAATACTCCATAAGGAAATACTGATCCCGGAGATTTTTATTGATAGTTTTTATATCGTGCACGTTTATTTCGACGAAAACAACTTTTCTTGATTTTATATTTTAAAGACTCATTGGAATTGAAATAAAGAGTTATGATTGATTAAACATTTCCCATATGAATTATATCATTTGGATTGCTGTTACTGCACAGAACATATCCTGTTGTAGCTTTACAGAATATTTTGTTGTTGTTGTTTTAGTAATTTTTAAATTACTTTAAAACATATGATCTAGACATTGATGGAGGTTTTGCGCAAGTAAAACTAGTTTTACCCAATCACATGTTGCGCCTGTACAAAGTCTTGCTATCTGGATAATGTGATGAACGTTGTTTTTCTTCTAATAAGTTTTCGTTGGAACTTGTATCTGTTTATGAATTTATCGCCACGTAACTGCTCTATATATCATGTTAACTGCGTTTTGTTTTTTCGCATTTTCATATTGAGAGAAAAGATATTTTCGGTTTTAAGTATTAAAAAACTTTAATCTATTGACCATTATCATTGAAATGAAAAATACACTATTAAACATGAATATAATGAATAGCGTTTCCAAAGCAAATTAAAGTTTGCTAGAAAGACTTTTAAGGTCAGTTTGAACAGAGCAACGCAATTCAGATATAAGTAATAACACCAAATACTTTTAATTAAGTCTCGACTCTTTTCAACTAAATACAAAATACAATAAAATAATGAAATAATCTATAAAACCACTCTAAATAGAGTTAAGATTACCAAAAAAAAAACAAAAAAAAACAGCACAATAATGTATATATATTATACCCTCTACCAAGAAATTTGTTTTGCATGCACACGTATAAAATTGCGGTTTTATCCAACGCAATCATAGGTTTGAACGTTGTTTTCAATTTAGACTTGTATATATATATATATATATATACACCATCTATTGGCCACTATACATCATGTACTATGTTACAACCCTAGATAAAGCCGACGAGGAAAGGCATTACATCGACCACTGTAAGCTATATTTTTATGTTGCCTAGGCGGTCGAGTGGTTCAGGCGCTGGACACGGTGCAGGCGGTGTTGCCACGATGTCACAGAAGCAAGAGTTCGAATCCCGCTGAGGGAAGAACAAAAATTTGCTAACGCAAATTTGAAGATCTAACATTGTTGGGCTAAATTTGAGACAAATTATATATATATATATATTTATTATATGTGAAAATAAGAAGATATGGTATGATTGTCAATGCGACAATTCTCCACCAGAGACCAAATGAAGTAGAAGTTAACATATACATATGAATTTAGCATAAAACACAGGATTATCAAAACGCAATGATGTTGGTATTGATAAGAGATAAAATTTGCTATACAAGTATTGCATGTATCAAATTAACTTTCTCTCTAATGGAATTTCATGGCAGATTTTTTATTATGAAACATAAATAAAACTTTTCATCATTAGACATATTAAAACTACCTTCAATTTCGAATAAAGTTTTCAAAATGTTTATTTGTAAATTTCCATATTCTAGACTTATAAACGAAAAAATGTTTTTCGTGTTTATTTTTTCTAAAATCATTTATTCCAATTTTCTTCAAAATTTATATAAAGTCAATGACCTTTGACCAAATCGGCCTTTTCGATGTTCATTTTATCGTCATGATTTATGCTAGATTTCCAGTATCTTTGCATATATTTAACCTCGGAAGTTGTTGTATTTTTGTTCAAGCTATTTGTAGTTTTGTGTATTTCAAATGTTTTCTCAGTTAATTTGCTATAAAAATTAAGCGAAATTAGTTGTCCTGTTAAACCCTACATTTGTTTAAATCTTCAGACGTTAAAAATAACGACAATTTACAATTTTGTATTTTAATGAATAAACAGACAAAATTGTCTGCTGAAACAGTTTTATACAATTTAACCAAATAAAGAATTCATTTATTTTCAAGGTTTCATTTACAGGATATTCCAATGAAACAGTTGAAAGTCCACAATATGCACATGTAGAAAAAGAAAATCAAATGTCATTTAAAGGACTGACTGATTGCCGAGAAAATTCTTTTGAGTTAGGAAATGTTTCAACGGAAGACAATTTGTATGCCAATGGCACCAGACCTGATAATCTTTGTTTGAATGCAGAGTCAAAAGAAGCTGAAAATTTATATTCGAACACAGAGACAAAAACGTATTTTCAGAATATAATATAGCAGTTTGCAACCTACCAAGCATTGCTAAAATTAAACGAAAAATAATGGATTTAAAAGGAATATTCTGTACGTGGATGAGTATATTATAGTGTGTGTGTGTGTGATATATATTTCAAAATTTATTAGAGCAATTATCATTACTAGACAAAGCGACGACAATATATTTAGACAATTTCGTCTGTCAAAAAAAAAGATAACAAGGGATTCAAAACTCATAAGTTGAAGAAAGACTGAAAACACCGTGGCATAAAACGAAAACGACATAAAGACGAACTAGTCAGAAAAACACTATAAAGAAAACTCAAAACTGAGAAACACGAACCCCACCTAAAACCGGGTATGAACTCCGGAAGGGTAAGCATTTCCTGCTCTACATGTGGCACTAGTTGCAGTCTTATGCAGTTAGTTCAGACAGCAGATTTATTATCAATCAAAACATATAAATCATACTTTTATAACATAAAGTTTCTGTATAAAAATATACAATGAAATGAGATTGCAAGTATATTGTTGAAATACAAAAACATGTCACAAAGATATTCGACATGTAGGAATTAACCAAATCTAATAATGCTGTTAGTTTTCTTTGCTTTTCTTTAACGTATTTAATAAGGATGAGTCATACCGAAACTGATTATAATGTTTTTTATACTCCAGATGCTACCGATTGGTTCAACTCTTCCTCATTCAGAGGGTGAAAGAGAAGAAAATAGAAAGAAGAATCGTTTTCTGACCACATTTCCTGTAAGATTCATTCTGAATTTAAAGAGATGTAAAGAAGAATATTAATCTTTATTTTATCAGGATGGCTCAGTATATTCCAAAAAAAAAAAAAAAAAAAAAAAAAATACCGGGGTAAATGCATTATTAAATAGATAAAATCATCCAGCATATCAAATTTTAGAAAATCGAAAAGAAATTTTACACAAACCAAATATTTCAAAACCATTATTTGAGTTAAAAATTCAGTAACTATAAGATACGGTCTAAAGATGAGAGTTATCTGTAATAAATAAAACACTTAGTATGGTATTCTAATCCGGCTTTTAACTAAAAAGAATCAGGCGTTTTGCATTGATAAACGTCTTTCATACAGTGGTCTGCTGTCGTGAATTGTCTTGTTTTTTGTGTTTTTGTTTTGTGAAAGAATATATTACTTCGAAGTAAGCGTAGATACAATGTTACCCTCCCAAGGTAGAAATTATTTGATCTCACATCACATCATTATTTTGATTGTACAAAAGCCTGAATGATTTCATATCGTAACAAAGATAACTTTTGACTGTTAATAAAATGACGAGTTGCTAGCAATGATGGTCATCTTCAACAACCTTAAAAGTAATGTGTCAAGAATGTATGATCCAGTATAAATTTATGTTTATTCCAGATGGGGACACCAGATGAAAATATGACAATTTTAGGTGCATGACAAACAACTGTATATTTATTTTGATTGAAATGGATTTCTGTTTTATATTTAACGTGTATACAGTTTCCAGTTTGCAAGCCTAAATGTTGAAATAATAATATTTTAGTCGCTTCTTTAAATGTTTTCCTTCGCTGGATAATGCATACAATTCTTTGTGATCATTTAATTAAAAGTTCAAAACAATATTATTTTTAATGGGTATTTCACAATCGTTAAATAACGACTGATTATGCTCGGAACTGGTATTTGCAAGTAAAACACCGATCAAGCATTTATGTAAGGACTTATATATAAGTAGGCTAAGCCTATATATAAATAGGGAACAAATCTGCACGGTTGACATTAAAGTTCAGAGATATTGAATAGTTTCTTGTGTTCTACAAAAATTGATTTTAACATAATTTTAAAGACTCCAAAGAACTTTAGAAAATTTTAATCTCTATCCTTTTCTGAAATAAATTCTATTTAAACTTTTGACTTTTCGATCTTTTACACCACAATATCACATGAAAAATTGAAAATCCGTCTAAAAGAAATAATCCACAATGTTTTTCTCCATTAAAAGTGTACCAAACGCTACAAATATATTGTTTTGGAATACAATTCGGCTTATCTTTTGAAAATGAAGCCAAGGAAAAACATGCTACAACGAGGAATAAGTGATCAGTATGCTGGAGGTCTATGACAAACGAGACGATTTCAATTCTAAAATTATAAATTTTCTTCACCCTAGTAGCAATATATCTCATTCACCCGAGTATGTGCTATATATGTCTCAACTCACACGATATTCAAGAGCTTGCATCTATTACGCAATCTGAATTTGTAGACATCATCAGTGTCTGAGCAAAACATACATACGTCAGGGAATTGTCAAAGAACGCCTCGTCTTTTTCTCAAAAGATAATCGAACGGTATCAAGACCTAATAAAAAATATGCAGTGTCAACGTCACAAATAATAAAGGATGGTCTTGAGTTATAAAGTCTGTGTGCTGACGTTGTGCATCATTTTATTTACTTTCGCAGTTTACCTTTACTTGTCTTTGTATTATAATGTCCATTTTGGTCGTTAGACTATTACCGTGGCTCGCTATTTGTGCATCCGGCTTTCGGATTTTTGGCTTAAGGCGTTCCTGATGCAGGTGGGTCCAAATTAGCGCTTCGGACGCATGAAATTTTGTGCACCTTAGTATTTATTTTTTACTTAGTTTGTATTTAAACGGGAAAGTGTGTATGTGCCATTATGTTTCACTGTACTGTTCTATGTCATATTTACTATCAATTAAAAGAGTTTTTTTTGTTGGCGTCTTTGTTAGATTTGATTGTACGTGTGTTTGGATTATTTAATTTACTTAATATGTTTATATCTATGATGTATGATAATAATTACACAATTTTGCTGCAGGATCCCAATTATTGTCACGTTATTGTATGTGAGAGTTGCTCACGTAATTTTGTCAATATAACGGAACTTTATACAACTGTCATACAAGTGGGATGTTGAGATAACTATAAACCCATGTTTTCGAAAATGCTTATATCAAGTCGGGAATACGACATTTGTATTTCAGTCGTTTCTTTGGTTGGTATAATCGAGTATTTGGTTTTCAGGTTTTACGTACTTTCCTTTTTGAATTTATCTTGTAGCTCAGTATTTTTGTTAATACATTTTGTATAACACACCAATAGCAGAATAAACTTTTGACAACTCAAATGAAAATAAAAATCTAAAAATATAGTATCCTTGAATTGTACTCCAAACACTGGATTACGATGGATTTTCAAATGACAATGAGCAAAATACAGACCATACAGCAAGCTATATCCTTTGGAATCTTTCGCCTCTCTTCTATATAAGACCAACTTGAAACAATCCAAAAGAGAAACTAACGGTTTATTCCACTTTTAAGTTTTATACATTTCATTTACGTAGACGACCATTCAAGAGTTAAGCTAGAAATGTATGATAACAGCACAGACTACATCAATGCTAATTATATAAAGGTAAGTTCTTTCAACTATCGTAAACATATCAACAAATTTAAATACTTTTAAATGGCACATGTAGAATAGTTATTGAATTAGTAGAATGAAGGTAAATTTGCATTTCGTTGGGTTTTTTTTCTCAAAGATGCGATAATTATTGAACCAAAACCATTTGTTTATAAGTTTTCGCGTATTTATTACAAATACTTAAAGGAATATTAAATACAAATTATAATGCTAACATTGTTAAATATTTTGTTTTTATTCATAGAACTACATCAAAGACAAGGCATATATTGCAACACAAGGTAAACTGTATAGATATAATAACTCAATAAACCCTACTGATATAAATACTCAATTTAAAATTTGTTTCCTTGTCAAATGATGACAAAAACTAATAAACAATCTATAAATTAAGTTTTATCCGATATATGAACGGTTTAATCACGATTCTCCAACATTTGAAAAATCCAATTCACGTTTATCCAACAAGTTTCAAACAATAGATGGGCTTGGTGTTTATACAACAATTAAAATTGTTGTTTTTAGGAAGGTATAGTGAGACCTGTTTTGATTTATAATATAAATTTCATATATAAGATTTTATTTTTATAATAAATGTCAAATAATAAGCAAATTCAGATAAATAAAAATATTAATGGAATTAAGTAAAACAAAATCTTCCGTATTGGTGTTTTTGCCGAATTTTATCTTTTATTAAAATATTTATCAGCTGGAAAAACATTTATATTTTGTTGGCGTCTTTGAAAAGTAAAAGATGATATTTTTTAGCAATTTGTTTAAGAAATAAGTCAATTATGATAATAAAAATAATTGTGAATTAAGATTAATGTATAATAATTAAACATGACACTTAATTAATACTGTATTAACACATTCATTATAAAATAATTATTTCAATCTCGTATCATAATTGTGGCATCGCCAAGCCTACTTAAAAGTGAGAGTACTTGTTCAAAGCTATACCAAACATTGTGAACAACATTCAGTTCGGCTTCATATGTGCTCAATTTGCAGTAAGCTTTCATTCATTCATAGTTTTTCATATCGACAACACGTTTACCTACATAATACTACAGTATGGCCAACGCTATGCTTGCCGTTAATTTTGTACCCAACAAGTTTGGTAGAGTTCGACTAGAGCAGAATGGTTACCAGTACATGGTAAAGACTACAAGAGGTGACAGGCGTTATTGGAAATGCATCGTACCGTTATGTCCAGCTACAATTAACACGCATTACGACACTGTCACCAAAAATGCTAACCACCATGCTCACCCACCAAGTACCATCAGAGTAAAAGCCGAGGCAGTACTGAACATCATGAGAGAACGCTGTATGAAAGAGACCACACCAATACCCACAATTTACGAGGAGGAGAGGGCCAAGTTACGCAGCTTAGAGTATATGGAAGTCAATCCAGATCATGATGATGTCATCGCCGAACTGCCTACGTACTACGAGAAACGCATGTCACTTTACAGAGCCCGCAGTAAAGAAACACCATTATTACCAATCACCCGTATAGATGTTAACCTTGATGGAAAATGGACACAGACCTCGGCGGGGAACAGTTCCTGTTCGCAGACGACGGCAATGCAGAAAAAATCCTGATGTTTACAACTACTCGCATTCTCACCAACCTTGTAGCAGCAGACATCATTTATGGAGATGGCACCTTCTACACATCTCCAACCCAGTTTTTTCAACTCTACACACTACACGCAATGGTCGATGAAGTCATGTACCCACTCGTCTTCAGTCTACTACCCAATAAAAATGAACAGACGTACGACCGTTTATTCAACTTGCTGAAGACTGCTTGTTAACAACACCAACTCAAAACTAGCACCACAGATATTCTTCACTGACTTTGAGATAGCTTTACGTAATCCCGCCTAATGAGCATTCGCCAATATCACACTGAGAAGCTGCTTTTCCACTTTACTCAATGCATATGGAGGAAGACACAGAAACTGGGACTCGCCACCGCTTACAAAGACAACGACGACCTACGACTACTAGTAAGACGTGCTGCAGTGTTACCCCTTGTCCCACCAGAGCTAGTTGAAGATGTATGATCTACAGTAAAGATGGCCTTTAAAAATATCGTGATGAGTTATATTAAACCAGTGTTGTCAATCAAATGTGGATTCTCAAAATTCTAAAGATCTAAATCTTAGATCATAATCTCTGCAATTTTGGTGTAATACCACCAAATCATAGTACGTCACATCCAGTTGCATACGAAAAGGGTCGAAAAAATATTCCTTGAATTTGACAGTTGTAGGAAATTAATCCTACATTTCATTGCAGTAAAAATTTCTGAGTCTTGGGTGTTTCAAAGCACCATTATTTTTTATTTAGAGTTTCTGTGGAACATTTTGGAAACTTGAGCTTACATGGTTACTAAAGCTTGTACACAGGAAAAAAAGGGGTGAAAATTTGATTGGTTAACTTCCAGTGATGGTTATTTTCTTATATGCAATGACATGTTATGTGAATTTTGTTTATAGTACTGGACAGGATAAAACTTTACTCATGCCAAGTATTTCTTTATTTGAAACAAAGATAAATCCTGCACAATTTTTTGAAAAGTGCAAATTTAACAAAGACTAATAGGGAAAATCAATGGTGGTATTACACCTATTATGGGAAGCTGCACATGCACCTTTGACATTGTGTGTACTCTCATTTTTAAAATTTCATGCTATTTAAGTGCAATATTACAAAATGAAATATTCTGAGTGTATTGGGTCTCCAAAACACATTTTATGAGAAAACTGCCTTGAAATAGGACTCTACCATGAATATTAGTAGACAGAGCAAGCCATACTCAGTGTTTTGGAGAGCTTTTTCTGACTTTTTCTCCTTATTTCTTATATCTTGCTATAATAGAAAACTTTTTCTAGTAATACTTTAATAAATATATAGTAATTAGTAAATGAAATTATTTTTGAAGCAGTAACAAAAATTATTCACTAAAAGGAAGCTTTTATGTCCCTCTCTGGTACGCGGCGTAAATTTAAGTTTTACGTAAGGACTTATATAAACCTCCATGGAGTCAGTAAACTTTAATATGGATAGTTCATTCAGCTTGAACACTTCAATTACCTATTTATTATCACATTTCTTTCATAAATGAGTGAAAGTTACCCCAAAATTTTTATTTATTGGCCTAAAAAGTTAAAATTTGGAGGAAATGAGAGGTATAAATGGACCAAAAGTGACCTTTTAATGAAGACAAACAGGTCCATTAGTGGTATTTATCATCCTAGAGTCATCTTCTGTATCATATTCAACTGTTTGAGGCAGATAAGATAAATATTTGATTTTTTATTGGTCCACACTATATTCTATCATGATGCGACTTGATTTGGATTTATCGAAGAAATTTTGTTCGAATTGCTGTAGATGTCGTCTTACATTATACTAGATTTTTCTCAAACTATTGAACTGATTATGACAAAACTTGACAGTAATGCTTGAAATAACCAGTATTACAAAGGAAAAAATCACATTCAGTTTATTCAACAAAAAAGTCTTCTTTATGGGAAGCTGCACATGCACCTTTGACCTTGTGTGTACTCTCATTTGTTAAAATTTCATGCTATTTAAGTGAAATATTACAAAATGAAATATTCTGAGTGGATTGAGTCTCAAAAACACATTTTATGAGAAAACTGCCTTGAAATAGGACTCTACCATGAATATTAGTAGACAGAGCAAGCCATACTCAGTGTTTTGGGGAGCTTTTTCTGACTTTTTCTCCTTATTTCTTATATTTTGCTATAAAAGAAAACTTTTTCCTAAGTAATACTTTAATAAATATATAGTAATTAGTAAATGAAATTATTTTTGAAGCAGTAACAACAAATTATTCACTAAAAGGAAGCTTTTTATGTCCCTCTCTGGAACGCGTCGTAAATTTAAGTTTTACGTAAGGACTTATTGAAACCTCCATGGAGTCAGTAAACTTTTATATGGATAGTTCATTCAGCTTGAATACTTCAATTACTCATTTATTATCACATTTCTTTCATAAATGAGTGAAAGTTACCCCAAAATATTTATTTATTGGCCTAAAAGTTGAAATTTTGAGGCAATAAGAGGAATTAATAGACCAAAAGGACCTTATAATGAAGACAAAGAGGTCCATTGGTGGTATTTATCATCCTAGAGTCATCTTTTGTATCATATTCAACTGTTTTTAGGCAGATGAGATAAATATTTGATCATTTATTGGTCCACACTATATTCTATCATGATGCGGCTTGATTTGGATTTTTCGAAGAAATTTTGCTCGAATCGCTGTAGATGTCGTCTTACATTATACTAGATTTTTCTCAAACTATTGAACTGATTATGACAAAACTTGACAGTAATGCTTGAAATAACCAGTATTACAAAGGAAAAAATCCCATTTAGTTTATTCAACAAAAAAGTCTTCTTTATGGGAAGCTGCACATGCACCTTTGACCTTGTGTGTACTCTCATTTGTTAAAATTTCATGCTATTTAAGTGAAATATTACAAAAATGAAATATTCTGTGTGGATTGAGTCTCTAAAACACATTTTATGAGAAAATTGCTTTCAAATAGGGCTCTACCATGAATATTAGTAGACAGAGCAAGCCATACTCAGTGTTTTGGTGAGCTTTTTCTGACTTTTCTCCTTATTTCTTATATTTTGCTATAATAGAAAACTTTTTCCTAAGTAATACTTTAATAAATATATAGTTATTAGTAAATGAAATTATTTTTGAAGCAGTAACAACAAATTATTCACTAAAAGGGAAGCTTTTATGTCCCTCTCTGGAACGCGGCGTAAATTTAAGTTTTACGTAAGGACTTATTGAAACCTCCATGGAGTCAGTAAACTTTTATATGGATAGTTCATTCAGCTTGAACACTTCAATTACTCATTTATTATCACATTTCTTTCATAAATGAGTGAAAGTTACCCCAAAATTTTTATTTATTGGCCTAAAAGTTGAAATTTTGAGGAAATAAGAGGTATAAATAGACCAAAGGGACCTTATAATGAAGACAAAGAGGTTCATTAGTGGTATTTATCATCCTAGAGTCATCTTTTGTATCATATTCCACTGTTTTTAGGCAGATGAGAAAAATATTTGATCATTTATTGGTCCACACTATATTCTATCATGATGCGACTTGATTTGGATTTTCGAAAAATTTTGCTCGAATCGCTGTAGATGTCGTCTTGCATTATACTAGACCTTTCTCAAACTATTGAACTGATTATGAAAAACTTGACAGTAATGCTTTAAATAACCAGTATTACAAAGGAAAAAATCACATTCAGTTTATTCAACAAAAAAGTCTTCTTTAGGTGTAATACCACCAAATCATAGTACGTCACATCCGGTTGCATACGAAAAGGGTCGAAAAAATATTCCCTTGAATTTGACAGTTGTAGGAAATTAATCCTTTATTTCATTGCAGTAAAAAATTCTGAGTCATAAACATATATCTTGGGTGTTTCAAAGCACCATTATTTTTTATTTAGTGTTTCTATAGAATATTTTTGAAACTTGAGGTTACATGGTTACTAAAGCTTGTACACAGGAAAAAAGGGTGAAAATTTGATTGGTTAACTTCCAGTGATGGTTATTTTCTTATATGCAATGAAATGTTATGTGAAATTTTGTCTGTAGTACTGGACAGGATAAAACTTTACTCATGCCAAGTATTTCTTTATTTGAAACAAAGATAAATTCTGCACAAGTTTTTGAAAAGTGCAAATTTAACAAAGACTAACAGGGAAAATCAATGGTGGTATTACACCTTTTGCAGCAATATTAAGACCTTTGATTTTTCTACGCTTTACACTACTATTCCCCATGCTCAATTGAAAGATCGACTTCACCATCTCATTAAACAGAGCTTTTCTATAAAATGGGAATCGTAGATATAAATTTCTTGTTTGGGTTATAATAATTCTTATTTTGTGAAGAAACACACTGATTCTATCAGAAAATACAGTGAGGATGATGTTATCAAATTGTGGACTTTTAATCGACAATATATTTATTGAGTTTGGAGTATTGATATTTCAACAGACAGTCGGTATTCCAATGGGTACTAATTATGAACCCCTTCTGGCCGACTTGTTTTTCTACTCGTATAAAGCAGAATTCAATCAGAACCTTCTAAAAGACAGAAAAAAGCACCATGCAAAATTCTTTAATTTTACTTTCAGATATATTGATGATGTCCTATCACTGAATAACCCATATTTCAGTCAGTACTTGCATCTCATATATCCCAGTGAACTTGAAATTAAAGATACTACTGATACAAGAAGGACTGCTTCATACCTTGATCTTTTCCTCAATATTGACACAGATGGACGACTTCACACTAAAATCTATGACAAACGGGATGATTTCAACTTCCCAATTATCAATTTCCCATTTCTCAGCAGTAACATACCCTCTGCTCCGTGTTTACATATCTCAATCGATACGTTATGCTCGTGCATGTTCATGCTATACTGACTTCATATACAGGAGTGTGCTCCTTACGCAGAAACTGCTCCGACAGAGTTATGAGGAGGAAAATTAAAATGACACTCCGTAAATTTTATGGACACCATCACGAATTGGTTGATCTATACGATGTGTCTGTGTCTAAACTAACTAATGACATTTTTACCACGTCTTAGATTGTGGTTTAACATCTATGTCGTCTGTCTGCTAAGTACCGAACGTGACCTATTCCCGAATATGACTGTTATACCGAGTGTGAATTTGCATTGCTTTACGACGTGTCTCGGTATTTTGTACATCCAACATTCATGTATTTATTTTTGATGTTTCTGTTATGGTTTCGGTTGGATAATGTGTTATGTCTTATCGTTTGTAGTCCAAATAATTATAAAATTGCCTTTCAATACCATCATTGTCATGAAAATTGTTTGGACTGGTATTGTAAAATAATTGTATAAAGTTCGAGATTGCATGTTCGTTACGAAATTACGCGGAACCCTTACGAATTTTTCTTAAAATGTCCTGTATCAAGTCAGGAATATGGCAGTTGTTATCAAATAGTTCGTTTCTATGTATGTTGGCGTTTGTTTTGTTGCGCTTCAGTGTTCCTGTTGTTCCTTTGTTTTCCTCGGTTTTAGTTTGTAACCCGGATTTGTTTTCTCTCAATCGATTTATAACTTTTGAACACCAGTATACTACTGTTGCCTTTATTTACAACACTAGAAGACGCCGAAGAGATCGCAATTGACACAACCGCTTTCGCCGACTATGTCACAGAGTAATGGGTAGAAGGAAACGACCGCCAACAATGGGACCATTTCAGCAACGAAAGAACATGCACCAACAACTACTTAGATGGATGGCACAGCAAACTCAAGAAGCACGCCAACCATGCGCACCCAAATATCTACATCCTGAACGAAATTCTCAAGAAGACACAAACCATCACAGAAGCCAACCAAATACAAGTAGCGGCAGGCGGGATCCAGCAACCAACATCTTTGAAATACAGAAATGTCAACAACAGACAATCAACACTGAAAGAACGCTTTCTTCAAGGTGAACTTACCGTCCAGGACTACGCTGACCAAGCAACCTTCCTCCTCCACATGGAAATTCGACAGTAGTGTGAAGTGTATTGTATTGACAATTTGTTAATAGACTCAATATATTTGTAAAGTACATGTATAATAAAAATCATGTCGTTTTATGAATTGTTCACTGTGTCCAATTTCAAAATTTGATGTAATACTACTAAAGTTTCGCTAAATTAATGCATTTTCCTGTGCAAATTTATGTTTTAATTACATGACTTGCATTTAATAATATATTTTTGTGTCTGATTTAAAGTTTATTGTGCATAATTGGTTGAATTTTCCCTCAACTTAAAGCATTTCAAGATTTTCTAGCGTATTTGTATATTAGTGCTTATATTGTTTATAAAAAAAATGATTCTGTTGTTTGTATGATATTAGTGCTCTTTGATGCAATAAAATATATACTTTTCTAATGTTGAATTTTTCATTTGGTATTATTATTATATTATTCAAAATAGATATAAGAAGATGTGGTATGAGTGTCAATGAGACAACTCTCCATCCAAGTCACAATTTGTAAAAGTAAACCATTATAGGTCAAAGTACGGTCTTCAACACGGAGCCTTGGCTCACACCGAATAACAAGCTATAAAGGGCCACAAAATGACTAGTGTAAAACCATTCAAACAGGAAAACCAACGGTCTAATCTATATAAAAACGAGAAATACTTATGAACCACATTAACAAACGACAAAAGTTCATTTGAGCGGGATTTACTGTACCTCAAATTGCAGGTAAATTCCGTTAATCCCTAATGTCAAAAATCACGTTTCTCCAACAAGAAATTTCCTTACCTGTATACAAAAATATCAAATGTTGGAGGAACGTGGTGATCACACCATATGAACTTATTTGCCTTAATATGAATACAAAAGATGTTTGGTAAAAGTCATTGTTATCATAGTGACCTACAACATTAATATATGCACTATCTTGTATAAGGGAGTTTAACATGTTATTTGTTTCTATTGTTTCGGTTAGGCCTACGGTCCACCATTTGTCCAGATGTATCTACTAATTGATGACGTCAAATACCAATCCATTGAAACCCATATTTTCTTTTTTCATTCAGTCATGAAGATATTCTAGGCAATAATCTACTCTGATCCTGCCAATAATTATTTATTATTTTAGTTCCACTTTCAACTGAGTTTTAACTCGAAAATTCATGCAGCTGTTTTCGTTTCCTCTTGAAAGAACTAGAAATAGCTTTTCATTATATGAACGTTTATTGGAATAAAAATCACTATATTAATTAAAGTTAACATGAAATGTATCATTTTAATTCTCAAACACATCTGGAAAATTATGTGTTCATTAACTTTTATTGACGTGTTTTCCGTCGTTTTAAAACAAAATTTCAAATAATGAGGATGAAGTTATGTCTATGAAAGCTTCACGGAACACAAATTCATTTTGTTGTAGACGAAATCTCTCAACCTTAATTTTTCAGGTTTATTTTTTCTTTTGTCTACCATGTTGTAAATCCTTCTAGTAATGTGGATTTTCTTTAGCCACATTTGCTGTTTCTTGTTTTCTTTTATCCAAAGAAAGAAAAGAGCATAACATATGTATTTCACTTAGATAAAGAAAATAGTAATCGAGATAAGAAATATGTCTGAAGAGCATATATATATACAAGTACTTTGCATGCTTAACTTACATCATCATATATAACTCCTTTTGTTCAAAAGAGAAGGTAATTGCAGGAGCCACTGTTCGGCCACTGAAATTGCAAAAATAAAATGAATTTCAAAATCCTTTCAAACTAATGTTACTTTTGTTCATTAGGAATAGGATGATATAGTCTTAGTGCAGTATTGTTGTTTATGATTACAATTTGATGTTTAAATAAAGTCACATCTAAGTTAATTTAAACATGATGGCTGCTTCTAGTGGACCTTTACTTCCAAAGTACCTGATTTTACACCTAGGGTTCATATTGGTAAACTCATGAATGTTTATAAAGTGTTTATGTTACTGTTACTTATATTTTCGTCTTATTCATTTAGGACAAGGTATTTTGTGTCTATCTTCAAGTTATTGGCTATTTGCTATCTTTTACTTTTCAATCAAATAAGGACATTCTTAGATATATTTTAGTATGTGAAATTTTAACAAAAGTCGTATCAAACCATATTTAACTCACAGTAACATTGCAAACGTCTTAGGCTATTTTAAAATCTACATATGTATTGGAAAATCCCAAAAGAGAGGTAAATTTCGTAGATTTTACAGTTGTCCTTGAATGCAAAATTATTTATAAAATAATCTATAAGGAATGAAAATTTATACAGAAAAGACCTACATTTGCAACAAGTCATTATCTTTTATAATGCTTTACTACCACCGGATCGATGCCAGTTTTGTTTTATTGACAACGGTATCATTGGATAATTAGTCAGACACTGACATGACAAAGAAATTGTGACACATGTAACTCCTCAGGTAATAAATTTCGGATTTTATATCGTGTTTTAGAGTGAAACATTTATTTACCTTCTATTGAAAGGGCTTTTTAAGACAATATTAAAAGAAATTGAAAGTAGATCAATGACATTATTCCATGCTTAATAGTCTTATTTTCCGAAACAGTTTTCATTAAGAAATAAAACTCCCTGGAGTAGACTACGGGTTCTGTAAAATAGAAGAACATATTTTGACCTTAAATATATATTTTAGACTTCATATATGTCTGTGAGGTATTTCCCACATTTCATATTCATAATTTTCATTTTTGTCTATTGTTAGCAATTTTGAAGACAATGTTGAAAGCATTAACAGTAAATTAGTGACATAAAACTCCAATTTTCAAATTATTTTTATACTAGTATCAAATATTGTAAAAGCCATATGTTAACCTTATATATATTAATATTATTAGGTAGACTGAAAACGGCAGATAGAAAAGTGATATTGCACAAATATTTTCAATAATATATTGAAATCTAAACACCTCAATACTTTGTGACACAGTCGTTATAGTTTAATTCAACATGTTCTAGTTGCAAAAGTAGCGAAAGGGATTGGACACAAGTTATAACAACAGTAGTGACATCCTCTCGCTATGCAAATATAAACACAAAAACAATTAATAACGACGAAAACATAATAGGAATGCATCTAATACAAAATAATAACAAAATATAATGGAAAAATAATACAATGTAATATGAAATATTGGATAAGACTGACTGAAGTGGGTTATGAGAAAGTAAGAATTTAGAATTTAAATTGTATGTTTTAATCTATGAGTAATCTGCTAAAAGATTGTATAGACTAAAAAAATCCACATTTTGCTGAAATGTAAAATCAACATCACCAGCCTAAAGAAGCTCAATAGATAAAGCATATCAATCTTATTTAAAACAAATATATTTCTCTTGCTTCATTGTGAAAAGGTCACTCAAAAATGTGTGGTATGATTGCAATGAGACAACTATTCACCAGAGACCAAATGACATGTCAGTTAACAACTTTAGGTCACCGTACAGCCTTCAACAATGAGCAAAACACATACCGCATAGTCAGCTTAGAAGGCCCCGAAATGATTAATGTAAATAAAGGCAATAGTAGTATACCGCTGTTCAATAGTCATAAATCGATTTAACTGAAACAAATCCGGGTCACAAACCAAAACTGAGGGAAACACATCAACTATAAGAGGAAACAAAACGGAACAACAGAACCACTGAAATGCTACAAAACAAACGCCAACATACATAGAAACGGACTATGTGATAACAACTGCCATATTCCTGGCGGTACAGGACATTTAAAAAAATGGTGGGTTGAACCTGATTTTATGGCTAGCCAAACCTCCCGCTTATATGGCAATGTTAAAAATACCGCTAAAATGACAACATTACGTGACAGGAATACAATACAAATAAATGCAAGAACATTCAGGACAGAGAAATACATAAATAAATAATATAATAGTCCATTTCAACATGTAAACCACAGAATAACAACGAACACCTAAAATTAATTTACGACAGAACACAAATACAGCACAATAGAATAATGAACTGTACGTCACACGAATGTATCAACGCCACAAAAGTGACGTCACAGGTAAATATCTAAAATACAATATGAAATTGGAATTAAGTTTGTAATGGTGTTATTTGATGTATTTTTAACCATTTCAAGGATATTAATATTAGAATTGTGTTAATAATGGTGTAATTATTTGTATTTTATCACCATGTCCGTCTTTCTTCTAAATCAAACTGTGTAAAACAAATAGATCCTGTGCATATAGTTGCTTTAAACTAAAAATCATATAAATGAACTAGGTGATTAATATCTTTACTTTTACATACATACATTAAGAAAATAAAAATAGAATTAAAACCACAAACGATAAGACATAAAACAACATCCAACCAGAATTACAAATGGAACATCATAAGTAAATACATGAATGTTGGATGTACACATACCGAGACACGTCTAATAGCAATGCGAATTTACACTCAGCAAAACAGTCATATTCGGAATAGGTCACGTTCGGTAACTCGAAGACCAGATGACGTAGATGGTAAACCACAATCTAAGACGTGGTAAACATGTCGTTAGTTAGTTTAGACACAGACACATCGTATAGATCAACCAATTCGTGATGGTGTCCATGAAATTTACGGAGTGTCATTTTAATCTTTTATTTTCAAGTTTTAAAATCATTCAAACAAGAAAATTAACGGCCTCTTTTTAAAAACAATGAACGAAAAACAGATATGATATACAGCAACAAACGACAACCAATGAATTACAGGCTGATGACTTGGAACAGGCACTTTCAGAATGTGGCCGGGTTTAACTAGTTTGCTGGTGACAAACCCTTCCTAACCTGGAACAGTGATGTAACAGTACAACATAAGAAAAACTATAAAAATCAGTTGAAAAGGGCTTAACTCATCAGATCGATACAAAACAGAAAACATCTCACGAAAACACAGACCGGACGTGGCAGGGTATTTATACATCCCACAACAAAAGACACTAAGTACAGATATGAGAGTACTCGCAGCTACTGGCAGCTAGTTCAAAGGTAATAATAACTTATAAAAAATAATGTATCTTAGACTAAAATAGCAATCAGTACACATCCAACATCCAATGAATTTAGTGTAAAGACGTTATTAACAGTCAGAGAAAAACATGACCTTGTGTAATGTCTAGATACAGATATCGACAGATTGTAGAAACGTGAATGTGCATATGTATATAACAAATGTTTGTAGTTTGGTTTTAACTTACTACTTAACAAAATCAAAATTAATACCAATAAAACAATAATCAAAATTCTAATTACAGTGTTGAATTGATAACCTTTTAGAATAAGTTTATTTAAAGGATCGACAAGTTTACCGGATCTTTTTAAAATTTCCGAGCTCGGTAAACAACATCTCCGTTAAAAGTTGGACGTGCTATCCCGTGTGAAATAAGTTTTCTACAGTACGGTACAGCCAAACTTCCAAACCAAATATTTGTAACTATGGAAGAATTTAGTAAATGTTATTTTGGTATCGAAATTCCTGACTTAATAATTTACCAGTAATACATAGATTACGTTTATTGAAATCAATACGTCACTAAAGACACGGGCATAGCGAACGAGTTGTGATACATAAACACCTTAAGATGGTGCCAAAGGAACATCACTGTCTAGAAAAGGAAGCTTAACAATAGGGAACTGAAAATCGTCCATTTTGTCTTAAAATTTTGTGTAGAGTTTCTCGCGCAAAACTGTAAAACTGAAATATCTAGGAAAGGACAGTTATTACCGTTTACATTTGATGTATTTAAAGTAAGTTCCTTTGGGTAACTTTCGGCAGTATATTTAGAAAATCATTGATTATTCAACGAAAAAATATCATCAAGGAAGGTAACGGTAAGTGTTTTTGAATATATCAATTAAATGCAATTTAGACGGCTCTTTACTGATTTTGGTCATAAACTTTGATTCATAACAGTACAAGAACAATTCTGCTTTTAGAGGGCGCAATTGGTGCCCATACAACCAGTCGTTACCTATTCCTAACAAATTTCCGGTGTTATATAGCAGTTTGCAAACAGATGTTTGAGAAGAGCCCATCAATACATATTCAAAATTCTAATTTATCTTGCGAAACTGTGATAAAATTGTTGGGCATTAACTTTGACTTCCATTAAATTTTGATTAACATATTAGTTATTTGTGTAGAAAGGCATCTCAGCAGCTTAATATTTGAAACGTTTAGAAGCTGACTATATTCATACTTTTATATTGAGTAATTTTAATTTCTGCTCTTTGGTTTGGCATTTTTCACCAAAACAAAATACTACAAAATTAATAAAAGTGCAAGAAAGAGCACTCCGGTTTGTGTATGAATACTACAACTTCACAGATTTACATCTTTTGGATAAGACTATGATGTCAACTACTTTTGTACGAAGAATCAGGACTATGGCTCTAGAAACCTGTCAATAAAATTGCTCCTATATGCTTGAACAGTCTTCTGAAAGGTAAATCTATAAAATACTCTTAAAGATACAGTAATATACAAGATGTTCTCCGGTAATAACATCTACTTATTGTAAAAAATCGTTTAAATATGCTGAAGGTACACTGTGGAACAGTCTTTGGGACCATTTGAATAAGAAAAACAGCTGTTAGTCCATTGATTCAGTCTTGAATTTTTCAAAGTGTCGCTTCTCCTCAAGCATTTGAATTCGAAGTCTTTGCTATTATAATGTCAGCTCTGTAACTATTTGAAAAAAAATTGTTTATTATTATTCTGCTTTCTTTATATATTTATTAACTCAAATTTTTAGCTAATATGAATCGCTTTGCTATCTAGCGCTTATTTTTAAACTATCGATTTTACCGCTGTTGACATTCTGTCAAGTGACCTATAGAGGCGCTTGCCACATTAGCTGCCGATTGTTTTTTTCCAAACAGTTCTTTTTAAATTTAGTTTCAACGAAGTTGTGATCATTTAGTACATGTGTTCATTAGAATACGAACGTTATACAAAATATTCAAATTAGGATTTTGATTTCACGGTTCCCTGGATATGGAAATGTGATAGTGTGAGCAGGACATGGTGTTTTAAGGACACATTTCTCGTTTTGTTTTGTTGTGGGTTTTGTTTGCTGTCTAATTGATATCGTTCCCATGTTTCTTTTTGTTTATGTTTATAAAAAAACTTACTTTGCTTTTTATTGCATGGACATATTTAAACAAAATATAGAAAGAATTTGATAGTTAATATATAATCTATTCATTCCGAGATCTGATAATTTTCGAAGCAACTTTTGCTAAGAAGTGAAAATCCGAAAGTTGCATGTGGATTGAATTGCACAGTAGGTCTAAAATAAATTTGTAATATAACGTTTGCGTTTTTTCCATATCTGTAGGACCAAAGAAGATAACCTTAAGTGATTTTTGGCAAATGATTTGGCAAGAAAACGTGGATACAATTATAATGGTCACAAAACTAATGGAAGGTGAAAAGGTAAAAATAGTTATAGAAATAAGAAGATGTGGTATTAGTGCCAATGAGACAACTCTCTATCCAAGTCACAATGTGTAAAAGTAAAATTATAGGTCAAAGTACGGCCTTCAACACGGAGCCTTGGCTCACACCGAACAGCAAGCTATAAAGGGCCCCACAATGACTAGTGTAAAACAATTCAATACATGTTTATAGCAGAGCACCATTGTTAAAAGTAAGAGCAAGCTACTTTGAAATAAATAATATACCGAAAAACGGCTCTTTCACTACCATCCTTTAGATTGTTACTAAACGACGGTAAACTTAGACAAATAAGCTCTGGGTGACTTAAGACAAGCTTTTGATATTCCCAGATAATCTCTTCAAATGTTCCTGATGGTACACTTGCGAAAGTTATCACAAATAAATATACATACATGTTTTGTAGCAATTCAAAATTACTACCTCTTACCTTTTCGAATGACTCTTTACAATAATAATGTTAATAGAAATTTTAGATTCATTTTCATAATAGCAATTTAATGGAAGATAAAGTCTTATAGAATTTTAAGTATGCTTTATTTTATCACCTTGCACTTTGTTGACTTGACTGTGTATTCTACAGCAGTTTGTTAAAATTTCTGACCAGTTGAACAGTTTGACTTGATAAAACAAATTGCCATTGGGTTAGAATTTTGAATGATCTGCAATAGGTGGAGAGCAACACATACAGTCAAGTCACAGTAAGAGTTTTGTTATATTTGAATAAGTAAACGACACATTGCTATCAAATATAGGCCCAAAATGAGTATTACACACTGCTATCAAATATAGAATATTATGAGAAATATACACATATATCAATGTAGGAAGATTATGAGCATTACACAATGATTTATGATATATGATAAGCTTTATTTAGAGTCGGTTCATATTAACATACAAACATAAGCTCCTAATATTTATATCAAATATTACCTACTATAAGTAGTGTTAAATTATGTCAAAATTGAACAATACTGAAATTTTATTAGCATTACCATAAGAAAAAATAAATCGTTGAATTGTCTTGTTTTTCAGAAAAGTGTGAACAATATTGGCCCGAATCAACTTATAAACAGGTTGTTATTGGTAAATTCACTCTCAAAATGTTGTTGGAAAAGGAAAATACGGTATACACGTATCGCTGTATTCAATTATCATGTGAAAACGTAAGTGTTCATTGTCTGTATTATGTTTTTTTTAATTATTTGCTTATTTGTCAGGTTTTGAATTTACCTTTAAGTTCGGTATTTTTAGTAATTCTTTCATATGTATTATGTTATTCGTGATTTGAAAAAATATTTCCTGATCCTAACGCCGGCGCGGACTGGCTATTGGTCTCATTTATGATAAAATAGCAAACGAAAACAAATATAACAGACAGCAACCAACGAGAACCACTGAACCATATGCCCCGACCTGGGTCAGGCATGCATATACAGAATGTGGCGAGGTTGGCGGTGTAATCTTCCTTTAGTTACCTTCAGAGATGATTAGCAATATTTTCCTTTAGGTAAATTTCGGCAGTATATTTAGAGAATTCTTGATTGTTTAACGAAAAATATCATCAAGATATCGATATGTTGTGTTGAATTTATCAACTAAATGGATATTAGACGGGTCTTTTCTGAGTTTGGTCATAAACTGTTCATAACAATACAAAAGCAAGTCTGATATTAAAGAGGCACACTTGGTGCCCAGAAGAATACCTATAACCTGTCGATAAACTTTATTGCCGAAACGTACAAAGATGTTGTCAAGGAGAAAATATACAGATATAATCATCTCATCACACTTCCAGTAGATATTATATCTAGCATATTTACTTTTCATCGCAGAAGAATGCTTTATGTATTGCAGCAGTTAATTTGCAATAAGATTTTCTATTGACTATTTAACAAAAAGCAAAACTTTAGTTTGGTAAAGTTGTGTGTAGGCATAGTGTAGAGAATCGAAAAGGTACCACCAAAAGCACGTAATTTACTTTTAGTATCTTAAAATCCATAGAATTGTTTACACTCCAAAAGAGTGAATTCAACTATTTGCATATGCTTTACTACAAAGTTAATTATAAGCTCTTTGGTCGTAGTTAAAGAACTAGTTAAAAGCACTGAAAGATCAGTTGTAGAACACTTACTAGAGGCCGAAATGAAATCGTTGTTTACTATATGACTCTCTCTAGAGCGCACAAACCTCAATGTAAAAGAATTTATAATTTTGTTCTTAAGAACTTCCGTTTAGTATTTACGTCATACCACTACTACATTGATGGCTACTTTGCAGAACGATACAAACCCCTTTGCGAGTACTTGAAGTTTGTTTTTAGGAGTATTATGTACCCTTTTATTTGTTTCTAAATTATTTTAAAATGAGATACTGTTAGTTCAGAAATTATTGCGTTTCCGACATGACGGACCACAATGTGAGAATAATTATTGCGATTACTCTGGGTATCTGTAATCTAAGAGTATCTGTGAATTTTATACTAGTACTTATTGCAGGTTACTTTTAAGAAACACAATTTCTAATCACCAGCAAACATTATAAGATTAAACGGATTACAAATAATTGTAGACTGACAGAACAGTCCATCATTTTCATTTTACAAAGTGGCCAGATCATGATGTGCCGGACAAAACAAATTTGGTAAATTTCTACCGGAAAGTGAAGTCAATGCCAACTAATTTATCTGGACCTATGGTAGTTCACTGCAGGTTTGTAACTTTCCTCTGACAAATAAATCTACATAGTTTTTTTATAATTTCAATTAAATTTTACAAATTATTTATATAATTTTGCATTAACTAAAATCTCCTTTGTCGTCTTTCTTTAACACATCATCGTCATCTTTGTCAACCTCATTTTAACATTTTGTACGTTCTTTTAATATTTCTTCAGTGCTGGGATTGGCAGAACTGGAACATTCTTAGCACTAGACGCATTATATGAACACGGCAAAACAACTGGGTTTGTTAATATTATGGAATACACACATATGATGAGACAAGACAGAATGAATATGATCCAAACTGTGGTAAGTAAAAACCTTATAAGTAAATTGCAAAAGAGTGGGAATAACAAAAATCAAATGAATTCTTTTATATTTTATTGCATATAACATTTTGTCGATGCTAATGATATTTATAATTATTTTTTGATATTATTAACATTATTATTATTATTATTATATTGTTTTGTCATAATTTCATTGGGATATCGTGTTTAAACTTCATCAATACTTGCATAGATCAAAAGTCGTATAAGTCAAAATTATTACTACAGATTTCCTGTAATGTGGTACATGCATAATATTCCTAAAAGTATTACGAATCACGTGTCTGATGTTAATATAACACCTTGTGAGTCAAGAGTGTCGTCGCCTTCTCCGATCCTGCATTATTTGTCAAAACTGTTCCTAAAATTAACAATTGTCTTGATTATATCATAATACAAAATGACTCAGGAAGACTGCAAGTTAATTCTAAGCAGTTTCTAAATACCTATACTATTCATCAACAGTTTTATGAGCTGAAAATATCATTAGTCCAGAACTATTGTTTATGTATTGAATACTAAATACGGAGATGTGGTATGATTCACAAAGGACAACTATCAACAATAGACCAAATGAAATTGATGTTAGCAATTATATGTCACAGTTAGAGGCTCCTGACTTGAAACAGGCAGATGCAGAGTGGATCTTAAAATGTTTGCAGGTGCCCTACCTCTCCATGACCTGGGACCATAGTATAACACACGGGTGTCATTCGGTATATCGAGAAAATGATCGTGAAAGAATAATTAACGGTGGTTAAGCATTGCGATCGGATCGTGAATAGAATTAAGTGTAATTCTACTTCGAAATCTGTGAAAACCTGCTGTATTTTCAAAAGATGGAACAAATCAGAAAAAGGAATATGTCTGTCAAAATGATTCAACTCCTAAATAATACTGTGCACTACGTTAAAGAAAAATGCAGTACTTTTTAAGAAAACACAAAAGGCGACACACAATCCTATGAGAATCATTAAGAAAAAATCACGATTTGTATCTATAATGGTCACATTCCAATATATCATGATATATTTGAAACCAAATCTTTAGTGTGTCAAATAAGCCAGTAAATAAAAGCATGTTATTACTTGAAAAGTTCATATTATTTTTCAAAACTAGAATTTTGTTGATTTTTAATCAAAATTGATCGTGAAAGATCAGGCAACGCATAATTGTGATACTGAAAGACAAGGCGCGACCAGACCTAATGATCAGAAAACAATTGATATACTTGTAATCGGTTGAAGCGTGTAATTACTTACTAAGAACGTAAATAAATGCTTTAATGTTTTGTTGTTGATAAATATGTATATACATATAGACCCTTATTTAGACCTGTTTTCATCTAAGAGGCAATGCTTAAGTGCTTAAATTGTCGAAAAGTAAATATCTTTGTATTTATAATGCTACTTGGTGAAATGCATCCAGAAATGAGTGAAGCAAAAGGGTGTCTGGTGGTTTTCCCTGGAAATATCTTAATGTGTACGTTTTTATATTCCTAAGGGGACCAAAGAAGCTATATCATTTACTTTTTCATACAGTTATTTAGAGATGTTCTTTCCATTAACAATACAAACTTTTCTGATTGGGTCCCATTAGTAGTTATGAAACAGATTTTTTACCCAATTTGGTAATATTACGAAACATTAAACAACTGTCATACAAGTGGGCGTTTTAGTTACCTAAAAACCAGGTTTAACCACCATTTTCCTAGGAAAATATCTGTACCAAGTCATGAATATGTTTTCCTGCTGTTTTTTAAACAATGTTTTTTTAAATTGACAAAATAAACCAAGAAGGATCTTCGTTTTATAGATATGACTGTGCATAAAAAATAATGGAAATCAGACGAGACAATCTTTACTTTTCATACGACATAAAATTATGCAGGACGGACAGACGGACTTATATTGTTATAGGGCAACTAGTCGGTGTGGTATTATCAAATAATCAGATCCAATGGCATTGAACCATCATAGCCCCTTTTCACAAACAAAAGTGAAGCGGAATAAGTCATGCAATCCAATCTTTGCAATACCATTTACAAATATCAATTATCATGTGTTTAAGAATGAATTGATCATTTTCAAGGATTTTGCAACAACAAATAAGCGGCAACAGATCTTTCACGATCCTTTTCACGATCATCAATAGCGGTACACGATCTTTCACGATCCGAAATATAAAATTTTACAAATATTACCATTTTGCAAAGTTTCTGATTAAACTAAATCAAAGTAACATTAGAAACCATTTAAACAGTAACATAGAACGATTTTTTAAAGAGAAAAGTAGTGTACGATAAATTTTCACGTCTGTCCTCGTACTCTGAACAACAAATTTATTAATTTTGTAAAATTGTTTGCTTCCGTACTCCTAACAACAAAATTATTATATTTACCTGTGTACATTGTTTTATTTAACGCCATTTTGTCCCAGGTAAGAGTTGTCTCATTGACACTCTTCCTACATCCTTTTATTACTACCTGTAGAGTCTATGTTATATAGGCACCTACGTTTTAATATTATATTTATATTGAGTCATAGATCAAACTTGTTCGTTTAGTGTATGTTTACTTGTTTTTGTTTAAATGTCTTATTGATCGAGTTAAGCTATTTCAATTGATATTTTATAGTATGTATTTTTATGTTGTAATGTTATACTAATGTCTCAGGTTAAGGTGAAGGTTGGCGCTGTTTAAACGTTTAAATCCGCTGCATTTTTATGCGGCTGTCCTAATTCAGGAGCCTGTTGTTCAGTGGATGTAGTTTGTAGGTGTGGTTCATAAGTGTTTCTTGTTTCGTGTGTTTATATAGATTAGATCGTTGGTTTTCCTGTTTGAATTGTTTTACACTAGTCATTTTGGGGCCCTTTATAGCTTTCTGTTCGGTGTGAGCCAAGGCTTCGTGTTGAAGGCTGACTTTGAACTATAATTGTCACCTTTTATACATTGTGACTTGGATGGAGAGTTGTCTCATTGGCAATCATACCACATCTTCTTATTTATATATGCATTCAAAATATATAAAAAGAAAGTTTGTTTACATTTTCATTTCTTTGAAATTTTGATGAGCAATCTGCCTTTCGTAGTTTTATAAAAATGGTGTACTTTTAAAACTTGATTTTCTCGGATACTGATCATTACGTGGACCATTTTGACACACAGTTTTATTTTTCCACATTTGTCATTGTAATTCATTAAATTATACTATTTACTAACTTTGCATGTGTCTTCTCGATAAAATTTCCTTCACGATCCTATACGAGACATTTCACGATGCAATCCCAATACTTGACCCCGTTATTTATTCTTTCACGATCATTTTATCTCGATATACCGAATGACAGACACTTTAAAATAAGAAGAATGTTGTAATAGCAATTTTAATTTTGCTCTTTTAAGTCAAACATATAATTACAGGAACAATATGCGACGGTGTACGATGTTTTAGTAGAGGCTTTCACCGTACCTCAATCCGCTATTCCTAGACAAGATTTCCTGAACATGGTGGATTCAAGACTTATTGAAAGGGAGTATCAAGTTAGTATTCCAATTAAATAAATGTATTTATCGCAGGCATTCTCCACAAAACTTTGCTGAAAAGTAAGAATAGCATACATGTCGCAAGAAAGCACACAAGAGATTACCATCAACATACATATATTGGAGACATATTTTGAACTGTGAATCTACTTGTTGAAATTAAAGTAAAGTTACTTGTTGTTGTAATGATTGTGTGAAGAAAGATGGAAAGGAATTATCCTTTTGGAATTTTCTTTTGTGAGCGTAAATGAATTATAACAAAATATAAAACAATATTGTTGTTTATTTTGATATTTCCTGACATTTATATTTATAAAGTTTCCATTGGTGGCACTGCTTAAAATGATATTATATAGTATTGTTCTCGTGTAATTGTGTATTGGTCCTCTGTATTACCTACTGATTGTCTTATAGATCTGTGTTTCACTATACATATTCGGTCATGCATTAAAGTTAAGCTGATTTTTGTGTTAAAAGAACGATAGACTATTTTCATGTTTTGCAAAACAAAAGCATATACACTTGTATATACTATTCTGTTCCTAATATGATGTAAGAAATAAATGGAAACGATATTTGTTTTTTTTTAATTTATTTAAATGACATGTTCTGCGAAGTTCATTTATCTTCTCGGATACAAAATATATCTCCTTCATATATTGGAGGAAAAATTAAAAAATGAAAATATTTTAGAAGGAAATACACATTTAAAGAATACAAAAATAATGCATGGGTCACTGAACTTACTAAACTCTATTCAACCAAGCACCATTCGGTCCGTAATCTTTACAAATTTTAAGTTTTATATTAATGTGTCGATATCTAATAACAAATGTTTTAAGATTTGCAAATCTTAGGAAATAACTGAGAGTTTGGTATTTTTTTCTTCTTCAAAATACAATTTAATTGAGATTTTCTCTCATTTTTATAGATTAACTTTCAACTTTAGAAAAGTTATAAATCTAGACAAGAATTAAAAAAAATGTAATTTGACAAGGAGTGACATATTTTTTCGACTAGTATCATAATTTGGGAACCTAATCAAACTACATTCAACAAGTATTGTCACATTTCAAGTGTTGAATATCAAGAAAATAAACATTAATTATTTTCCTTTTTATCTAATGAAATGTTATTGATGTAATTTTTTATAAAACAAAGATATCAACTTCATTCGATAATGTTTATTTGTTTACTTCTTCTAAAAAAATGATTTACCCAATAGAATTTAAAGAAATAACTACACTTAGAACCAAATATTTCTCGACATAGAGAACGACAACTTACCGTTTTAAATTAAATTTCGAACACAATAACATTTTACTGACATTCAGAAAAATTTAATAATATTTCAGTGGTATATCATTTTAGTTCCTCTCCTTAACAAATCATTTTGTAATGCAACTTCTCAGATAGAATCATAACTCATGAGGATATTTGTATTTTAATTTTAGAAATTACAGGACTTAAAACCTGATATGGAGGTTAATAAATTCCAAGCAGGCAAACGAAAGGAAAATGTTTCAAAAATGCAGTTCAAAATGTTTTACCACGTGAGTAAGAGTTTTCTTCTTAAAATAATTTTGGTGTTTTACTTCATACATATCCGGTTATATGATGTTTGCATAGTTACACTATGTGTAATATTAAAGATTTTGAAATGGATATAACAAATGATAAATAAAGTTTACAGTCAGGCATACTTACACGACAACCAACCGTTTATACCTTGCCATGTCATACTAACATGACCACTAACGATTTACACCTTGCCCTGGCATACTTACACGGCAACTAACGATTTATACCTTGTCCTGGCATACTAACATGGCAACTAACGTTTTATACCTTGCCCTGGCATACTAAAATGACCACTAACGATTTATACCTTGCCCTGGCATACTTACACGATAACTAACGATTTATACCTTGCCCTGGCAAACTAACATGACAACTAACGTTTTTACCTTGCCCTGGCATACTAACATGACAACTAACGTTTTATACCTTGCCCTGGCATACTTACACGACAACTAACGATTTATACCTTGCCCTGGCAAACTAACATGACAGCTAACGATTTATACCTTGCCCTGGCATACTTACACGACAACTAACGATTTATACCTTGCCCTGGCATACTAACATGACAACTAACGTTTTATGCCTTGCCCTTGCATACTTACACAACAACTAACAATTTATACCTTGACCTGGCATACTAACATGACAACTAACGTTTTATATCTTGCCCTTGCATACTTACACGACAACTAACGATTTATACCTTGTCCTGGCATACTAACATGACAACTAACGTTTTATACCTTGCCCTGGTATACTAAAATGACCACCAACGATTTATACCTTGCCCTGGCATACTTATACGACAACTAACGATTTATACCTTGCCCTTGCAAACTAACATGACAACTAACGTTTTTACCTTGCCCTGGCATACTAACATGACAACTAACGATTAATACCTTGCCCTTGCAAACTAACATGACAACTAACGTTTTATACCTTGCCCTGGCATACTTACACGACAACTAACGATTTATACCTTGCCCTGGCATACTAACATGACAACTAACGTTTTATACCTTGCCCTTGCATACTTACACGATAAGTAACGATTTATACCTTGCCCTGGCATACTAACATGACAACTAACGTTTCATACCTTGCCCTTGCATACTTACACAACAACTAACAATTTATACCTTGCCCTTGCATACTAACATGACAACTAACGTTTCATATCTTGCCCTGGCATACTTACACGACAACTAACGATTTATACCTTGCCCTGGCATACTTACATGACAACTAACGTTTTATACCTTGCCCGGCATACTTACACGACAACTAACGTGTTATACCTTGCCCTTGTATACTCACACGACAACTAACGTTTAATACCTTGCCCTGACATACTTACACGACAACTAAAGTGTTATACCTTGTCCTGGTATACTCACACGACAACATACGTTTCATACCTTGCTCTGACATACTTACACGACAACTGAAGTGGTATACCTTACACTGATGTACATATGATTTAATTGACGTAGTCCCAATCTTGAATTTTATATTTATTAAATCAACTATCTTTCTATTGATATGATATATGTTGTATGATTTCTAATGAGACTACCGATCAAAGTCATAATTCATAATGACGTGGCTGTAAGCAACTATTATAGGTCACATTACGGCCATCAAAATATTAGGAAAACCAATGCCTTAGTATTTTACACAAAAACAAAAATATTATTGATTGTGTTTATTTTGTATCTCGTGGATATTATCTTCATCTCCTTTATTCACATTGATAAACGTGCGTTTGCTATTTTCCATAGATGATGATTACAGGCCATATCTTATGTCGTATGGGAGATCTAGTAATGATTATATAAATGCCGTGAAGATACCAGTAAGTTTAAGATTAAAAGATGCACGTTAATGTAAATATCAATATTACTAAATAAACATTCTTTAAATTTGTTTAATATGGAGCACTTTTAACATATTTGTCGAAAGATTCATTGGCCTCTAAGTTGTTGAAACATATTGCCGTCACAGTGCGTTCATAGACTACCTTTTATTAGCTTACCAGGCCCAGAGCCTCGTTAATGATTTATGGTTCTATATTGATGATTTTGAGGAATTGTCATGTGTTTGCAAGTAATCTTAAGAACTATAACAGATAGATAAAACTGCAAACAACAAAATGTTCAGCAGTATAGGATCTACAAAAGCAAAGTGACTTATGGAGTTACTGGCCTTAATACAATTTTTGAATATTTTTATAATTTGGCAAATTATCTTGAAACTATTCGTCCAACTCGGGTTGAATAGAGTTATAAAATCAGTGTTAATGCGCATGTGCGCAACCCTGACGAATCGAAGTGAAAACTCTACTAGATTTGACATACAAAATGGAAGCTATAGATATGGCAGTGGTGGTTTATTTTCTTTTATGGACATCGATAATGAACAACTTTATATTAAAATTTGTAGCATAATTAAATTAAAGAACTTCTGCTATTTATTCATTTTCAAAATCCTCCTGCCTAAGTAATGGAATGGATATTCACATTTTACTCTTAGTAACTCAAAGTACCGAAATAATATTTTTCTGTTCTAAAATGGATAGGCAAAATTATCTACAAAATTACATAACTGACTGAAATAAAGATAAAGATAATATCAAAATAGCAAATCTTTACCAGTTGAACAATTACGAGCCTTCTAATCATGTGTTCATGTATACAAACCAAAACAATAAAATGCTTATATTTTATTTAAACACATCAGCATACACATACCATAACAATCACGTTATTACAGTACTGGTATCTTAGCAAAACCAAAATCTTCAGTTATTCAATAATGTTAACGATATCTTGTATACCCCATTTCAGTACCGTTCTTATAGATTCTACATAGTCTTTTCGATCTATTGAATTGTTTTATACTTTCATCAACTATTGTTAATAAGGTGATTTTTTTGGCTTTTAAACCACTTTTAAAACTAGTGGTGATAATAAATGTGAGGCATACAATAATGTTTTGCGATCCATTCTTGAAAATAAATCAGTTCATTATAAGAAATGATTTTTTTCTGAATATAGGTATATCCTTTGTTTTTCTATTATATATAAGTATCAAAGTGAATACTGCCATCATGCATGTAGTTGTCCTAATGTGTAAAATGCTCTATGCAACTTAAAATTCAATTTTAAAAAGTACAAGTGCCTACTTAGCTTGTCGAGCCCAAAGGGCCAGAGCGAACCATTCATATAACTATTTGTGTACGTATTGTCTATCTATCATCTGTAGATTTTAGAATAGAATTTTCTGGAAACAAAAATAATGAAAAGAACAATTTATGAACTTCGTGCGTCCGAAGCGTTTTCTGGATTTACCTTCATCAGAAACGCTCAAAGCCGAATATTTCAAAGCCAAAGAATTCCTTCTTTTCAGAATTTGTTTTGATTAGTTTTATCGACTGAAGAACAAACGAACGCCGCTGCTTATATCCACGTCACTTGGAATCTGATGGATAGTTGTCTCATTGGTTACCTTACCACATCCTATTATCTTTATAAAGAGGAATAACTTTAGATATACTATAATGAGAATTATGCAGATTATAAAAGTGAAGTGAAGATTCGTTCTTCTTATCAATATTGACGACTTGGTTTACTATATGTAGGCCTATTTGAATTAAAATTGAAAGTATAATTGGCGCACAGGCTGATGCCCAACTTAACACATTAAGAGGTGGCTAAACTTAACAGTTCTTAAGTTCTATGATTTTGGTATGCTTAGAAATTTTGCTGTCAAATTTTCCGGAGATAGTACCGAATATAATAAATAGTTGCTCGTATCGTGGAATATAAATTTTACATAAGACCTATAGGATAACATACTGAATACTATATATATTCAAAAGACAGCAAAGTCAATTTTTCTTTATCGGACTGACTCAACATTATTCATAGATGCCAGATTAGGCGATACACATTCCTTACTGCCTCTAGTTGAAAACACCATACAATGCCTTCAACCACTCCGTTTGTACAGTACGCTTTAACATCATGAACTGAAATTTCAATACGATAATTTAAATTTATTTTCAGAGTTTCATAGAAGGAAGAAATGTTTTGTAACACAGTATCCATTACAAAATACTAACGGTGATTTGTGGTCCCTGGTCTATGACAATGATTGCAGAACCTTGGTTATTTTAGAAAAGTTAGATGAGGTAAACTATAAAGACTTATCAAATTGAAATAAAGCACAATTGACTTTTAGAAAACTATTCATATATATAATAATGTGCTTACCTGAAGATAATAAAAGTATTTTCTAAAATAAAATACATTACTAGAGGTATTGATCTTATTAATTTGTCTAGTATTTTCATGCCTCTACCGTTCAAAACTTTATACCTCCTTATTTTGATAACATTGAGCCATCTATAATTTCTTATTCGTATAATAAAAAACAGTAGAAGTTTAATTTTAATTAAACGTCAGTTACATCAGACGTCAGTATAGAAAATAATGCCTCAACATGAGACTGTGAAACATCGAAGTTTAGATATGATCCCTATGGCCATGTAATTACAGGGTACCTCAACATCGTTCAAGACCGAGAGGTTATAAACTTTCTGAAAAAGGACCAAGGATATCTTGGTCCTTTTTCAGAAAGTTTATATGTCCACCGTCAAAAATAAATTTGGAAGAGTGTCATCAGGTTATTAAAGATGCTCTTTCATCCTGTTGTAAAAATGGTGTAAGCGGGAGAAATCTGACAAAAGTCACTTGATTCCTTTTAAATAAATGTATGAATATTGTTGACATTCGCATATCACATTTCGAAAATAATTTAGAAATAAATAAAAGAGTAAGTAATACGCCCATTTCTAGGATTAAAACAAAATTCAAGTACTATCAAAGCGTTTTGTGTTCGTACCGGCCAACAAAGCAGCCAACAATGTGGTGGTCACGGAAGTCCTTAAGAATGAAATTATACATTCAACTACATTCAAGGCCGTACGCTCCGCAGAGTCATATAGTAAATAATCATGTCACTACCAAAGCTCAGTTTAAGGCCTCCTCGTAATATTTGAAGGTCCCCACTATGTATTGGTTACCTAAACTACACAAAACCCGTAAAATATCGTTTCATCTCGGCCTCTAGTAAGTGTTCTACTACTTATCTTTCGGTGCTTTTAACGAGTTCCTTAACTACTATCAAAGAACTTATCGGTAATTTTGTAATAAAACATATGAAAACAGTAGAATTAATCATTTTGGAGTGTAAAAATTCTTTGGATGTTTTAGATAAATTACGTGCTTTTGATGGTCCTTTTGATTCGGTTGACAGTTTTGACTTTTCCACTCTTTATACTACACTTCCACACAATCTTATCAAATAAAAGTTTTCCTATCTCATTAAATGGTCAGTTGATAAATCTGGTTGCAAATTGCTGCAATTCATATAAAACCTTTTTCTAATGAGAAAGGTAAATATGCTAGATATACTTACTGGAGGTGTGATGAGATGATCCAAGCACTAAATTTTCTCCTTGACAACATTTATGTACGTTTCGGCAATAAAGTTTATCGACAGATTGTATGTATTCCTATGGGCACCAATTGTGCCCCTTTAATAGCAGACTTGTTCCTTTACTGTTATGAATCACAGTTTATGGCCAAACTCAGTAAAGAACCGTCTAAATTCCATTTAATTGATAAATTCAACAACACTTACCGTTATCTTGATGATATTTTTCGTTAAATAATCAAAAATTCTCTAAATATACTGCTGAAATTTACCCAAAGGAACTTACTTTAAATAAATCTAATATCAACAGCAATAACTGTCCTTTCTTAGATTAGATATTTCAGTATTACACCAGAAACTCTACTAAAAATTTACGACAAAAGGGATGATTTTTCTTTCCTATTGTTAATTATCCCTTTGAACGGTGATGTTCCTTTGGCTCTGTCTTACAGTGTTTATATATCCCAACTCGTTCGCTATGCTCGTGTCTGTAGTGACGTTTTGGATTTTAATGAGCGTAATCTATGTATTACTAGTAAATTATTAAGTCAGGGATTTCGTTACCACAAATTACTTAAAACCTTTACTAAATTCTTTCATAGATACAAAGATTTGGTCTGCAAGTTTGGCTGTACCTGTAGAAAACTTATTTCAAACGGAATAGCACATCCTAAATTTTACGGTGATGTTGTAAACCGAGCCCGGAAATATAGATTCGATCCGGGTAAACTTATCAATCCTTTAAATAAACTTATTCTAAAAGGTTACCTATTCAATACTGTAATTAAAACTTTGCATATTGTTTTTATTGGCATAAATATTGATTTTGTTATCAGTAAATTAAAACCATACTAAATATTACACATATGTACTTTCACGGTACTACAATCTGTCGATACTTATAGTTTGGTATTGCACAAGGTCATGTTTTTCTCTGACTGTTAATGACGTCTTTACACTAAATCCATTGGATGTTGGATGTGTACTGATTGATATTTTAGTCTTAGATACATGATTTTTTCATAAGTTGTTATTGGCTTTGAACTAGCTGTCAGTAACTGCGAGTACTCTCAGATCTGTACTTAGTGTCTTTTCGTTTTTGTGATGTACAAGTACCCGTCCACGTCCACTCTGTGTTTTTGTTAGATGTATTTCTATTTGTATCCATCTGATGAGTTGAGCCTTTTTCAACTGATTTTATAGTTTGTTCTTATGTTGTACTGTTACACCACTGTCCCAGGTTAGGGAAGGTTGAGCGCTCACAAACATGTTTAACCCCGCCACATTCTTTATGTGCCTGTCCCAAGTCAGGAGCCTGTAGTTCAGTGGTTGTCGTTGGTTAACGTCTGTCATATTTGTTTTTCGTAAAATGGTTTGTTATAAATTAGACCGTAAGTTTTCTCAATTGAATTGTTTCATATTTTTCATGTCGGGGCCTTTTATAGCCGACCATACAGTATGTGTTTTTCTCATTGTTGAAGGTCGTACGGTTGCCTATATTTGCTTTCATCAACTTCATTTGAATTTTGGTGGATAGTTGTCTCATTGGCAATCATACCACATCTCCTTATTTTCATATTAAATTACCTTCAGTGCAAGATAAATCTGCAGTGAGATAGATTTCAGATAATGATTTTTTTCTCCCCCACCCCACCTTTGAGATTTACACGTGTAAATTCCTATTCATTGGCATATCATATTCAAGTTTTTGACGATCATAATTTTATGTTTTGTTGGTTTTTTTTTGTTGTGGAGGGGCTTCAAATCCCGCAAAAGAGTAACAATGGTAGATAATGGTGCACAACTTTAGACAATCTTAGGTAAAACTGTTTTTTCAATAAAGGAAGTGACCATGCAGAATTTTAATAAATTTTAAGCCCAAAAATCATTGCATTCAACTTCCAATATAGCTTTATTGTTATATATTTTATTGGCACTTCTGGATTCCATCGAATACATTAGATCAATCGTGTGTGTTTTGTTGTGTTTCAATAAATAACAAAATAGCAAATAAATCTATTTACACTGTCTTGAATGGTGTTGCCCAATTCGTCAAGAATTGATTTATATTGCGAGTATATATAGTATACATGTATGTACAAATTGTACTAGCATCTTGAAATAACCATACATAATTTAACCCAAGATAAAAAAAATACATCAAATATTTTTGAAGCCCAGGTTACAAAACAATTGTTAGCATCCTCATATACAACCTTTGTTTTAAATGTTATTATATGTAACCAATATTTCAATATTTTTCTGTTTTCTTGCAATAAATAGAGGTAAATTTCCAAGTTCGTCATATAGAAAACAGAAAACATGTACGTTTTGTAAGGAATAAGCGTTCGGCTTGTTTTACACCAAGATGGTCATCCAAAGCGTTTGATTGTATTCCACCAGACCGCACACGTAAGCGTTTGATTGTATTCCAACAGACCGCACACGTTAACGCACAGATGAATAAACAGAATTTACCATATTGCTATTTAACCTTAATAAGTTATATTTCAAACCTCAAATATCTACAAAAGTGCATTAATCGAAATTTTGAATTACCTGGACTATCAACTGTTTTATGTATTTGTTTATACTTTGTCCTCTAGGATGTACCGGTAATACCAAGTGATACTGACCAAAGATTCAGCAACGATAATTTCATCATAAGCAGAAATTCGCCAAATGTATTACAAGACAAAGTTAAATGTTCATTAAGACATAACGTAGGTTTAAAATTATCTTTATTATTTTGCTATTATATAATTGAGTGATCACCCAATAGATTAAAAATCATGTATCGGTTGAATAATTTATAAAATGAAAAAAAGACGTCCTACATATTGAAGAGGCGTCACTTTAATTTCTAGATTGTCCTGAAAATGCATAAAATATGCTACTGGACCACGACGTTAAGCAAATAACAATCAATCTACACAATTTCTTGAAGTCTGGATACGGTTCGACATAAATGGCCATTGTTTGTATTTTGTAATATCTTAATGTTCCTTTTTTCTTTTTTGGGGTATTTTGAGGACTTGGTGTTAAAGAAGGATGTTTGATAGTCTCTAAAGTTAACAAACAATGGTTTTAGACACAGACATATTTAGAGTCTGATAAAGTGTTCACGCACCTGCCTATTGCTAAAAAACGTATGTCGGCCTCTAGATGTCTTTCGGTTATTTGTGTCGTTGGGTCTAATTGACACATACAACCAACCTGACCGTCATGACAGAAATTGTACAATAGGAAAGATGCAAGTATCGCACAAATATGTGAAAATCGTTGTAGATAAAGAAAATCTACTCAGACACAAAATGTTCAGAATGTCAATATCTACCTATCTAGTTTATTGTCAGACGACTCCTTATGTGAATTATTGCCCAGCAAGACAAGATCGGCAAATAAGATCACTTATTCTTATTGCCCTTAAATGATGATTTCACGCGTACGGAAAAAACTATGAGACAAGAAGGAACTGTTAACAGAAAATATTTTATCAGAAAAATAAGATATACAAATATTAAAGTCAGTTTACAATGTTCATCAATGTACACTTTAAAGAAGTAATTGCCCTTCAATGACGATTTCGAATATTTTGCGTTTTTGATGAAACTATATAATGAATAGAGAAAACTGTAAATCCAAAACATATGAACAGCCAGATAAGATCAAATACAAATAAGTCAAAGTCGTCAATCGACTCATTGTAAGAGTTATTGGTTTTAATGATATGTTTTCCCATTTTTATGTGTTTACCTTATATCCTAAAAATTATAATAGATAGACTTAATATAAGTTCTTTAAAGCTTATTATACGGTATAGGTTTTTCTCATGTTGAAGGTCAAACGATCACCTATAGCTGCTTACATCTAATTCATTCTGTCTCTGGTAGATATAGTTGTCTCGATGACAATCATACCATATCTTCTTATTTATTTATTTTGTTTTTAAACTTTGATTAGGAAAACGATCAGCAACAAAGATCTACAAATCACCAATCAATGAAATCGTCAGTCTACTCTTTACAGAAATTGTTATCCCTTATATACAATTTCAACCTTGTTTATGCCTACGATAGTAATGGGTCATTATGTATACTGGTCTGTGTATCCGCCTGTCCGTACCGATACAGTTTAAAGTTTTTTGATTTAAGGCATTATTATTATTTACCATGAAGTTGAGGTCATATCAACTTGAAACTTAGTTCGCAAGGACATATTTGATGTGAACTTTTAAATAAATGCCAATTTAGTGTTTGATCAAAATGTCGGGGTTCACTGAAAGTGAAAATGTGATAGTGCAAGCAGGACATGGTGGTATATGCACACATATTCTTCTTGTCTATTATCTAAAAACTAAAACGGATGAACAAAAGTTCAGTCGAACAAAAAGATCAGCAAGACAAGATTTTGGCCAACAGTTTCTATTCAGTAGAAATTTTCTTGTTGCATTGTATTGAGCGAAATAGGTTCTTTTTAATGTTGAATCAAAATTGCACATATATCACAAAGAAGGATAGTGCCGACTAGTATACTAGTACATTAACATTTCACTGCATACCACACTATATTACAAAAGGAAAGCATTCGACGGAATTATGTCAGAGAATGTGGCGTTGAAAAGAACATTTATGTATGTACATGTATATACATGTGTACATTTCAAATCTGTTGTAGAACAAGAAAGAAGAAAGACCTTTAACTGTTTTTATTTATAACGACTGGGAAGATAATAATACGATACCAAACTCAACAAAGACTATGGTTGATTTCATGGAAAATGTCTCAAGGACTACAAGGAAGATAATAAATCCATAGTCGTCATTTGTAGGTTAGTAGTACATTATACAGAGAAATAATATAACGTTTTAAAAATCACATCGTATCAACAGCAAACATCACTTTAGTATACCAAATAATTTTTTTTTCGAGACTAGTGTTCATATTGTTGATGTGCTACTGAGCCTCAGTTACATATTCCAAATTGGAGTATGATAAAGTACATGTATTAGTAGTTTTGACCTTTGACTTGATGTAAAGTATTTAATCAATTGATATACGATCAGAACGAAGTAAGCAAAGAATCAATATCAGTAGTAATGACGAGATTTTTAAATATGTATAAACCCCATTATCCTCTCCAGCACCGTGATGTTTCATTTTTGAAATATGTGGCTGGCTGAATTGATTAAACAAGAATAATGAATCGTTTCTCATTTAGGGATGGCTGTACCAAAAGCGGCATATTTGTTACCTTGGACCTGGTTTTAGAGAAATGAAAACAGATGAAGAAATTGACATCTTTCAAGTTGCAAGACGAATTCAAATTCGACGGCCTCAATTTTGTCCAGTATTGTGTTATCTTTTAACACTGAAACGATAATGAGGAAAAATCTCCGATAGTCATGCATCTAAAAGACAGAGTGAAGAAATGTAGTTCTAAAATCGCAAATTTTTTTCTGTATGAAAATATAGGTTCTCTTACATGGGACCTTTCACAAATTATGTATAGTAAACATAAACTTACTACATACTCAATAACCAGAATCGTATACATTCAACTTAAGAAGGTCTCGTGTTGTCGAATTTGAAAATGCAAGAATATTTGTCAGAATAAAACCAGACTAAACACAGATTTGTATCTATCATAAAGACAATTTTGCAAAGATAATGTAATATTTTCTGGATAAATAATTCCTATTCTCTATTTTGCATCTTATCAGATTAGTTTGATTTTAGTTTAGCGTCAACTGATGAGTATTTCATGTTATTAAGAACGTGTTAACAATAAAATCATAAAGGTAGGTTCTACAAAGTAGATCGACTGCGTGAAGGCTGGGATTTTCAAATGCCACAGAAAAATGAAAGTAAAGATTGTTTAATCGTAGAAGTTAATTTAATATAGAGAATCATCTCTTTATCAACCAAAGTAATGTCCGGAAATAAATACTAACTTAATCTTCTAAACCTTATCTTGTATTTATTTTAGGAACAATATGAGTTTTGTTATTCTGCTGTGAAGGAATTACTTAGCAGTGAATCTGTGTATGCCAATGCATGAACCTTGTTATCAGTCTACAGATTAGAAGTTTGTTGATGATAGTGGTTTTTACCCGTGACACATTTACTAATTATTACTTGCGAAATTTTTAATAAACTTTTGCTTTTTTCTAGTATACTATTTAATCATCTGACATTTGATCTATTGCTATTGTATTTAGAGTTTCGTTTTATCATTCTGTTAATGTCCTTACGTTGTTTATTTGTACTTCAGATGAAAAAACAAAAACAAATAAGAACATCAAACGACCCGCCCACCCGGCACGCAACGTCATTTCAACGTTGAAATGTGGTTGATATTTTGTCATGACGTTGCTTCAACGTTGTTTCAACGTTGTAACAGCAACGTCGAAGTTATGTTGCAGAAAGTATGTTGTTTCAACGTTGAATTTTAGTTGAATTTTTAATGTTGAAGTTAGGTTGAAATAAATATGTTGTTTCAACGTTTAATGTTGGTTGATATGTCGACGAGGGAAGTTCGTCGAGAAAAAAAAGTAAAAAAATATTCACCATCAGTTTTAAAGAGGAATTATCATAGTTGTACATCGTTTGTTGTTGCATCAACTAAAGTTCACAACTAAGGATTTTGCTATGTAAATTGTTATCAATGTTGCCTTTTAATTTTTTTGTACAATATCTAGTAAAATCAGGAATTTTCCAAAGAAATTAATATAATTAAAGCTCAAACCGACGTCTAACCGGGTCGTTTATTACAATCATAAAAGTATACAAAAATATAAATTATCAATCGTCGAAATATGCTACTAACTAATTTGTTATTATCCGGAAATATTTTAATCACAGATAAGACACAACGCATCTACACAACAGATACGAGGATTGGCACTTCCAATAATCTATTGATAATATTATCACGTGACATGATGCTGATTAATGTATGACCGCACGTGTATGACTAACTCGAATAATTCAATCCCTCTCCGTGTCCGATTTTCTACCACGCGAGGCTAATGCAGCCATCGTAGATCAGCGGAATATAACGACTGAATTATTCGGGTTAGTGTATGACCGCCTTTTTCAAACGCGGCAGCGATCATGAAGTGTGATACAAACACAGTAGATTGTACAATTTTCCTGGACAATTTTAGGACCGTTTTCAGGAAAGAATAATTCATAGAAATGTAAGTGATTCCTTAATTATTATCCGTTGCTGTATTAATTGTCTTTCAATGCTTGTGTGATGTTAACAACGGAGATTATAAATGCACAAACGCGTTATATTCTTAAAATCTCGCCATATTGAATGTTGTAGAGATTTCATTTCTGACTTCAGTGTGTCCATTGTCTTTTGTTGTACGTTCCAAATTTATGACTGCACTTCTATATAAATATGTACTATAATCTGGAAACAGCATACTCAGCCTACATGAATCTACATACAGTTTATTTTAGTTCTTTACTGCTGATTTGTTAAAGACAAGGAACTTTTGGCAAGTAAGATTATCATATCTCCCCCTTTTTATCTAAAATTTTAATCCGTCATCCATTATCACATTTTTTTTAATTATTGTCAACTATGCTCTGAAATTGTTAATGATTTCTTTTTATTCTTCAATCGAATTTTACAAATTTAAAATATTGCTTGGCGATGATCGATGTTATTCTTATTTTTTGCACAGATATTAGGGACAGAACAGTAACTTAAAGAGTTTTAGGGAAAAAGGATTTAAGGATAGAGGCAAGGATAGAGGTAGTAGCTGTCAAGGTATGTATTTATTTTTAATTCTTAACATTTTTTATTATCAATAATCAGTATGTATGTTAGATTGCATGTGTTGTTTGTGTGGATACTGTATGCAGTTTGTGATTTGTATTGATTTATAAGCTCTATATGGGCCCTTTAATTAGGAATACCAGTAAAGACATTTTATTTCATTTGATTTGTATTTATATTTTTTAATGCATATCAAATTTAAAACATAACCTCTGCAATCATTAAGACAGGTGTCATTGTAACAATAGATCCTGGTGCCGGAAATGGTTGGCATTGTTACAATAGATCCTGGTACTCGAGATGGGTGGCGTTGTTACAATAGATCCTGGTGCTGGAAATAGGTGGCATTTAAAAATCGATCCTGGTGCTCGAGAAAGGTGGCATTTTAACAATAGATTCTGGTGCTCGAAATAGTCAGCATTTGTACAATAGATCCTGGTGCTCGAGATATGTGGCATTTTAACAATAGATCCTAGCTGGTGCTCAATATGGGTGGCATTATTACAATAGATCCTGGTGCTCGAAATAGGTGGCATTTGAACAATAGATTATGGTGCTCGAGATAGGTGGCATTGCTACATTGTACATGTACAGGAGCGAAAAATGGTAAAAAAGATCGGCTATTATGTAAACCAGTAAATTATATAAAAAAATGGCCTTTATAACATTTTATTTCCTGCCTTTGACGTTCTACGTAATTGTTAACTCATGTTTAAAAATATTATTTGTGTTTTTTTTCAGGAAGAGTAATGGATGCCTACACAACACAAAAATAACAGAAGCTGAATTAAAGAAGGATTGTACACCAGAAATGGTTGGAGGAGTTTAGAGACTACAATTCTTTTCACGAAAATATTAAAATGAATTAAGAGATTGTTTGTATTCATTTACCAGATCACCTTTTGGCTATATGAGCTTTTGTCATAACTTGACATCTGTTGTACTGTTTTTTCTTCAAATCTTGCTGTTGTCCTCTGTAGTGTCATGTGGTTTCAAAATCTTTGTTGTTACTAACTAATATAGATATAAGAAGATGTGGTATGATTGCCAATGATACAAATATCCACCAGAGTCTAATTGACGTGGAGGTCACTAAACGGACTTCAACAATAAGCAAACACCACACCGTATACTAGTAATCCGCGATAGAAGACCCGGACATAATAATCCAACAATTCAAACGAGAAAAAACAACCGCCTTATTTTGTAACGACAAACACATATGACAGATGAACCAACAACAAGCAACGAAATGCTTATTTCAACATGAAACAATATTGTTGCAATATTAGGGTGACGTTGTTTCAATGTTAAGTTTCAACCTATATTCAATCAAAAATCAACGTTGGTGCAATGTTGAAAATATAACGTTGTTTCAACGTCAGATATTCAACGTTGTGTCAACTTTCAAAACCAACTGTTAATTCAACGTCTTTTCAACGTTACAAATCAACGTTGATTCAACGTTGTTTCAACGTTGAAATGCCGGCTGGGCGTGCAATCATATATTACTCAGCTGATTGCTGTACTAATATCTTATGAAATATTTTGCAGTTAAACTATCAAATAAGGACACATTTACATGTACATTGTAATTTTTGGTGATTTAAAACTGAAGTGATTAATTTTCATTCATCAATATATATTATTCTTTTTTATTTTTGCCAACTTGCTTTCTGACCTATTGACCTAAAAGTGATTTAATAGCTGGCATCAAGAATTTTCCTAAAACAAATAGAGATAAGGTGGCAATCTAAACTTGCGACAGAAATGTGTATGATATATTTGTCAGTGTATAAACAAAGATCAGAAGATGTGATATGTCCGACAACCGACGATCAATTAATTAAATCTGAAGCTATATCATGTCTTCACTATGGTCTCTGACATTTTTGTGAGCGGCACGGGTATACAGTTTTGACTAATTCGTCTTCAGTCTGTCAGTCATTCAGTCAGTCAGTAATCTTGTTTCTGGATGCTGACGCAAATACTTTATTATAGCATTTATTTATAATAGCCTTTCAATACCGTCATAGTCATGATAATTGTTTGGACTAGTATTGTGTAAAACAATCCGCTCTTAACCGATTTGTCGTTTTCGTAGAAGCGTGCTAACCTGGATTGCGTGACGTCATGAATTCGATTCGAGGCCGTGTCAAGACAAACTAGCACGTTAGAACCCCGGCTCAGTGTGTTGTTCAAGTACAAAGCGAGGTTCTATTTATATCACAAAACATGTTGGCATCCTCCTCCTCCTCCTCCTCCTGATCATGATCATCATCATTATATATCCGAATATAATCTCTTTCGTCTTATGATTAATTTTTGTTACATTTTCCTGTAACAGTCCTTGATTCGTGAACCTCATAAATAAGCTAGAACGTAATGAAGTCAGATCCTACACTGTTTTAAACAAGGAACGTCTTGCCGAAATGACATGTCGGTGGTTACTGAAATTATAGTATATTTGTAAAAAATGATGGCTTCATAACCATATGCATGTAAAATAGGATCTCCGGTTTCATATAAGAATTAAATGAAACAGTTCCTATCCGTATGTGTTAATTTTAAAGTTATTTAGCTGGGTGTCAATATTTTAATTGTAATATCTAATTTTGATTGCATATGGTTAACTATGTAGTTATTGTGTTTTATATTGGTTTGTGACACTATAATAAATTATTTTGATTCTGATTAGCCGTCACTTGTTTTTGTTTGTTTGTGTGTTATAATTTGTCTTTTACCCGTAATCATATACTAGTAAAACATCAAAATAAATAAAAACAGTGTCAACAATATATAATCTATGTTTAATTTATGAAAATTGTCAATGCATATGAGCATATAAGTATGGAAAGCAAAACAAATACTTTTAAAATTGCCAGTGCATATGAGCATATAAATATCGAAAATAGATCAATACTTTCTGTTTAGGTGGGTTTGGATGGCTTTTAAATGAAACATGTCAAATCTTTTAAACAGTTTAATGACAGTATTACACTAAAATCGTTTTGTTTGTTTTTGCTTCTTTTTTTTTTTTTTTTTTTAGCAAATTACACTTTAGTTTATTTCAAGCCAGAAAATGGAGTAAAACAAACATTGTTACGACTTAGTTTACAATTCCCCATAAAATTACTATTTCATGAATTTCTATAGATTTTATTAATATGAAAAGAAGGAGATGTGCGGTATAAGTTAACGACACTGCAACCTCACGACAAAAATAACAAAAGACAACGAATAAGAAGGCAATAAAGTCTTCAACAGTAGACATATTCTATCTATACAATACATTCAAAATCTCCACGTCTTCCCGAACAGATATAATCAAAAATTATTTATTTATAGACGAATTTTTATTTTGGGTTTTTAAAGCTTGGACAAAAGAAAACTACGATTTCAGTTATTTCCCGTCTCTACACGGAACAAAGAGGTAGTCCAACTTCTCCTGACTTTATTTCACAGCATTGCCATTTTCAAAAGTCTTTCGATCTTTACTAGAATTCTCAGTTGGAGCTAAAATTGTTTTTTTAGGAGTCGCTTGGTATTGTGAATAGGGATTTTTGAGGTTTGTGTGCCAATCAAAATCAAAGAGAGTTAGCACCAAGGATCAGATTTCAGTGTAGAAACCTTTGTGAAATGCATACACATAGTTTTTCTCAGAACCCAGTTCCAACATTTAAAAAAAATCTTTCACTCAAGATGCTAGGATGATCCTATGAATATAAGTACTATTATAATTTGTAAGTTTCTTTTTGCCAAACAAAATAAATATTAATGACCACCATTCGCCTCGGTTGCCAATGTAACAATCTGCTCTATCACCCTCTCATCTATACATAGATTCTATCATTGCATCAAGTGTGAAACTATATTTATCCACTCGGGACGTTTAAATTTTCAATTCTAATATGACGTGCTTCTTTCGCTTTGTAAACAACACCGTGATAAAATTCTCGATATATCTACACTTAGCGCAGACTCAGAGATGTGCATATTGGTGGCTGTTACTATTTACCTCCCACGTAAATCCACATATATCGTAACCTATGTGCAAACACTATGTCGATTTCGTTGTGTTCAAATTGAAATTGAAAAAGAAACTACAGAACCGTTATTCCTATTATAATGCATAACAAAAAGAATTAATGCACAAAAGCTTAAAAAATGTATAAAATCAAAATAAAATAAAATTTCGCGAAATTTCATGAATGATCTTGGCGCATTAACGTCATGTCATAACATGACGTCATACGAATGAAAACTCTCAAGCTGAACGTTTTCCGTTATGTATACGCCCTAAGTTCGGATAGTATTGCATTAAAATGGAGTTTTGAGGTAGGTGTTGTTTCATTTTCTATTCTATTGCATTATTCGCACATTTGTGGATTTCAGCAAGTCAACATGGCGGCTCACTCCTTAGTTACGACATGTCAACTCTGGATTTGACAGTAAAAAGTAACCAACGGAAAAAAAATGTTTGGGTTAAGAATTATGAGAATTGAACACATTTTTCTAGTGCTTATTTAAGAAATAATTCATGTAAGACTTAGATTTATTTGAAATTTGTAGCTTTTATCTTACAGGGGTAAAATAGAACAGCCATACACGGCAATCCTACCTTCGCTTCAGTTTTTAAATTACTGTATTTGTCCTATTAGAATCAAAATAATTCATGGAAGCCATAGATTTGTTGACATTTACACATGGCCTGGGCCGTGATATTCGTTAATTTTATCCCTCGCTAACGCTCAGGATAAAATTCGAATATCACGGCCCAGGCCATGTGTAAATGTCCAACAAATTATGGGTTCCGTGAATTATTTCTTAAATTTAATACGAGAGGCGCGCCGAGCGTTTTAAATATTTAAAATTTAACTCTTGAGAGTGGATGAATATCGTATTACACGAGATTTGGTGATGGAATCTGTTTCTCTCATTTCTCTAATGATTTAAATACAATATGCAGGCAAACTTATTCCTTCGTTTCAAATGATCTGCAAAATGATGTGTTCTTTCTATGTGACGTCATCGGGCATAGTCGCCTTTTCATGACGTCACAATAGGAAATTAAGAGGAAAGCAAGCAAATTTAACGTGATAATCGAAATTTGACCAATGAATTACTGAGATAAAACGAACCACACGTTGATTAAATAAAATAATCAACAGGTCAGGAAAAGGATAAATCTGGTAAGAATTAGAGAAATGCTATTTATATAATGTTACGTCGCCTTTTCGGAAATCTTTATTTGATATTCAAAATTTCTGAAAATGCGCACACACACACACATGCATATAATGTGCCTACCGTTTCAGTGTAAAGGTTCGATTTAAGGCAATTAACCACGAAATTGAGGTGATATCACCTTGAACCTTAGTTCGCAAGTACATTTTGATGTGAACTTTAAAAAAAATGCTAAATTAGTGTTTTATCCAAATATCGAGGTTCGCTGAACATGGAAATGTGATAGTGCAAGCAGGATATGATGTCATATGCAAACATATTATTGTTGCTTATTATCTTCAAGACTATAATGGATTATCAAAAATCAGTCCAGCCAAAAGGATGAGCGAGACAAGATTTTGCCAACAGTTTCTATTCAGCAAAATATTCATTTTGCATAGTATTGGATATGTTCCTTATGTCGTAACTACAATACCCTGCCCTTTTCACGAATGTGACTTACCGAATTAAACTATTTACCGGATTTGTAATAACATAAGCAACACGACGGGTGCCACATGTGGAGCAGGATCTGCTTACCCTTCCGAGCACCTGAGATCACCCCAGTTTTGGTGGGGTTCGTGTTGCTTAGTCTTAAGTTTTCTATGTTGTGTCTTCTGTACTATTATTTGTCAGTTTGTCTTTTTATTTATGGCCATGGCGTTGTCAGTTTGTTTTCGATCTATGAGTTTGACTGTCCCTCTGGTATCTTTCGTCCCTCTTTTTGAGCGATACGGGTTTTTAGCTCTAGTTTCATCTTCCTAATGTTGATTTTGAATCGCATATCTATTACAAAGATGGATTGTGCCGACTTTTACACTATTATATTAACATTTCACTGCAAACTACACTATATTACAAATAGGAAAGCATTCGAAAGAATTTTGTCATAGGATGTAGTGTTGAATATAACACTTATGTATGTACATGTATATACATTTCAAAATATGTTGCAGAACAAGAAAGAAGAAAGACCTATAAATGTTTTATCTATAAGACTAGGAAGATGTTAACACGATACCAAACTCAGCACAAGACACGTAAGTTTTCTTGGAAACACTAAAACGATAATGAGAATAATGCTCCGATTGTCATGCATCTAAAAGACTGAGCGAAGAAATATATTTCTAAATTGGCCATTGTTTTTTTCAGTATGAAAAATAAAGGTTTTCTTACATGGGACATTTTCAAATTATATATAGTAAATATAAAGGAACATCTTAAAACTCAATACATACTCAAAACTAGAATCTTAAAATTATACATGGAACTTAAGAAGGTCTTGTATAGTCGAAGTTGAAAATGCAAGAATAAATGCCAAAATAAAACCGAACTAAACACAGGTGTTAATCTATCATAATGACATTTTCCCACAGATAATGTAATATTTTTCCGGATACATAATTACTATTCTCTTTCTGGCATCTCATCGGATTGGTTGGATATTTTGTTTAGTGTCCACTGATAAGTATTTCATGTTATTCAGAACAGAACAAGTTAACACTAAATTAAAAGGTAGGTTCTGCAAAGTAGTTTGACTGCGTGAAGGCTGGGAATTTCAAATGCCACAGGAAAATGAGAGTAATGATTGTTTAACCGTGGATGTCAATCTAATTTAGAAAAGTCCATTAGGAAAGATAAATCAAAGTAACCCCAAAAATGAATAACACCTTAATCTTCTTATCCTTATCCTGTGTTTATTTTAGGTGCAATATGAGTTTTATTATTCTGCTGTGAAGGAATAACTTAGCAGTGAGTCTGTGTATGCTAATGCATGAAACCGGCTGTCAGTCTGCAGATAAGAAGTTTGTTGATGATAGTGGTTTTCCGTGACTCTTTACTTTAGCATTTTTAACAAACGTTTTCTGTTTTACTAGTTTACTATTTTATAATCTGACAATTTGATCTTTTGCTATTGTATTTAAAGTTTCGACCCGTACTACATATTACTCAACTGATTGCTGTATATTATGAACATTTTGCGGTTTAAATTATCAAATAAGGACACGTTACCATTGTATTTTTTGAAGATTTAAAACTGAACTGAAACTAAATGTGGTTTGTATTTTTTTATATTTTGCCAACTAACTTTCTGACCTCTTGTCCCTAAAAGTGATTAAATAGCTGGCCACAAGAATTTTCCTAAAACAAATAGAGATAAGGTTGTAACTTAATCCAGCGACACATTGTATATGATATATTTGTCAGTGTATATACAAAGATAAGAGGTTGTGGTATGTTCGAAAACCAACTATCAATTAATCAACACTAAAGCTATATCATGTCTACACATTGGTCTTTGAAATTTTGGTATACCCCAATCTACGCAGAAATGGGTGGGGTCTATAGTTTTGACCAATCCGTCTTCAGTCTGTCAGTCATTCTGTCAGTCAGTAATTTTGTTTCTGGATGCTAACGCAAATACTTTATATTGAATTGCAACCTTACTTGGATATATGGTCGCATATAATGAGTGGAAGGTCCCTATTGAATTTGAGGTTACCATGTCAAAGGTCAAGGTCACAGTGACTAAAAAAGACTTATTGCTGGAAAAGTGGTTTCGGATGCTAAATCAAATACTGCATATGGACTTGCAATCTAAGGTAGCAATACACAGTTAGAATTGTTAGTTTCGCATTTTGGCCCTGTGAATTTTTAAATAAAAGAGAAAGACAAGTTATAAGTACCTGAAAATGAAGAAAAATAAAATTTGATGCTGTGAGAGTGGTTTTAATTGAAAGGTATGATTCCAGAGAAGAGACTGACCCTGGTTTGCTCAGTAGAAATGTAAATTTCGGGTCTAAATTCATATCCAGTCCACCAATGACTCTAAAACTATATCAGCATTTGTTGACTGTTTTTCAATGGTGTAAATTTGCCTCGATCTTTTGAAAGGTAATTTGCGGAAAAAGGAGCAGAAAGACCCCAATTTTTTCGTTTTTTTTAGAGGGCTATCATTCAGTGTTGAAACAATGTATGTCTGATATTCATTGAAATTTTATAAAATGGATATTTTAAGCCTGTATGGGGTGTCCAACAGCATTTTTGAAGAAAAATAGAAAACAAACACCAAATGTTTCCATGGATACTGATCTTGTACAATTTTGTTTTAAGTGTTTGGTTACAGATTTGAAATCTGCTGAGAAATATGATTCTAAATATGTATACATGTTTGGGTATTCTTGTAGAATTGGTTATATCCTTTTCAAAATGCATGCACATACTTCTGAATTTAAAGACCAAATTTCAGCATCATTTGTTAACTGTGTATTGCTACCTAAATTAGATATGTGGTCCCATATAACAGGTCAGGACCACTAGATTTCCTGACGTCCGTATATATTTGCATATTTATTTTCCAAATAGATGGTAAACATGGCATTGAAAATTACCAATCGACTCAATGAACTACAATGCATTGTGGGCTACTACAAGTTTACTTCGACTTAAAAACACATGGAATTAGTGGGAAAACTGTCAACGTGTGTAGTGCCTGGGACTCTGATAATAAGTATTTTGTTCAGCCAATGTACAATATATATAACAAAATCTTCAATTTTCATGCTCAGATTAAAAAATATTGTTTACTGGCTCCACGATTCGACTTTCTTTTCCGCCTTGTAAAAATAGTTGAACATGTTTTGTCCATTGTTATGCATTGTACCACTGTCCAGTATAAAACATTGAGCTCTTTGATTTCATATCAAAAGCTTTTTGGAACTCAGGATATGAAACTCCTAGAGCACTTGCTTTCGCAAAAGATGCTAAGATCACCATATTGGCTTTGGCAATTTATTTCAATGTAGAGAATCAGTCTGGATGGAATGGTGTAAAATTGCTACAGATTCCGGAGTTATTATAGGATTACGTCATTTTGTGTATGTTGTATGCGCTGGCTCTCCTATGACACTACTTTGGCAACTTATTATGGAGGAACCAGAGAAATATTCTTGGGTCGTTCCACTTACAGGTCATGGTCATGAGGAGATCATCATGTTAAAATCCTTTACAGAGATGTTTTTGATTTCATATTTAGAAAAAGGTTTTCGAAACTCTGGGATATTAAACCACCTAAAGCACTTGTTTTCGCAAAAGGATGTTCAGATCAGCATATTGCCTCTCACAATTTATTTAAATTTAGAGAATCAACCTGAATGGAATTGGTGTATAGTTTTAAAAACACCAAAAAATTGCGTAGAGGAGAATTTCAATGGTATGTTCAATGGCTAAATTGTAATAATACCAAATCTTTGCTTTTATTTGTAATCTTATGTGATCATGTCTAGAATCGATATTCATATTCCGAAAAGGCGTAAGAGAGAACATAGAAACGGCTCGTAAAATATTTCGTCAAATTTGGTATGGAAGACATCACATAAAATACATGTAGATTTACAGTTTCGGATTTGCGATAGATTCCTCATGCTACCAGAAATTCGAAATTATTTAAATAAACACGAGTCCTTTTTCCCGTAGTGGTCGCATAGATGCTCAACAGGGTTTAGATTTCATATTAGGGAATATATTCGTATCATTAAAATCATATATCTAGTGTGGCTAACAGTATAAAAGGAAAACAACTATACATTACGATACTCTTGAAATTTGACGGAGATCATTAACCCTTACATCGAAGAATGGAATATATGAAGCAACCGAGTCAAATATAGAATTAAAATCCAAAAGGGACCTATTTCGAGAAGAATTAAGAAAAAACAAAAGAAATGAAAGACATATAATAGGTTTAAATCCAACACTGCAATTTTCACAAAACATATCAAAGTTCACGTCCTTGTCGCACATAAACATGGAAAGCATCATAAATGATTTTATTAAGATTGCCAAGTATCCAAGTCCGTTAAAAATATCAAAATGCCAATATTTTCAATAGCAAAAATAAACTTAGTAAAGACGAAAACAAAACATAACTACACCTTCTTGCAATGATTGAAAAAGTATTGCTTCATTACCTTTAGAACAAAGGGAACATTTTGAGATAGAAAAAATTCCAAAAATACTGAAATATGCCAAAAATCAATTCTTATAGATTTTGTTAACATTGTCAGACAAGAATTAAGAAATGTCTTGAACAGTTTCGATGAATTATAATAGTTGATATAGGTTTTATACATGTACTGTACCTGTCAAATTATAAATATATAAATATTACACAGAATTCTATAGTAAATATCTCTTTTCAAGATAATGGAAAACCAATCTTTCTGAAAGGTGTTTGTGTTTGTTTCGTAGAGACAAAGTAATAAATACATACCCTTCCTCGATTTAAATGACTTTTTAATCATAAAAGTAGGTACAATATCATTACATCAATTATGTGAAAAGCTGGGACATTTTAGTGACCCCAACAGATATTTGACACACTCTAAGTCTTCCCCTTTTTACGAACCCACTCAAAATTCCAGGATCCCTTATTTTTAACTATCTGAATGAAAGTTCATCTTATGGGTAATTGTGTTTTTCACTGTTGTTTCGTTGCTGTCTTGTGAACGAATATCTGAAATCTTCGTTTAATCATCAATAATATTAATGGCTATATTTCGGGTATTTCAAACACTCGTTTCTTCGCATAGAAACAATTATTCGTTAATCTGAGCATGGAACGAATACTAGATATCAAGGACTATAAATGTGGATACAAAAGATGAAAAACTAAGCAAAATTGTTTAATCCGGAATGCATGAAAAATTCTGATGTATTTCAGTATATAACAAGTGTTCTCGGTTGATCGTAAACACGAAGCATTCAATCATGCATTGTTACTCATTTAGTGGATTGCTCACTGGTCGTCAAAACCCAGGTAAAAATTGAATCATACGTAAATAAACAATTATATTTGCTAGGACATTAGTATGCTAATTTATGCATATCCACATAAGGTAGTGTTCCCGACCTGTTTAAGGAGAGAAAGAAACTTATATATTTTGAGGTTAATACTTTTAATATAAGGTCATAGTCTAAATTACTGAAAATAGACGGAAATTTGTACAGAACATTTGTTTTCCGGATGCTAAATCAAATACTGCACATGAGATTACAACCCAACTTGCATATAATGATATAGGAAGGTGTGGTGTGAGTGCCAATGAGACAACTCTCCATCCAAATAACAATTTATAAAAGTAAACCATTATAGGTCAATGTACGGCCTTCAACACGGAGCCGTACATGGTCACATATAACAAAAGAAAATGTTATTGATTTTGAGGTTAATGGTACACAGAAATTAGCACATATGGCACTGAACCTTACTTGGATCATTCATCATATAAGATAAGAGGAAGATCCTAATGATTTTGAAGTCACTTGGTCGAAGGTCGAGATCGATAGTTACTAAAACACAATTTGTAAGACACTTTCACCGTCTTAAAATTATAACAGTAATGCATCATACCTTAAGTAAACAGAAAAAACTATACCATCAGGTTACGATAAGCTTTTCACCTTTATTTGTGCGTGGGTATAAATTTGAGTTCATTTAAAATCTTCTTTAACATCTCAAGTTTTGACAATAAACAAATGTATGTGGGTACGTTTGGAATTATTGAGTTTTCTTTGCGCAAAACTTTACTTTATTATTTTGAGATGAAAACATAATTGCAAGAAAAACAAAATGTGCTATAAAATTCAAGGTAATCATGGTCATCATCAATGTACGGAAGCGTATTAGCGCCACACATTTTTTTTTATAATTTTCTTCCTATCTTAACGTTATAACGCAAACCTTTGCGATATAACGCAAACCTTTGCGTTTAACGCAAACTTTTGCGTTATAACGCAAACCTTTGCGTTACAACGCAAACCTTTGCGTTATAACGCAAACCTTTGCGTTGTAACGCAAACCTTTGCGAAATAACGCAAACATCTTGATTTCAATTATTCATTAAGTTTTGTATATATGCCCGTCTGTCATTAAATTTCTGTTGTGATTTAGTTAGGAAAAGAACCATAAATACATGTACAAGGCAAAGTCATTATAATAAATATGCATAGGAATCAGAAAAGTATATAATTTAACAAGAAAATAGATATGTTATAGGCATATTTTATTTGAAAGGCCAACATTTTTAGAATTTTGATTCAGTAGATAAGAGCAAAAATAATGTCATACAACTGTAAAACTGTCAAGGCAAATAGACAAAATGATCTTTCTGCTGTAAAATGAACTATTAAGAAAGTTTTTTTTTTTAAATTTTGATGTAAGAAATCGTTTTTTTTAAATCTCAGAATATGATAAAGATTCTTTGATAAAAAGTCATGAAATTTTCAATCTAGAGTGGTAACTTGGTAGCAATTTAAATGGAGAGAACATAATTTTATTAATAAAACATCTTCATTTTATTCATTTATTGCAAAAGGGTAGTTAGCCAACTTTACACAATCCTCAAACGAGAGCTTACTTTGGAAGTATATTTATATTCGGCTATAGCTATATTAGCAGGGTTGGTTTTTTATCTTCGGTATAACTTTAATTTACTCAATTTTCATTGTAATATATGTACATGTATTATCATGTATATCATTTTGGGGGCACTTTATAGCTTGATGTTCGGTGTGAGCCAATGCTCCGTGTTGAAGACTGTACTTTGAACTATAATGGTTTACTTTTACAAATTATGACTTAGATGGAGAGTTTTCTCATCGGCACTCATACCACATCTTCTTATATCTATTATCCTTCTCATTATTAGTTAAATAGTAAAGCATTTTGCTTTGCAATGAATACAAAGAAGATAAATTTTAATATATGCAGCCTCCTCCTCCATTAATAACTGCTGCTTCCTTTGAATCTTAAATAAGAAATAAGATGAAACAAATATTTGCGTTATATCGCAAAGGTTTGCGTTATTTCGCAAATGTTTGCGTTAAACGCAAAGATAGGAAAAAAAAAAAATGTGTGGCGCTAATACGCTTCCGTAGATATCAAATTAGATTTATTTCCGACAATTTGTTTTGTTTTTTTTTTAATTATACAAGTTTAAAACATAAGTTAAAAACGTCGATATTTAAGCATAAAATTTCGCGCATTTCTTGTCGACTAATGTATCGTCTTCTAATTATCTCCTCCTGTTATTGGTGCTGATAGAGCTTGACGACGACGGATATCTCCTATATATTATCTAGGAATTGCTTTCCTACATAATACAGCTGTTTCAAAATATATACCAGGGCGAAAACAGAAACAGTCAGTTCTTAACACTTTTAAAATAATTCTAATTGTGTTGTCAAAATAAGACTTACCGTGAAGCAGGGCACAAGAAATCATATTTGAATTTTTAAATGTATCTTATCCACCATAATACGTCAAAAGTTTTGTGAACCGTTAACAAATTGCAACCGAAAGTGAATGTCCTGTATTCTAATTTGACGTGCTTTTTCGCTTTGTAAACAACAGCGTGATAAAATTCTCGATATATCTATACTTAACGCAGACTAAGATGTACATATTAATGTATGTTACTATTGACCTCCCATGCAAATCCACATGTATCGTAACCTATGTGCAAACACTATGTAGATTTCGTTGTGTGTTCAAATTGCAATTGAAAAAGAAACTACAGAATCGTTATTCTATTCTAATGCATAACAAAATGATTAATGCATAAGATCTTAAAAATGTATAAAATCTAAATGAAATAAAATTCCGCGAAATTTCATGAATTATATTGGCACATTAACATAATGTCAAAACATGACTTCATACGAATGAAAACTCTCAATCAGAAGATTATTCAGTTATGTACGTGTACGCTCTAAATTCGGAAAATATTGCATTAAAATGAAATTTTGAGGTAGGCGTTGTTTCATTTTCTATTCTATTGCATCATTCGCACATTCATGGATTTCAGCAAGACATCATGGCGGATCACTCCATAGTTACGATATTTTTCTAGTGGTTATTTAAGAAATAATTCATGCAAGCCTTAGATTTATTTGAAATTTGTAGCTTTTATCTTACGGGGAAATAGAACAGTCATACACACGGCAATCTTACCTTCGCTTCCGTTTTCCAAATTACCGTTTTTGTCCTGTTAGAATCGAAATAAATCATGCAAGCCATAGATTTGTTATCATTTCACATGGCCTGGGCCGTGTGAAAATTTCGAACAAATCTATGGCTTGCATGAATTATTTCTAATTAGCCCATGTGCTAATACTGCTTTTCTGTATTGGACTGGGCCAAAAGTTGTTATTAACATCAACAGGACGACGTCACCAGTATTGGATATGCTGATTTATCAGTATAAGAATAGACTTAATCATATCATTAAATAAAATATTTTACAAAGAAGATTCCCTATGCTTTAAGCCAAAGAGAAAATTCCTAGTAATATAATACACGGGCACTTGTCTCTGAAAAGAAATTACCTATATACTTCGTAAGGTGACCTATAGGTGTTAACTTCTATGCCATTTAGTCTCTGGTGGGGAGTTGTCTCATTGGCAATTGTAGCACACCTTCTTATTTTCATATTTGATATGACACTCGGTCGCGAACTTCCGTTATATTTCGAAGGAGCAGGCCTTCCAATTAGGTCAACCGTAAATTATTTTGTCATCTCACAGTCAAATGGTAATGTTTATGTCGCAGTGAATGATTAATTATATATATGTAGGACTCGGAGGTGCGATGGTCACGCTGAAGTGCGATGGTCTACGCCTAAGTGCGATGGTCCTTTCGCTGAAGTGCGATGGTTTTGCCTGACGTTTGGACATTGTGATGTTTTCAAATAAAACGTTATGTATTTAAATGGTTCATAGGCAGGAGAATAAGATTTGTAGATGAAGGTTTCATACGTACAAAGGAAAGGAAACAGAATGAAACGAACGATTCAAGTCTCGAACAATTTTGAGTATTAGAGGCGGAGGTTACAAAAATATGTAAAACTAAGTCAGACAGCAAACCATGGGAAACAAGGCGACTAAAAGATGATCTTGGTCTGCAGATGAGCTAACCAGTGTTCGGAAGCATGCATAATGTATGCCGCAAACGTTTTGTAGGACAAATAAAATGTTTTGATCTTGATATTAATTTTGACTTCTTTTCAAGTATACATCACATAGTTAACTTAATAATAAATTTAAATTAATTTAAATTATTAGCATTGTTTTCATGATATCAAGTAGCTATAATTTTATTTTATTCTTGAGATGAAACCTGCTTTGTAAGAAAACACGCAATCTTAATAATTTTATTGTGTTTACATTATTAATCTTCTGCAATGGGTTTGGCCAAAATAAAGCCGAATCGTCCCAACTTTGTGTACTTCTCAATTTATATCGCTCAGCGGAGAAACAGCTAATTCTCAAGCTTTTGACAGAAAAAGCGTCACGTCTCACTACGAGTCAAGAATAAATGTACTTAGTGACTTTTATTTCTTAAAAACTGTTATGATATCAGATAAATAGATAAATGAGTGTTGTGGGCAATTTCTTAGCTATGACATGACAAGAACAAGTTACTAGTATAATTTTGACAAAATTAAATATATCCTGCTTAGTTAGTACTATAGATCGCCGCGCTGAATCCGTTTTTTATCGCTCTTGAACACTCAATATTTAAACACGTCCTCCAACTCGAATCCATTATACTTAATCTGAGCCATCCAGTCTATTTTCTGACTACATATATCAACTGTTGTGTGCTAAGCGAATAATAAGCAAATTAAGAATTAAAGTCTTTTGTTTGACCTGGCCAGAAATAAAACACGATCTCCCAAAATACGAGGCTAGCACACTACACCGCCACATTAAATAGGGTTTTAACTTCAGACCATCGCATTTAGCTAGTATACACAACGTTACAGTTAGACCATCTCACTTCAGCGTACCCACGAACGCACTTCAGCGTATCTAACAAGTTAAATAAATATTTTTCTACTCGCGAAAATCGCGAAATTAAATCGCACGCGAAAATTAGTTGGTTAACAGTAATCGGAATTTTGCGACCGAGTGTCATTTCTTAAAAATACGAGTTGGGTACTTTGCATTATATTGAAGTATATAGGCAATTTTTTCAGAGACAGTTGCCTGTGATATAATACAGTAAAGTTAGGAATTGTCAAAGACAAAATTTTGAATTGATATAAACACGAGTAGTAACGTCGTCACGTCATATCGAGGAGTGTTTAGTACAGTGATTTTTTTATGATTTAGTCCATTTGATAATGGTTCGGTCAGGTCGATTGCCTTGGTTCTCTTGAATAAGCATACAAAAGTAATGTCTGTTAGAATCCAATGTTTTACGTCAAACTTTCAATATATTAGTTGATGTTGTTGAAAATAAACAAACGTAAAGCGTCATATCGAAAATAAATTTGACATGGTTTGCGAAAACAATTGACATGATTCAGTTAAGTGTTCCAAATTTTGGTATTCTTAATGCTGAAATTTTGATCGTTAATAGTATGTGTTATTTTTAAAGTGTCTCATAAGTCAGTTATTTGGCTGGGTACCAATATTTTAATTGTAATATCTAATTTTTAATTGCATATTATGTAATTATGTAATCATTGTGTTTTAAATTGGTTTGTGACACTATAATAAATTTTTCTGATTCTGATTAGCCGTTTCCTGTTTTTGTTTGTTTGTGTGTTATAATTTGTCTTTTATTGTTTTGGAGGGTAGAGGGTGGGAAAAGGGTGCGTCCAACGAAAAAATATCAAATAAATCCTCAAATCTAAAAAGTTAAATGACATTATTACACTAAAATCCTTTTGTTTGTTTTTGTTTTTGCTTCTTTTTTTAAAGCAAATTACACAACAGTTTATTTCAACCCAGAAAATGGAATAGAACAAACATAGCTACGACTTAGTTAACTAGTTTACAATTCCCATAAAATTACTATTTTGTGAATTTCAATAGATTTTATGAATATGAAAAGAAGGAGATGTGCGGTATAGGTCAACGACACTGCAACCTCGCGACAAAAATAACAAAGAGACAACGAATAAGAAGGTAATAAAGTCTTCAACAGTAGACATATTCTATCTATACAATATGTTTAAAAGCTCCAAGTCTTCCCAAAAACAGATATAATCAGAGATTATTTATTTATGGCAGAATTTTTGATGTTGGGTTTTATAGCTTGGACAAAATAAAACTACGACTTCAGTTATTTTACCGTCTCTACACGGAACAAACAGGTAGTCCTACTTCTCTCGACTTTATTTCACAGCAGTGCCATTTTCAAAAGTCTTTCGATCTTTTAGTAAAATTCTCAGTTAGGGCTAAAATTTGTCTGATATGGGAAAGATTTTTGAGGAATCGCTTGGTATTGTGAATTGAGATTTCGAGGTTTGTGTGCTAATATCAAAGAGAGTTGGCAGCAAGGATCAGGGTTAAATGTAGAATCCTTTGAGAAACACACACACACACACACACACACACACATATATATACATACATATATATATATATATATATGCCCTACAATATCTGCTTTAACATGTTTTAAAACGAGTAGTCTTTAAAAAGAATAAAACAAATAACTTATGTAAATAGATGCCTGTCAAGTATCACAGTTATTTAAGATTAACTATAAACATTATAAAATACTTTTAATCTGTACTTAATCTATATTCATAATTGTACTTCTTGACATGATGTCAAACATCCATAGTGTGTGACCAAGAGGTGTTTAATTAATTCATCATATGAGACCAAATATGTGTGTAAAGAAACAAAGATAACCGTCTTTTATTTAAAGTTTCATTCACATATAAATAGGATTTAACATTACCAACGATTTAAATCAGAATACTATGTAAAAATTAAAAAAGATGTGGTATGATCACCAACGAGACAACTATCCAACAGAGACCAAATGACGTTGATGAAAACAACTATAGGTCAATGACGCCCTTCAACAATGAGCAAAACTAATACCGTTTAGTCAGCAATGAACGGCCCTGACATGACAGCATACCTGTTAATGGTTTCCATAGAATTTTGTTAGTAAACAACAACCCTATGTAACCGAGAATCGTCTATTATTTGCTAAATATAAGAGGAGAATCTATAGGTTAATGTAAACATTTCTTGTTGTTTGTTCCAAGTTAACATAAAAAAAACAAAATAAAGTTAAAACAAATCTCGATTAAAACATGCAGAAGGTAGTAGAGAATTATCAAATATAGAAATTTAAAGATCTTATCATTTCCATGTAATATGACTAAAGTAGACATTTTAAACGATGCTTAAATATTATATAATTTTCCTGTTCTTAAACTTGATGTAAACATGATAGCATTGGAAAACAGACCCTCTCTACAGTGTTTACGTTCTTCCTTGTTTCAAATGTAGGCAAATTTTCTAACTTTGTGCGACATCTGCAAAACTGGGTAAAATGATTAAAGTTTTGTTAAGGTTTGGATCCTAAAGTGACATAGGACTTGAGAAGATTTGAAGAATCATCCATTGGTATGTTTACAACAGGTGTTGAAACGTAAGTTCTATGATCTTGTTTTTATGATATGAATAGAAAAATTGTTACATGCAGATTTCATTCATTCATTCCTCTAGCATAGCTTTCGACAGTTGAGTAATGCCTTTCGTCGTCGGATTTATCTAGGGTTGTAACACAGTACATGATGCATTGTGGCAGGTAGTTGTTTACGTTGTAGATCAGCTGTTTTGCCTGTCTTAAAGAGGGTAGGAATGGGGTACCCCTCATGACGAATGACAGTAAAATATTTGTTAAAATAACGTTAAAAACCTTTTACTCTATTTGTCGCTAATGGTAGCTACAAAATGAACTAACTTTTCATATTTGTCATGTTAATATATTTTGGTTCGCGTGACGTACCGAGGCAGAAAATTTTCTACATTACAAATTTCCGTTTAACATTTTATGTTTTAATTATCACAATGTAGTACACATATAAATCGAACAAATTATTCAAGCTGTTTAAATTAATAAGCATTTTTCTGTGTTGACATGAATTATCATTGATATAGTCACATTTACTGTTTACAAAACCTCCCTTAGATGTATTTGGCAAATTTTTAGGAATTTTGGGTCCTCAGTGCTCTTGAACTTCGTACTTTATTTTGCCTTTTTAACGTACATGATGAGTCTTTTGTAGACGAAACGCGAGTCTGGCATACAAATTCAATCCTGGTATCTATGAGTTAATTCAAGATAATATTAAAAAAAGGAAATTCGTTGTATATGATTTTGATTTAATATTGTAATATATTTGACAGATTCTCATTTTATCAAACGTTTTATGTTTTTTTTACCTATTACAAGACTATATATTTTTTGGCCTTATGGAAAATTTATGTTACCAGGCCAATATATATTAATTGTCAAAAACATCCAAGCAACCCCACTCCCAGAAATCAAATGTTAATAAATGATGATACTACATTAGTCGCTGACTGAAGCCACCCAACCCCAGAAATCACATACTTGTTCAATGTTCAAACGGACACATTGTGCATGTTGTGTAGCTGACCAATGGTTCAATCGTTTCAGAGACAAGTTCCAGTGAATATTTTCTACAGAGAAATCCTTGTGAAAGCTCTAAACATTCCTTGCATGTAAAAACTATCCTCCATCAGTTAAAATGCTAAACACAACTCTTTTAAACGCCACTTGTCAAAAGTAGTTTTTGGCAAAAATTTTACCCCCATCCCCTTTTTTTACGGAAAGACCTGAACTGGCCTATTTTCACTCAGCATTTTCTGCCTAGATATGACTTCAGAGTTGTAAAAGTACATATTCACCAACCGTTTATTCAATTTTACACAACATGTAGTAATAAGATGGTACATGCCGTTTCAGATTTTGAGGCGACGACAAACATCAATTGACCATTAGCACATTTTGGGTAATGGGTAGTAATGGAACTTCGATGCGTCCACAAGCAATAAATAAAAGTCCTTTGGGGAGTCCGACACACTTGATAAAGGTAACGGTCTTATTTAGGCTAATTATCAACATATTATATTTTATAATATGTTTATAATTAGCCTAAATCAGACCGTTTGTTTTCTCACCTTTTACAACTTACTATATGGTACGGATTTTGCTCACGTTTTAAAGCCACATTGTGACCTATTGTTGTTACATCTCTGACCTACGGTCCTTTGGAATACTTGTTTCATGGTCAATAAAACCATGTCTTCTTATTTTCATAACGTATCATCCCTCCATCATCTTAAGGCGTCTTTTTGTGGAGAAATTTTTGTATTTGTCTTTTAGGTTTTATATGACATGCATGTAATTGTTTACTTTTAATACATTGTGATTTGGATGGAGAGTTGTCTCGTTAGCACTCATACAATATCTTCTTATTTATATGTATGTTAAATACAACGAGCATAAATAATCATAAATAAATAGATGCCGCAAATATATAGCGAAACGCACAAGTGTGAAGATGTCTTGTTGTCTCAAATACATTTTAATAATCTTCGCATGACTTATCTTTTTTTCATATTATATTTTGGCCTGTACATTAAATGTTAATTCAACTAATTTGGTCGACATGCTGTTCTTAAAAGGACCGTCCCTTTAAAATTTATAAAAAGAAATTCCTCGGGTTTATTGTAAATCCCCCTTTCCTGCCAGGTCGACTTTATAAGAATCTTCATTCGTTGAATACGACGAATAAATGAATAAATTGCAATTACACTACTTTTATGTAGAGGAGGGACGATACTCTGCACACGGCACCATATTATGAAAAATATTCACATGTAACAGCACACCTTCTAGTCCTTAGTGGCATATTATAAGTCCTTAGTGCACTAAGGTGTCCTTAGCAGTGTTTAGTCGCACCCCGCAGATTTGTCTTATATTATCGATCGGTCGCAGTGATAATGTGTCATTTGTTACAAGCACGTGAACATCACCTGGACACTCGAAATTTGTTGATTGAGATTGTAAACTCAAGCAGTAATATACAGTTGTAATTATTATACAACATTCCTACTTGTACATTAATGATTTAGTTACATTTCTTAAGTCATTTGACTGCGGAATAGAAATAGGTGATGAAAAACTGTATTTTATTATATGCTGATGACGTTGTTATTATAGCAAACGATGAAAAAGAGCTACAACTTTTGTTATATGCTTTATCTACATGGTGTGGTGACAATCAATACAAATTAGAGTAACGTTTTACATTTTAGACCACCATCTATACCTAGATCTGACGTAATTTTTAATTGTCATGATCATATTATTAAGTTTTCTAGTAATTATACTTATCTTGGTCTCGTCTTAAACGAACATTTAGACTTTAATATCACAGCAAAAGCCATTGCATCTTCAGCAAAAAGAGCTTAAGGGTTGGTAATAGCCAAGTGTAAACTTTTAGGTGGTGTTTGTTTCGATGTATTTGTAAAATTATATGAGAGTTTTGTTTGTCCTATTATAGAATATGGAGCAGGTATATGGGATGTAAAAACATATTCTTGTATAAATTCCATACATAATAGGGCCTGTAGATTTTTTCTTGGAGTAGGAAAATATACACCAAATGCTGCAGTTACTGGAGACTTAGGTATAACACCTATTTTTAATAAGCAGTGGAAAAGTATTATTCGTTTGTGGTGTAGATTAAATAACATGAGCTCAAATCGGTTAAATGCAAAAGTTCATAAGTGGGCTGACAATATGAGTATTAAGCATAAGTGTGTTAAAAACTGGAACTTTTTAGTAAGGAAAACCTTCTGTGAACTGAATTTAAGTCATTTACTATGTCCTGAAAATATGTTGTAAAACTTTTATGTCAAAATTACACGATAAACATGTCAATAATTGGCATGCTGTTTTACATTCTGATAAATCTATATCGGGTACAGGTGGCAATAAGCTACGAACGTACAAATTGTTCAAAGAAAATTTTGAACCCGAAGAATACTGTAAAATAGCTTTGCCTTTCAGTCACAGAAGTGCTTTCGCCAAATTTAGATGTGGTGTAGCCCCACTGAGGATTGAAACTGGGAGATACGAAAATATAGTTTTAGAAAACAGAGTGTGCCATATATGTGATGATTTTATTGAAGACGAAGCGCATGTTTTATTAAGATGTCCTCTTTATGACGATTTTAGAAACCATTTATATTATGTTGCTGAAACTTTTAATGAAAATTAATAACCAAAAGTTAGTGTTTCTATTCTCAGATGTAAATATGATACGTGTGTGTGCCAAAACCTGTTATTTGATTATAAGAAAACGTAGAAATTTTATTTATTGTAAATAGTACTATATTTCATATTGTTTATTGTAATATATATATATATGCATTTTAATAGTCTCTTATAATTCTGTATAGAATGGCACTCATTAGGTCTTTCCACTTTTCCGTGGAAAGACCTATTGATTTTGTTCTGATTATTATTATTATTATTATTTTTTTTTTTTCTTCCGCCTAATTTTTTTCTTGCGTAGTATTGATGTTTCAAAAGATGTCGCTTAGATATTTGGAATATGATATCGTATAGTTTATACGCTTTTAAAACTGACAACTGCGTAACAAAATACTTTACGTTGTAAGAGTTATCTCCCAAACACTGTTTTTCTTGTGGCCACTACTCCTTCCAAACCGTAAAAGATTACGACAAATTTATTTTACCAAATTGCTCGTTACATCTTCAGGATTAGGATTTTAATTTTGACCGAAGCTATTCGGAGACTCCATATGAGAGTTATTCCCCCTTATGTGTTTGATATAAGTGATTTGTATTTCTAACTGGTAAACCATAAGTGATATTGGCCTATGGTCTTTGGATTTGAGGTCCTTGGTCCAAAAAAAAGAAAATTAGGTCAAGGTCAAAGGTCAAGGTCATATTCTAAATTTTGATTTTGGCTTATTTTCACTTCTTTTCAAAACCGTATAAGATATCGACAACATATTATTACTAAATTGTTAGTTGCGACATGTCGTAACACATACATTTTGGTTTAAAGGGTGCGCTAACATAAAATTAGAGTTTTCTCCCCTCTTGTATTTAAAAATACGCGTATGGTGATATAACTCATTAACCATATATAACTAAGACCTAGGGTCTTTTGAATTGAGGTCCTTGGTTTATGACCTTGAAATTGAGCTCAAGGTCATAGGTAAGTTTGACGTTCTGGATTTTGACCTTTGCTTTTACCTCATATGTATACATGATAAAGCCATGGGACTTTTGCATTAGGTTGCAAGCCATTTGACCTTGAAAATCCAACCGGAAGTGACCTTGTGTAAACCGGAAGTAGCTATTTTTGTACTTATTTAATATAAAAGTATATAGAACCATATATTTTGGAATCAGTGTCAAGTAAACATTCAAATTATAGCGGAAGTAACATTTTTCAAACCGGAAGTAACAAATTATCTCCTTATTTAAAAAAATGCATAGAAACTATATATTTTGGAATCAGCGTACAATAAGCTATCATTTGACGCTGGAAATGACATTTTAAACCGAATTTTAATATTTTCATATCAAAATAGATCTTTATGGGTGGAAGACCTTCAATTGTTCTCTGAACAATTGGTTTTTAATTTTATGTATTATTGTTTTACAATGTATAAATATCGATTGTACTTGTTGAGATGAGACTTTAATAAAACATTGAATTGAATTGTATATATAATAAACGAATTTGGTAATGTCATTATTTGCTGGGAATATACATATTTATCCCTTTTATTAACTCTGCTAATTCCTGTGGACTTATTTCGTACAGCATGTTCATTAATTGAATACTCGTTTATTGAATAGTTTAATTAATTTCAGTTTTTATTCGGGACAAAATTTTATTAAATACGAAATTATAAATATTGGAATTTCTTCATTTATCAGTACAAAAAATATGATAAAACACAATAGACAACGCCAGCCGATCGACCGATACACAAAAATATAAAATTAAAAAGCTATTTTACATGGTTTTTCTGGTGAAGCTTTTTCATTTTGTCTTTAATATAATTAAAATACACAAAACAATGGTTTTTGTGCCTAATGTTTACGTATTTATTCATGGATTTGACAAATATATTTGGACATTTTATTTGAAAATCATTGTTATTTATCGACTTACTATGCAGCAGCGGATGTAGACTTAAGGAGACCTTTTATGTTCAAGGTTGTATGAACAATATTCTTTAACTGCTATAAATGTCAATGATTTTTACATTCGAATTAACGAAATATTAACAAAAATTTGTGCCTTGTATTTTTACAGAGATCGAATACAAATTCCCGCCATTATGGGACATAATCTTTAATGATATAATTTACCAAAAAAAAAAAAGAAGTTAAAAACATTAAATATTCTATATAAAATTCATTTTTGATCATAATTTAATCTTTCTATGTGAAAACTTGCTATATTTTTTATTAATACAATAGAGTACATTTGATATCAAAACATGAACAAATCGAACTTTTTCAATATTTGAAATTGCCAAACGGAAGCTGAAATCGTACCACGTGACCTGAAAAACTTTGCATACAGCACCTACGTGTCGTCCCTCTTCTGACTTTTATAAGAAATCTATTTTCTTTATTTCAAAAATTTTATTTTAGTCTTAAATGCATGATTTTGTCAGTAGTTGTTCTTGGCTTTGAACTAGCTGTCAGTAACTGCGAATACTCTCAGATCTGTACTTAGTGTCTTTTTTGTTGTGGGGCATGTTGTGCCACGTCCGGTCTGTGTTTTTGATAGATGTTTTTCTGCTTTGCATCGATCTGATGAGTTATCTGGAGAGTTGTCTCATTTGCAATCATACCACATCTTTTTATTTTCATATGGTCTGCTTTCAACATTTAACGGATGTGTATACATCTTAACATGGCTGTATTCGTGTCTTTCAAGCGAAAACTCGGTTTTTTATTGAGTCAGACCTACAAAAGATACGTTTCATGCAAAACTTCTACTATTACATGTACATTCAAATCGAACAAAAAAGTTCAAATATCAGACGATTTTTGTCGTAGGTACGAGTTAATATAACGAATGAAGTGAAAGCGCATAGCTAAAGCTTATTTCCCTGATTTATTGATGCTAGAAAAGATTTTAGGAATGAAGACGCATGTAAACATCAAAATAGCAAAAATTAGATTTTTCTACAGATCAATCTAACTAAAAAAATAAATGTGAAGTCGTCGTTTGGTTGAATGGGATATCTTCTGAATAAAAACACTAGATCAATACATTTTGATATTATGTTCTAATAGACTATTTCGACAATTAATGTCAGAAAATGCTGTAAAGGTTATCATGTTTGACCATGCACCAAGTCGTACTCACTATACAGTTATGAACCAAACAGCGATGTCATTCCATACGCAATCGTATGTAAACTTTAAGTTATCGCCATAATAACCAATAAGTGCTGTCGCGACGTTCAGAAATTATCAGTCACAATTCGTTAATCAGGCTTTAGTTTGCTTTTCAAAAATAAATGGCGAAATTTGTGAATGAGGTATAAAATTTTATTAAAGTCTCGTCAAACTAAAATGAACAAGTTTTACAAATCGTGCCTGCTTTTCAAATTGCAAATAAAATATTTTGAGAGTGAAAACCCGCTAGGCCTCTACAATAGAAAATAAATTTTCTTTTCATACAATTTTTCCAAAGTATGTAAACGTCTTTGCAGTTATTTTTGTAATGGGTTTTGTACCAGTACTCCTATGAAAAACGAGGACCGTTTCACCATGACTAGAAATTGTTTAAAATGTATATATCAAACGAAATACATTGGCAAATAGTTCTGTCCAAATATGGTATTTGATTTATTGTATAATTTCGACATATTGTAAGAATAGCTTGTGCTATGGTTTATTCGTCCACTTGTCGAGACCCGCATGCATACAATGAAGCTTTGTAGTATGGTTTTCAGTATAATGGTCGGCAGGTTGGTATACATAATTTAAAATTTGGCTTGTAGTAAAAGTTTAGTTCGAGTTTTTTAATGGTAATTCAGTCGACTGGTTACTAGTATCAGGTCATCAGGTAGGCAAGTAGGCAGGTAGAAAATTAAGCATGCTTTCTGGTATTTTGATTACTTCGTAGGTAGCTGAGTACGTAAGCAATAGGGCGCGTAATATGGTATTTTATTTTTCTGGTCGGTTTGTCTCTAGCTCAGAATAAGTAGGATTCTTAAGAACAAACATGTTCGCCATTCCTGAATAACTATGGTGCAGGTTAACTAAATAATGAACACAAAAGACGATTTGCTCAAATGAAAATGTCAAAATATCAAACTTCGCAATAGCTTAGAAAAGAGATTGTCCAATATCTAACGTGACGGTACCCAAATTGCACCTATTTTGACAGTTTTTTCACCTACGTTTATTTATGATACAGACCAAAGTTTCCATTCTGTATTTATTTTGTAGATGTGTCATTATTTACTATATGGTTCCACCAATTTAATTTTGAATCCATATTGAATCATAGAAAATGGGTTTGAACCGACCTCCAAACGATCCGTGATTCTGTAATGAGGAGTACTCAAATTGCATCCATGCTTAAATTCACATCCTTAAAAATCGAATAACAGATATTTTGTTTTATTTCTTCAAATATTTAGAACAATTTGACATTAGTCCATGCTTACTATTCATTTTTAAGAAATGGATGTTTGTAACATATTAAATTTGTTCATTTTAAAAGATGACTTCTTGTGACCGTCGCATGGCGACGTTTTCGTAGATTTACTTTTTCCAGTGAATGCTTCATCTGTTGATATGTACTGTGAACGTTTTGAGTATATTCAAATATATTTAATTTTGCTGAAAGACGTGTATAATGTCAAATCATTAAAATACCAATTATTTAATCTCAAAGAAAACTTGTAAGATTTCCGCAGCGATTTTTGTTGGACAGGTGCAATTTGGGTACTGTGACGTTAAACATACCAATCGTTTAACAAACATGCGGTGACCTATAGGTTTTCACCTTCTATGTCATTTGTTTATAGTGGAGAGTTATATCATTGGCAATCATATCACATCTTCTTATTTCTATACATATTTCCGACTTTCCAAGCACAGTCTACCTAATAAAAATATAATTGGTATCCCAATACAAAAATACACGGAACTGTTTAGCCAAAACTTTATATTCTAACTCGTCGGAAAATTTATTTCTGTTCTTTCCAATTACACCTGTGAGTAATGTCGTATCCTTGATATGTAAAGGCGATCATCACAATCAACCCGATTCGTTAGAAATCTTAAATTATTTCATCGCATGTTCAATCGTCAATGTCATAGTAATATTAGCGAATAAAGTCTACATGTGTACAATAGAAATGATTTGCAGGATATTTAAAGTGTCGGACGTTGAAAATCAATCAATTTATTAACAATCTATTTTTTTCAATTATTTACAGGACCAGTAAGGATGAACTTTGAAGCTATCATTTTGGTACAAACTGTCTTGTTCAGTCGTAATATAGCATTTCGTAAGTACTGTTTGAATATAATAATTTTAACATGCTGTTTATACTTATTACATGTAACAGTTCAATGACATGAAAAATTTAAATGATTATTCATGTTCTTATATTGAAATGTCTATTAAATGTATAATTCCAAATAGCTACCTTAATTTCGAATTTACAACGAACTTTTCCTAAAGCCGTAGATTATTAATTGTTAAGAAAACTAGCACTATGCTCATTATCAATCCGACATTAAAAATATGTCTGCCAGGACTAAATTCCTCTACTAGACAAACTTTAAGATGACGTTTTCAATCGTTAAACGAACAAACTCTTTGACTTTGGCACTACAAAACTAAAAATAAAACACTGTCAACACTGCTTTACAATTGTTATTAAGCCCCAGATGAGTCAAAATATCAAGACTGTATAAACATTTATTTTTTTTAGCTAATTTGGCCGCCAATGGTACAGCGATTCAAAGTACTGTTTACAAGGATCCTAATAGTATTTATGATGATGATTATTATGATGCATCGAAAGTAATTGATGGAAATATAAATCAAGTTTTTACTGCGGGAAGCTGTTGTCACACTGATATAGGTTGGTTAAAAGCATGGTGGAGACTGGATCTTGGGTATTTAGCATACATACACAGAGTTGTTATGTATTATAGAAGAGACCGTAAGTTTAGAAATTCAAATTTAAAATAATTCAGGTAAAGCTTTTTCGAATTAAAAAATCGTTACCTTAAATAGATATAGGAAGATGTGGTGTGAGTGCCAATGAGACAACTCTCCATCCAAATAACAATTTATAAAAGTAAACCATTATAGGTCAATGTACGGCCTTCAACACGGAGCCTTGGCTCACACCGAACAACAAGCTATAAAGGGCCCCAAAAGTACTAGTGTAAAACCATTCAAACGGTAAAACCAACGGTCTAGTCTATATAAAAAACGAGAAACGAGAAACACGTATAAATTACATAAACAAACGACAACTACTGTACATCAGATTCCTGACTTAGGACAGGTGCAAACATTTGCAGCGGGATTAAACGTTTTAATGGTACCAAACCTTCTCCCTTTTTCTGAAACAATAGTATAACATCACAACATAGAAAACACACGATAAAACATCAATTGGAAGGCTTAACTCAATCAAAAACGTAAATTAACACACTATGAACGAATAAATTCGATCTGTGATACCTGAAAGTAAATACATAGTTAATAAAATATTAGGGACAAACATTCAAGGCCAAAAAGCAAACAAACAAGTCCAAATAAAGCCATGGCAATACACCACCGCGAAATATTTAACCCTTAGAAAATAATCACTTTTGAAAAACCGGTTTTCATAATATATACAGGTAAATGAAAAATAACTTTGTCGTTTTAGGTATACTTTTTCTGTCTATATAAAATCTTCCAATAATTAGGAATACCAAGAAAGGTCTGTCATATAAATACCTAATTTAACACTAGATACATAAGGGTAAATATCAACAATAAAACTTCCTGTACAGATTAAAGGAGAATAATCTTGATGTTCATACAAATGTAGTATGAAGAAGTGAAAATTAGTAGATATTCCAAATAATCAAAGCTGGTATACAGACAAGATCCATATTAATATAAAATAACAAAAAAGTATTAAAAATAGTATCAACAGGTCGAATTAAAAGAAAGTACGATTTGAGAGTACTCGCAGTTACTGACAGCTAGTTAAAAGCCAAAACAATTAATGATAAAAACCATGCATCAGAGACTAAAATCAACTAAAACACATCCCAGGGATTTAGTATTTTAACGTCATGAACAGTCAGAGAAGACATGACTTGTGCAATGCCAAAAATAAATGTATCGACAGGTAGTAGGATAGTGAGGAGCTACTTCTTAAGAGATAAAAATAACGTGTGTGTCTCTAAACATCCCGCCTCAAAAGAAGATACAACTTAGTTATGTTTTAATTTGCTAATGACAAAATCGATATTAGTGCCAATGTAAACTATATTCAGAGATCTAATTACAGTCTGTAAATACATTAACTAATAGCTGTACTTAAACATATACCTAATGTCTACGGAAATACTTAAAATAAAATGATAGAAAACATTCTAAAGTGCTCCGATGCGGTAAACATTTATGTGTAAACTTTGACAAAAATAGATAAATAAAATTGTACAGGAGAAACTAAGTATATACGAGAACAACATAACCCGTGCCATGCCAACAACTGGTTTTAGAAAAAATGTGTTTATTTCCTTATTATGAAGGGCCAACATATCATCCAAATATCTAAAAGTATTATTGAATATTTGTATCAGATGTTGTTTCGATGGGTCTTTGCAGATTTAAGACATACATCGTGATTCGGAACACTACAGAAACAGATCCGCAATAAGTGGTGCACATTGGATATTCGATAACTTGGCGATATACGGAATTTTCATAGCGAAAACAAATGTGTTCTAGTAAAAATTCAAATTGCAGTTATCATATCAAAGCAGGTCCAATCGACATAGTTCTTCTCTTTGTCGTTACCTGAAAATGACCTAAAAGAGTTTGAACATATATATATTTACATTCTAACTTTTAAATGGCCATTTAATTAGGCATGTGAATTTTTCTTAATGATATTATGAGGCAAAGTGGGGTAGAAAACTCAAAATTTTGAACAGATTCGAAGGCACCAATATGAGCATGCAATTCGTCAAGTACTTCCTATAAATTTTAACACTACAAAAGTATTTAATTCCACTTTTTCGTAGACATCATTTGAGGAATTTATTACCAGGTTTTTGATTGTTCTTTATATCTAATGTGCTTATTTCTGACTTATTTTGTACATACACATCAGGAAATCTCAACCCAGAACAGACTTTTTCCATGATGATATTCACATTTGCCACCTGTATAATAAGTATAGAAATCCATTAATTTTCCTATGACTTATTTGTGTAAATAAAACTATTTTGTCAAATTTCATCCGTAAAAAAGTTTCCCAAAATTTTTGATGAATGCATGCATGGGTTTAACGAAAGACGATATTCAAACATTCTAATTAAATTGAAATACCCGTACTCGCTCGTTATGTTTTTACTTGGTCGTATGCGTGGGTATTTTAACTATATTGATACTTATACTTACAGCTTTCAATTTGTTTTGTATAAAAAACCTGTAGGTCACCCTAAATATGTATGGTGAATCACATTCATACAAGAAAGCGTCCAAAATTTTCAAACAAAAAAATATATCGAAATCCGTTGAAATTATTGCGTAAAGAAAGAAAATGTGACAAATATACGAACAGATAGACAGATGAGCTGCCAAACAAAATAATAATTATTATCATATACCCTTGAACAATGTGTGGAGAGGAGAAATAAGCATAGTTTTATATATTTTAATGTGATTGTCATTAAAACCTCTTGAAAAGGCTATTATAGAAACACAACACAACACACACATAAATGGTATCAAACATTTATATGATTAAAACATGTACCATTGCAGATAGAATGTCAGTCCCCGAGGTAGTAGCTTCTCGGTAGCCAGTGCTTCGCACTTGTGAGGTTCAAATATTGTATTTTGCTGTAAATATAAAAAGAAGATGTGGTATGATTGCCAATGAAACAACTCTCCACAAGAGACCAAATGACACAGAAATTAACAAATATAGGTCACCGTACGGCCTTCAACAATGAGCAAAGTCCATACCGCATAGTCAGCTATAAAAGGCTCCGAAATGACAAATGTAAAACAATTCAAACGAGAAAACTAATGGCCTAATTTATGTTCAAAATAATGAACGAAAACAAATATGTTACACAGCAACAAACGACAACCACTGAATTACAGGCTCCTGACTTGGGACAGGCACATACATAATGTGGCGGGGTTAAACTCGTTTGAAGGCGCCAACCCTCCCTAACCTGGGACAGTGGTGTAACAGTACAACATAAGAACAAACTATAAAAATCAGTTGAAAAAGGCTTAACTCATCAGATGGAAACAAATAGAAATACATCTAACAAAAACACAGAGTGGACGTGGACGGGTACTTATACATCCCCACAACAAAAAGACAATAAGTACATATCTAAGAGTACTCGCAGTTACTGACAGCTAGTTCAAAGCCAATAACAACTAATAAAAAAATCATTCATCTAAGACTTAAATATCAATCAGTACACATCCAACATGTAAGCTTTCATGAAATCATTTATACAATTGTTAAACATATCTTTTATACTAAGTAGTGTAACTCATACGTCCTTATGTCATTCCTACTATCTATCTACAAATGAGCTAACTTTATCAGTTATCTGAATACTTCTTGCTTGAAGATATTGAGCTGATCTTTATATGTAGTAGTAACTTCAGGTACAAGACTGGTGAAAAAATATAAAACAAATATGTGGCATGTTCTCCACAAGGATGCTATTGCTTATAAACTCTTAAGAAAATGTTTTTGCAAATAATAACGATGAAAACAACTAACAATAAATTTCAGGTATTATATACTATTATAATAATTGTTTTTCTGTAAATAACAAACAAATGGGACAGCAGGTTAAGGGACTTTTTAAATCTAAGTAGATGTTATACAGCAATATCATTTATAGTGTAGAAAAAATTGGCAGTACCTGTATGGATAGAATTCCGGATTTCAATACAGAATAAAACACAAATAAAACATTAGGTCAATATTTTTATAATTTTGCTTTGCGAAAAATGTCCTAGCGACCCAACTTCAATTATTGATGCTGCTGCCTGTTTATGTTATACACATCAATTTTCCGTATGTAACATTCAGAAACGTGTCCTTCCCCAAACGTGTCCAATCCCTCAATCGTGTCCAGTCGATTTCACCGATGCCAAAACATGTCTTCTAGATGTTGTTGGAATCTTAAACGTGGACATTCACTAGCGTTCAATTGTGTCCATTTTAGAATACGCTCAAACGTGTCCACGTTTATGAAAGAACAACAACATTTTAGTAAAAAAAACTAGTCAAAGTTGTTGTGTTTTTAAGTGAAGTATATAGTGGTTTTCAAGTGTAGTATATTGTGTTTTTTAAGTGTAGTATATACAAAGTTGGAAATAACTAAATATCATTGGTAGGTAAACTGTGGTATTGTTGAAATTAGGGATTATCAATTCACTTAGAAGCTTTACATATAGTGTCACGACTCTTACAATCTTTTCTCTAGCAATAAAATAAAAGCATTTGACCTCTCTACCCTTAACACTAGTATTCCACATTATTATTTTAAAAGATCAAAGAATAAGTCCAACTGTAATTCAATGAAAAGATTAGCCAACATAACTTGTTCTAGAAATAAATAAATCGTACTTTGTAAAAAACAAAACACCCTGATTCAAACAAATAATTCTCTATATCTGATAACATCAAGATTCTTGATTTTTTAATTGACAATTGGGTCAATGTGCGCAATGCATTTCAAATCAGTACATATTTGCTTATTTTTGTAGTGATTCATTTGACGTGGCTCGGTACTTGTACATCCCGTCATTGTGTTGTTGTGCTATGGTAAATTTTTGTATTCTTGTCTTTCGTTTTGCTAATGTGCTTTGTCTATATGCCTTTTTGTTTGTCTTTGTTGACATATTTGCTTGTTTTGTAGTGATTAAGATTATAACACAATGTTGACTGCTGTACCCCTATTTTTGACATTTTTACCTATTATGTCTGTTTGTTTTGTTTACACATCGTTGTCAATATAATGGAATTTTATGCGACTGTCATACAAGTGAGAGGTTTAGCTAGCTATAAAACCAGGTTTAATCCACCATTTTCTACATAAGAAAATGCCTGTACCAAGTCAGGAATATGACAGTTGTTATCCTTTCGTTTGATGTGTTTGAGCTTTTGATTTTGCCATTTGCTTATGGACTTTCCGTTTAGAATTTTCCGGAGTTCGGTATTTTTGTTATTTTACTTTTATCATACAGGACCATCTCAGATAGAATGAAGAGAAGCTTGCATTATCCTTTATCTTCACCCTTCCACTATAAAGGTGATATCCTCCCACTAAATAATGCAAAGCTGGGGACTATATCTTTCCCTCGAACTTGAAATTTAGGATATCACATAATATATAGTTTTAGTTTGCCTCTTATCTTGACTTACTTCTAGAAATTGACAATGAGGGTCGATTAAGTACAAAACTTTAATACAACAGGAATTATTTCAGCTTCCCAGTTGGAACTTTCCATTTCTATTTAGCAATACTCCAGCACCGCCTGTATATGATGTACATGTATATATTTTCCAGATTATACGATACTTCAAATCTTGCGTTTCCTATCTTGATTTTCTTCATAGCGTTTGCTGCTTACAAGGAATTTATTGAACCATTGGAACCTAGTGATAAAGTTAAAGTCATCCTTCAAAATTGAAAAAATTTCATCACTAGTTAGTTGACCGTTATGAGATATCTGTGTTACAGATGGCAACGGGTATTGTCCAACTATCGTAACTGCAATCATGTCCTCTTTTAACGAAGGAAACATATCCCCGAATTTGCAATTATCATTAGCAGCATGACTGATGCCACAAGTGGAACAAGATCTGCTTACAATTTCGGATTACGAGATCTCCCTCAGTGTTTGGTAGGGCTCGTGCTTCTCAAGTCTGTAATTTTTATGTAGTGTGTTTTGCTCTTGTTTCTCTTTCGTCGACTTTTGTATATTGCAAGGCGTTGTCCGATTTTTAAAATGTCTCCTTGGTATCTTCCGCCTCTTTTTCTTATATAATTAAAAGGTCTTTGGAAGAAGAAAACAAATGATTGCAAATGTATTTGCTGCAATTCACATAAAGCCTTCTTGTGTAATTGAAAGTTAAATATGCCAGATATACTTACTGGAATTGAGATGAGACAAATAAAGCTTTATAATTTTACTTGCTAACATCTATGTACGTCTCGGCAATACAGTTTATCGACAGGTCGTATTTGTTCAATTGAACACTAATTGCGCCACTATAACAGCTGACTTGTTCCTGTATTGTTATGAATAACAGGTCATGAACAAACTAAGTAAAGATCCGTCTAAATTTCATTAGATTGAGAGAGAAAAAACTAATTTTGGTTAAAAATCAAGAATTCTCTTACCATATCCAATGTTACTGAATTGAAATAAATCAAATAAAATAATGAACAATTGTGCTTTTCTAGATATGGATAAAACAGTTTCACATGGGAATCTCTACAAAAATATTTACGACAAAAGAGCCCTATTGTTATATTTTAATTTGGCCCTTCTTACGGTGTGTATAATTCCCAACTAGTTCGTTTATATGTTCGATTGTGACGATTAAGAATTCAATGAAGGTAATATATATATAATGTATTACTGGTAAATTATTAAGTCAAGGATTTCGTTCTCCACAAACTACTTACAACCTTTTCTATTTTTATTCATAGATAACAAAGATTTACCTTAGTTGTAGTTATATTATAAACGGGATATCACATCGTGAAATTACAGAATTGATCATTTTTAAGAAATAGCCGCTATAACTCGTCTCAAATTTAGCCCAACAATGTTAGATCTTCAAATTTGCGTTAGCAAATTTTGTTCTTTCCTCAGCGGGATTCGAACCCTTGCTTCTGTGACATCGTAGCAACACCGCCTGCATCGTGTCCACCGCCCTAAACCACTCGATCACCTAGGCTACATAAAAATATAGCTTTCGGTGGTCGATGTAATGCCTTCCTCGTCGGCTTTATCTAGGGTTGTAACACAGTACATGATGTATAGTGGCAAGTAGAGGTTCGAATCCCGCTGAAGAAAGAACAAATATTTTCTAACGCAAATTTGAAGATCTAAAATTGTTGGGCTAAATTTGAGACGAGTTATATATATATATATATATGGTGTTAGCCCTGTATAACCACGTGTTATCCGATGGAGAATGTCTGTCATAAAGTTGTCACATGTTTAGACGTGTAAATATATATATATATATATATAAACAAGTCTAATTTGAAAACAACGTTCAAACCTATGATTGCGTTGGATAAAAACCGCAATTTTTATACGTGTGCATGCAAAACAAATTTCTTGGTAGAGGGGTCTAAATACAGCACAAACAACATTTTCCAAAAGACCAAAAAAGTGAAAAAGTATATTTTAACAAAACGCATTTGACTAGCAGGTCGAACAACGGATGTTCTTAAACCCTGCTGACTGCCATTGGCGATTGCCAAATAAACGGATCACCAGATGTAACAAAATGGATCTTAATTATAAATTTAATACCAAACAGAAAACAATAAACTTGCGGAAAAGATGGTATACCGCAAACAAAAGGTGCAAAATTAGTACACCATATCCGGATTTCGACAATTAATGTCTCTTCAGTGATGTTAGGAATCGAAACGGTATTTGGAAGGCCATATAATTTACCTCAATTTAGGATAGACTCTTGAATTTTGAAGAGTCGAAATAGGATGAACGGATCATATAAACCCAAAAGCAAATATAATACAAGCCCAAACGAAAACATATAAACAAGTCTAAATTGAAAACAACGTTCAAACCTATGATTGCGTTGGATAAAAACCGCATTTTTATACGTGTGCATGCAAAACAAATTTCTTGGTAGAGGGTCTAAATACAGCACAAACAACATTTTCCAAAAGACCAAAAAAGTGAAAAAGTAAATTTTAACAAAACGCATTTGACTAACAGGTCGAACAGCAAATGTTCTTGAACCCTGCTGACTGCCATTGGCGATTGCCAAATAAACGGATCACCGATGTAATAATGGATCTTAATTACAAATTTAATACTAAACAGAAAACAATAAACTTGCGGAAAAGATGATATACCGCAAACAAAAGGTGCACAGGTTTTGTACACCATATCCGGATTTCGACAATTAACGTCTCTTCAGTGATGTTAGGAATCGAAACGGTATTTGGAAAGCCATACAATTTACCTCAATTTAGGATAGACTCTTGAATTTTGAGGAGTCAAAATATGATAAACGGATCATATAAACCTGAACATGCCGAAGGCAAATATAATACAAGCCCAAACGAAAAATATAAACAAGTCTAAATTGAAAACAACGTTCAAACCTATGATTGCGTTGGATAAAACCGCAATTTTCATACGTGTGCATGCAAAACAAATTTCTTGTTAGAGGGTCTAAATACAGCACATATTGATATATATATATATATTTACGCCTAAAAGTGTACAAAACAACACCAATATTAAAAAAGGAACTTAAAATGTAATTATCTATTAATATTTCGGAAAACAGATATTCTTCATCAGTATAATTATGATGTAAAATGAATCATAATAATCTATTCTGATTGAAAACTATAACAATCTTTAATTTATATAATTAAAACCGAACAACGCTTGTACAATTCTAAAATTTCAAAATGACGTAGGTAAGTTATTTTCAACAGAGACTGCATAGATATGCTTCTAACAAAATAGTAATGTGCGATATGAACTGGTTCATTTCTAAAATTTCACAGGTGACGAAAGTTAAGATATTACAACAAAGACTGCGTAGAAATACATTCCCAATGAATAGCACTGACCGATTTGAGCTGGTATAATACTCAAATTTCAAATTTGACGACGGTAAAGTAATTACAACAGAGGCTGCGTATTTACACATCCCAAATAAATAGCAGTTTGATAATGATTAAAAAAATTAATTTTGACAAAGGTTAAGTAATTGAACGTGGCTGCGTACTTATACATCTCAAATGAATAGCACCCTGCGATTTAAACTGGTATAATTCTAGAATTTTAGAGTTGACAAAGGTAAAGGAATAGCAACAGAGACTGCGTAGTAATATGTAATATAACCTAAATGAAAAGCACTGCGCGAATTAGAACTACACCTTTTCATTGATCCCATTTGGTGCCAAAGTTTTTAATTTTCTTATCCAAATCTTTCCCGAGTGAGTCTATCCTCCCTAGACCAAGCAGTGTTGTGGTCTATGATTGTAATGGTCAGTCGATTGAGATCTGCCTTAGTGTGGCCAGGGATCTCAAATGTCGACTGAGAGGAAGGTCTGGTTAGCATTCATAGTCGCTACGATATGATCCATTTTACATCATAATCATACTGATGAAGGATATCTTTTATCCGAAATATTTATAGATAATTACATTTAATTTTTCCTTTTTAATATTGTTGTTTTGTACATTTTAGGCGTTTATATAATTTATTTATTGTGTACAGGTATCGTTACTCGTAACGATCCAGCGTCCTTGTAAGAAAGATCGTTGATAAATATATAGACGTTTAGTATATATGTTAATTTTTAGTCTGTATCGAATGATCTCACGCGATCCGATATTTCTTACAGCTATTTCACCAGGCATATTATGTCTTTTTTAGAAAGCTTAGAGCTTTGACTCTTAAAATAGTTAAAACCAAACATCACGTATCAAATTTGAAAACTTATATATCTCAGGGTGTTGTTCCGATAGGGCTTATTTTGAAAGCTTCACCCCTTACCACGGGTGACAAATCTTTCAGATTTATGAATAGATGGAATAATATTCTCCACAGTGGTTCCTTGAAGTTGATGGATCTATTACATGCCGAAGCGTCTCATAAACATTTAAATTTACAAACTCATTATAACCATCTTTACAACAAATCATGCCAGGTACTCTCCGATCCTGAATTGCTCACCATCAACGAGCGCCTCCAAGACATCTTGCGCATTGAATCCAGGAAATTACATCAAAAACAATTAAAAATTTTAACGAGACGGCGTACTTTTAGACACTATAACACGAGAGCAGACCACCTTAACTCTTAATCGAACCGTCATAGCTGGAAAAAATCCCGGAATCGCAGATTCAAGGGGAAAAAAAATTGTAAGAACTTTACAAACACTGTAGTCAATTTGTCTACAGTTGCTTTGTCGGAGACCGAGACTAAAGTATTGTCAAAAGGTCTTAATTTTTGTCCCACGCCGGGCAAAATTGATACTTTACTATTGGAAGATGACCTAGACAAATTAGCAAGATCTCTCAGAATCAAGGAACACTTTTCTAAGGACACCACAAAAATTAACACTGAAGGGGACATAAGTGATCTCGACTCAGATGAAGAACAAGAAGATGTCGATATTCCAAGATTCAGGAAAAAAGTTCATGGATTCCTAAACCCAGTAAATGTGCCACTTTAGAACATATTATTGACAAAATTAAATCCGACGTAACACATCTGTCCACTGCCACTTCCCAAACATTCAACAATTTATCGTCTGAAGAAAATGAAGCTGTGCGGTTGCTTAAAAGCAGAGACGACATTATAATAAAACCAGCAGATAAAGGCAGCGCTGTTGTCGTCATGGACAAATGTGATTACATTCAAGAGGCAGAACGTCAACTCTCTGATGAGAGATTTTATAAGAAATTAGACTCTGACCCAACCCCTCAATTCAACAAAGAGGTCACCACAAACTTGAAAATCATGTGTGAACAGGGTCATATTGATGAAGACACATTTAAATATCTAAAACCTGAAAAATCAAAGCCGGGGCGTTTCTATCTTCTGCCCAAAATACACAAAGTCAATAATCCAGGTAGACCAATTGTTTCTGCCAATGACCACCCTACAGAGAAAATATCAGAACTTATTGACTTTTTTTAAAGACCACATGTAGAAAATATACCATCCTACATTCAAGATACAACACACTATCTTAAGAAAATGGAATCCTTGGACCCTCTCCCACTTGAAACATTCCTTGTCTCGCTTGATGTTACCTCTCTATACTAAAATCCCCATGACGATAGTATTGAAGCCTGTAGGAAGTCTGGAACTCTCGCAACACCTTACACCCACCAACTTAATTTCTAGTCAAGCTTCTAACTTTGGTATTGAAATGAAATAACTTCACATTAAATGGTGAACACTTTCTCCAGGTTAATGGAACAGCAATGGGAACAAAGATGGCCCCGTCTTATGCCAATATTTTTATGGGCAAATTAGAACAGCAAATTCTCAATTCTTCTCTCTATCATTCTCTTTCTTAGTTCCGATTCATCGACAATATTGGCATGCAGTAGGATAATGCTGAACAAGAACTTAATGCGCTCATTCAATATGCCAACGATGCCCATCCTCAATAAAATTCACTTATGAAATCTCTGAGTCTAAGATCACATTTCTTGACACTGCTACGCAAGTGAAAGATGAAATCATATTTACAGATCTGTATTGCAAGCCCACAGGCAAACATCAATATCTTTCTCCTTTGAGTTGTCATTCTAAACATTGTACCAAGAGCATTCCCTATAGCCAGGTCATACGAATAAAACGGATTTGCTCCACCAATGATACTGCAAAAGGCGACGACAAGAACTTCGCAGTCACCTAAAAATCAGGGCTACAGAAGAAAAGACATCGATAAAGGTTTCTCTCGTGCTAACAACATTAGCCGAGATAAAATTTTACAATATAAAGACAAAAGGTCAACAAAAGAGTGCCATTTTGCTGACTTACCATCCCAAATTTCACAAGTTATCACACCTTATCCGCGAAAATTGGAAAGAAATCGAAAACATCCTAAATTATCCACGATCTTTTCCGAGCCACCTGTACTGGCTGCTTTCCGTAGGCCCAAAAGCCTTAAAGACTTGCTGGTGAGAGCTGATTTATTGTCGAGCCTGCGACTTTTGTCGCAAAAGCGACACATAGCGATCCTACATTCCGTCGGCGTCGTTGTCGTCGTCGTCGTCGGCGGCGTCCACAAATATTCACTCTGTGGTTAAAGTTTTTCAAATTCTAAATTTGTACCAAACTTGGACAGAAGCTTGTTTATAACCATAAGATAGTATCCAGAAGACAATTTTGTAAAAAATTCCTGTTTATCCGTATTTTACTCATGTATGGACTTAGTTTTTCTGTCAGTTAACATAAAATTCACTCTGTGGTTAAAGTTTTCAAATTTTAATAACTTTCTTAAACTATCCTGGATTTGTACCACACATGGGCAGAAGCTTGTTTGTGATCATAAGATAGTATCCAACAGTAAATTTTGTAAAAATTTATTTCCTGTTTTCCGTATATTACTTATAAATGGACTTAGTTTTATTCCAGTTAACATTACGTACAGTCTGCAGTTAAAGCTTTTAAAACATTTATTAGATTTATAAACCTTCTTGGATTTTACCAAACTTTAACAGAACTTCTTACAATCAAAAGATAGTATCTAGAGGAAAATTTTAATAATTTTTCGAAATTTTTGTTGAGCCTGCGACTAACAGCAAAAGTAGGCGAGACACTGGGTTTCGCGGAATCCTTACGAATTTTCCTCTAGATCAGGCTCTTCGTCTATGGGTCTTGCAAGGGATGCGGAAACAAACGATGTCTGACATGCAAGAAATTACTGAATACCCAGACTTTTAACAGTCACTCCAATGGTACGGAATACACCATATTTTGCAATGTTAATTGCAAGACTGCAAATGCTGTGTATCTTCTACAGTGTCAATGTGGTAAACAGTATGTTGGCGAGTCAGAACAGCCATTTCACAAACGTATGAACGGCCATCGTAGTGACTACGAATGCAAGCCAGACTTTCCTCTCAGTCGACATTTGAGATCCCTGGCCACACTAAGGCAGATCTCAATCGACTGACCAATACAATCATAGACCACAACACTGCTAGGATAGACTCGCTCGGGAAAGATTTGGATAAGAAAATTAAAGACTTTGGCACCAAATGGGATCAATGAAAAGGTGTAGTTCTATTTCGCGCAGTGCTTTTCATTTGGGTTATATTACATATTACTACGCAGTCTCTGTTGCTATTCCTTTACCTTTGTCAACTCTAAAATTCTAGAATTATACCAGTTTAAATCCCAGGGTGTTATTTATTTGAGATGTATAAGTACGCAGCCACGTTCAATTACTTAACCTTTGTCAAAATTAATCTTTTTAATCATTATCAAACTGCTATTTATTTTGGATGTGTAAATACTCAGCCTCTGTTGTAATTACTTTACCGTCATAAAATTTGAAATTTGAGTATTATACCAGCTCAAATCGATCAGTGCTATTCATTGGGAATGTATTTCTACACAGTCTTTGTTGGTTCATATCTTCATATCTAAAATTTCGTCACCTGTGAATTTTAGAAATGTACCAGTTCATATCGCACATTACTATTTTTGTTAGAAGCATACCTATGCAGTCTCTGTTGTAAATACCTAACCTACGTCATTTTGAAATTTTAGAATTGTACAAGCGTTGTTCGGTTTTAATTGTATAAATTTAAAGATTGTTATAGTTTTAAATCAGAATAGATTGATATGATTCATTTTACATCATAATCATACTGATGAAGGATATCTTTTATCCGAAATATTTGTAGATAATTACATTGAATGTTTCCTTGTTTTTTAATATTGGTGTTGTTTTGTACACTTTTAGGCGTTTTTAATTTATTTATTGTGTACAGGTATCGTTACTCGTAACGATCCAGCGCCCTCGTAAGAAAGATCGTTGACTAATATCTAGACGTTTTATATATATTTTAATTCTTAGTCTGTATCGAGTGATCTCACGCGATCCGATATTTCTTACAGCTATTTCACCAGGCATATTATGTCTTTTTAGAAAGCTTAGAGCTTTGACTCTTAAAATAGTTAAAACGAACATCACGTATCAAATTTGTTTTTATAGACATGTTTTTATAGACTCTTTAAATTTGGATAAGTTTTATTTGAGCTTATTGATCCTTAAATGTATTGTTCTTAAATGTAATAACTTCAACACTATGGTAAGATAATTTTATATTTATCGATACTAACAGTGAATTTGTTTTAATAAATAAAACATAACTAATTATGTATTTCTAAAGAAATTTAAATTATGATCGTATATCATGCCGATGATACTTATATTTATCGTATTTAACAATGTCATATTTTTCTCAGACTGATAATGCAGTCGTTATATTAAATTATTAGGAAGTGTTCTGATTGACACTTTAGTCCGGGAAAACTTATCTATTAATGAGTCTTAATTGGCTTCGAACTAACTTTCAATAATTTGCAGTACTGGGAAAGATACGTTCTGTTTCGTTCTTATTGTTATTATTTCTTATGCTTCGGGACGATCCGATCTGATCTGTCTGTTTTATGCTGTGGTGTTAGACCGCTGTTCCAGGTTAGGGAGGGTTGACATAGTAAGCGTCTTCAGCTATACATGCATCACAAAAACAGACGAATTCAATCTAAGGCTTTAAATATGTTTTCGGTGTTACTGGAATCCTAAAGTTTTTTTTAGATAATGCCAAGTAACTTATTTCATTAACAGAGATTATGTAATTGATATATTTCAGAAAGTCATAGGCTTAGAGGATATCATCTATACATTTCGAACTCGTTTGATAAAACGGATCCAAATTCTGGACATGAGTGTTATCACTACCCAATGAGTACGCCAAATCCAATAACAATACAAAATAAAACTTGTAACGTTATTGGCAGATATGTAGTGTACTACAATGAAAGGGGAATGGTTTAGAAGCTTTCGTAGAACTTTGTGAAGTAGAAGTCTTTGGTAAGCTTGTGGACACATTTTAAATGTTCTTTATTATTTCTATTTTCTTATAAGTGTTTTACTTACTGTGATATTTATGACTCTGATAGTTTTGTTCACAGTTCTTCAGCATTTTCAAAATCTGAATCACGTTTATTCAACAAGTGTCAAACAATGAAAAGGGCTTGATGTTTATACAGCTATTAAAGTTGTTGTAAAGGAAGATATAATGCAACCTGTATGTATATAATGCATAATATCATGTTCATAGAAAATGTCAAATGACGAATACATTCAGCAAAAATAATGAGATTAAGTATACAAATTACAATCTTTTGATAATGGTCATATTATGCTTTTATGTTTCTCAGTCTTCAGTTTTCTATGTTATGTTTCGTATACTGCTGTAAGGCTTCTAATCGTATTTCTTTTCTTTTTGCCATTTTGGGTATCATTCTCTTCTCTCTTGATTTCTTTATAAAATATACATGAACAAAACTATATTTTTTATAAAAATATTTGATTGTTTTTACAATTGAATCATATTTAAAAAATTCTTTATATGTATTTTTAGCTATAAAACCAGGTTTAGTCCACCATTTTCTACATAAGGAAATTTTTATACCAAGTGACGAATATGACAGTTGTTTTCCATTCGTTTGATGTGTCTGAGCTTTTGATTTTGCCATTTTATACGGAATTTTCCTTGGGATTTTGTTATTTTACTTTTGAACCTTTTTTTTAATTCATTATAGATTATTATAGATAATTATTAATTATAACACTAGAATGAATGTTTTATCAATTCAAATTGAGTGATGAATTAAAACATTATCATGCTAATCTCGTACATGTAAAACTAAGCATAACTTACCGAACTGTTGCTGCAGACTTCTTTTAACAGCAACAACTCCAACTAACACCGCACATTTTGTTCACTACCTTTGAGATAGCTATCCGAGATTCCGTCCAACGAGCAATTGCTAACGCCACTTTGACAACAGTTGCTTCTTTGACTATTCTTAATGTATCTGGAGAAAATCATCGAAGCTGTGACTTGCCACCGCTTTCAAAGACCCAGACGACCGCACTGGTAAGACGTGCAGCAATTCTATCCCTTGCCCACCAGAGCTAGTTGAAATTGTAAGATTTACTACAAGTGAAGACAATGAAAATATTGCCATTGACACAATTGCTTTCCCGAACTTTGTCGCCGAGTACTGGGTAGAAGGAAGCAACCGTCTGCAATGGAACCACATTGACTACGGACCTCGCACCCGACAACCACTAAGAGGATTGCACATCAAATTCGAAAAGCACGTTACCCAAGCACACCAAAACATCCAAGACTACACCGACCAAGCCAATTTCCTCCTGTACATGGAAAGTCGACAGATTTGTGTTTCATTTAACTTACTTTATCAATTATTTGAAACTGCAGTTATTTTTTTGTTCGAATTCTTGTACTCTCTTGTTTTACGTATATTTATTTAAATGTTCTTGTGGTCAGTGATATGCATATCATTTTTAGCTCACCTGACCTAAAAGGCCAAGTGAGATTTCTTATAACTTGGCGTCCGTCGTCGCCCATCAGTCGTCGTAATTTTTTTTAAATCTACTTGGGTAGATGTTACTAAACTTTACCTAAATGTTTCTTAGGGTATCTAGTTGCAACATTGTATCCGGGGATTCGATACATCAACAAACATCGTTTTTGCTAAAAATAGAACATAGAGGTTAAATGTTTTCGGCGTAAATATAACAAATTTTAGCAGTCATAGCAAAACTGACAGAGTAAAATTATCAGCAGCTCTACCCTCTTCAACATTTTCAGAAAGATAGGACAATCCATTTTGGAATAATGGCCTCTGAAATATCCAATTTGTGCAAAGTTGTATGTTATTATCTTGAAAACTATAATTGATAGAGAGAAATTTGGATCAGTTAAAATGTCAAGAACAATAAGTTTTAAAAATAATTCAGCATGAACGAAATCATCAATTTATCCCTTTAGGATTTATTTTCCTTGAAAGACGATTTTTATCTATTTTTGTATTTTGTTTTGCGGATAATATAATCGATAGAGAAAAATTCTAAAAGCAAGATGTTCAGCAAACAAGATCTTCAAATAAGCAAAGATGGCAAAATCGTCAATTGAACTCTTATAGCAGTTATTGCTTTTAAAGATGAATTTTGCCCATTTTTTTTTCAGAAAACATAATAGATAGCGTGAAACTGTAAATAGCAAATTGTTCCTCAAAATAAGATCTACTATTTAGTCAACATGGCCGAAAGCTTTTTCACTGACCCCTTATAGGAGTCATTACCCTTGAAAGATGGTGTTTACCCATTTAACAATTTTTGCAGAAAAATAAATGATAGAGAAAAATTGATAATATCAAAGATGTTCAGTCCAACATGATTTACAAATAAATAAGGTATTTGCGTAATACATTACTTGACTTTGTGTGATAAGTAAATAGGCGGAATATACCAAGGGGACATTCACAAAGTCGAATAAAACTGACAACGCCATGGCAAAAAACGAAAACCGACGAAAAGACGAACAAGTCCACAATACACTGCATACATAGAAAAATATAAACTGAGCAACAGGAACCCCAACAAAAGAGGGGTTAACGTTCATAATTTGCCAGGTTATATTATTACAATGCCCTTATTCTAAAGAATCTGTGCATGTTTATTTGGTCGATAGAATAGATAGAAAATGATTACTTGTCGTTTTACGAATATTTTTTCTGCTTAATTTTCTGATTTAGCATTTTGTCCATTAGTGCTTTGTATTGTTTCTTATTCTGAAAAAAAGTAAATTAATAAAAATACCGAACTCCAAGGGAAATTCAAAACGGAAAGTCCCTTATCAAATGATAGACCCCTTCTGATATTATGTTTAATATGTCTTTTTTCCTTTGCCTCAAATCACTGTTGGTGTACATTATATTAGTACTTTTTGGTGAAATATATATTTTTTCCGAAAGTTTTGACTTTCTTCATCTGTTACACTATTGGTTGATTAACGATATATGAAGAAATCAATTAAGGCTGGATTCACTGTAACTCTAAATACATGTAAAATCATCAATCCGTATTACATAATAATCAGGTTTCTCCAAAAAGAAATGTTTTAGCTGAATACAAAATTATCAAATGTTGGAGAAACGTTAACATGTCATTGAATAGAAGTTTTTATATAACATTAGTTTCAAATGAAATAAATAGATTGACAAACACAATCTCTAATGATCGACATTCGCTTATGGAAATAAAAATAGTAGGCAATGTTATAATCATATTATTACAGATCAATTATTCATAGCACATATTATTGATTGAGAAAGCTAGGCTATTATGTCATATTTAAACATGTGCAAATACAATTGCAATAGTATAAATGTTCCGGACCATATGAGTACTTGGACCATACGCGTATGGTCATGACCATATGCGTATACTCATATGGTCCGACCATACGCGTATGGTCGGGCCATATGAGTATTATACTCGTTTGGTTATCAACGAGCCAGACCATATTAGTATTTAGACCATATAGGTATTTTTCGAATAAATTCTAAATTCTTTCGCAGAAACACACAGCTCATTCTCTGAACCAAAACCGGCACAAGTTTCTAACTGAATTTCTTTATCTAAAACTCATCGTCTGAATCTTGATGCATCTGTTATCTTGCTTTCGCTATAGTCAATTTAAAGCGCCTTTATCCTGTCGACTTTTTCGTCCGTAGTGAAACAACAGGCGTTTGGGACATGGACCTTTTGTCTTTTTTCTTAGTGTTTAAATTCTTATTTCAGAAACAACATTTCTTCTATTTGTTTCTTATTTCATTTAATTAATGTGTTCTTGCTCTGTATTATACGGTATTACTGTTATTGTAAGATCGTATGATAAGGAGCAAGATCACATTAAATAACTAAAACCAATATGAAATATATAAGAAATTTCAATTTCATAAAAACAAATTTAAACACCAACATGAATCTAAAAAGGAAAAGAAAGAGGATTCAATGACCAAATCCTTTTGAGTTAAGCAATTATTGACTATTTGTTTAACAGTTCATTTAGAATTTCTTGAAGATAAGTTCAAATGTCGACCAAGGATAGTTAATCATGTAAATACTGATTACCATATATATGATTAAATAAGTCAAAATTTCAATTTTAGAAACTCTTAATTTATGAGACACCTTTTCAACGTTAATCACCATTTTATTACCCGGACGATACGTGTATGGTCGGACCATATGAGTATATACGCATATGGTCATGATGACCATACGCGTATGGTCCAAAGACTCATACGGTCCGGAACATAAACATATTAGAATGTTGTATTGAGCTTCTTTTAAACCGTGTATTTTTTTAATAAAAGCCATTCTCACAATTCATTAAAGTATGCACATCAACATAGTATGTCCTAATCATCTACAAAGTTTCATAAAATTCTGTTATGTGGATTCAGAGGAGTTGCGATGAAAACTGTTGCAATAGTACATTAAGGCCAAAATTCTAAGTTCAAAGGGCATAACTCCTAGAAAAATTGAATCATAATTTCCTGTCGATATGCACATCTACATAGTATGTCCTTGTTATTTACAAAAGTTCGTGAAATTTTGTTGTGTGGTTTCAGAGAAGTTGCGATGACAAAAACAGGACTGACGGACGGACTGACGGACAGACGGACGGACGAGTCTAAAACATTATACCCTATGGAACTTTGCTCCGTGGGGTATAAATATTCACTGAATACATGAACATGTCCTTTTATATGAACGAAAACGGAAAAAACAAACATCTAAATGTTATAAACAACAGCAAAAATAGAAGATAATGAATACACATCATTGAATAACAACATTTTGTTGATTTATCACTACTCTTGTTCTCAGGTTGTTCCTTAGGACGACATGGATCACAGTGTGAATTTTCCTGTTCAGATAATTGCAATGATGTTACGTGCAGTATTTGGGATGGATCATGTACATCTTGTAAAGCAGGCTTCAAGGGAAACCATTGTGATCAAGGTAAATATACTGATGTTTAAAATAATTCATGGGGCTTGCATTTATTGTAATTTTACCACGGGTTGGCCCTTTATGCAAAATTTTTACCACGAGCGAAAGCGAGGGTAAAATATCAGCATAAAGGACAACCTGAGGTAAAATCGAAATAAATTCAAGCCCCATGAATTATTTCTATTCTAATAGGACAAAGACAGCAATTATTTTGTTTCGAAGCGCTCTAGGTGAAGGGAATGTTTGCTGTTTCCGTAATTGAACACACTATTAATATTGACGTAAAATACGAAGAAAACTGAATAAGTGACATGCTTAAATGATTTACAATAACATACTAAGACAGGTTTGGACGAAGTTGATTGATTATCTTACTTTTATTTAAGAAAATGGGCTTTCAATAAATTCTTATCATTGTTTGTTTATGTTTTCATGTTTTGACGACTTTCAGTTTCAAATTCGTGCATTTTCCCGTAGAATGCTTATATTCTTACGTCATCGTTCAATGACGTCATTTACACCGTCTGACCTCGGGTAATTCATTCATAAAAAGCAAACGACGTGAGAGTAAGATTGGAACAGCCCAAACAATCCATGACGTTGACGACATATCAATATATTCATATTTTACCACGGATGTGTACTAAAGCGTTTAAAGAACGTCATATTAGAATACAAATGAATCACCTGCAAATCTATATCATTACCTATGCGGAATTCGAACTCAAGCTGTTGAAACATTTACGGCAACCATATATATGTATTTAAAAACACAGTTCGAGTGCTGTCCTATATAAATATATTTATTTAATGACTACATAAAACAAGATAGATTAATAAATGTAGTTATTTTTTCCATAATAACTTCTTGTCATGTTTGGAAGTCAAAACACGTAATTCCAAACTAAAAGACAAATTGAAAGAGTTGGTCATGCTTTGTTTCATAAAAAGAATGAATAACGTAGATACAAGTTTCTTGTCTTAGGGAGGGATAAATCGTATTTTGTAAAACCTCATTCTGATTCAAACAAAAATTCTCTAAAACTGACATCATCAAGATGCTTGTTTTCTTAATTGACAACATATTTTTACGTTTGGTGGACGTATTTTCAACAAAAATCGGCATACCCATGGGAACAAACTGTGCTCATCTTCTTGCCGACTTGTTCCTTTATTCATATGAGGCTGACTTCTTAGGAAGTAAGAAAAGAAGTAAGCAGTATCCTTTAATTTCACTTTCCGCTATATAGATGATGTTCTCTCACTAAATAATTCAAAATATTTTGTGACTATGTTGAACGCATCTATCCCATCGAACTTGACACAAAGGATACAACAGATACAGTTAAGTCTGCCTCATATCTTGACTTACATCTAGAAATTGACAATGGGGTCGGTTGTAAACAAAACTTTACGACAAAGAGATGATTTTAGCTTCCCAATTGTGAACTTTCAATTTCTATGTAGCAACATTCCACAGCACCTGCATACGGAGTATATATCTCCCAGTTGATACAATATTCCAGGGCTTGTGTTTCCTATCATGATTTCTTTAATTTGATAGAGGTTGCTGTTCACAAGAAAGCTATGCCCTTATATTTTAAGTTATTGGTTGTTTGCCTGTGAGAGCTTTCACATGTTTATTTTATCTTAGTATTAAACCTTTATTGTGTATTCAATATTACGGCGTTTGGATGTATTGATACTCATCCACGCCTGCTATTTTTATTATTGCCCCTGCTATGGTTTTACTAAGATTTCTTACAATCTCTGTTTTTGCCCTGTGTTTGTTATATATGTCAGTTTTGTTATATTTAAGTCTTTACGTCGGGCCTTTTATAACAGCTTTTGTAAGAGTTCTTTACTGCATTCCCTATTATTCCCTATTCCGTAACTGTGATCCTCATTCAATGTCATAACCTCCGGTCTTTTGTATTGTTCCTATACCCTATTTAATAATCATGATTTTACGGAATGGAAAGAAAATTATAAACAACACATCTTCTAGGTTATCTACGTGCATAAATAAACGTATTGGTAATGCCACTACAGCCAGATTATTTAACAAAATGCACGTGGATATCCACAAATTTTCCGTGCAATGCCAAAAATGACTAACCTGTTTTAGATTAACTTCTCAAAATACTATACGGTCAACAGTACACGGGAGAACCTTTTCGCTCTCCTTTTCCTGTGATATTACCTGAAAACTCAAAACCTAATATATGTGGTAACTTGAACCCAACCTAAGTGTGGTATTCAATATGTAGGACAGACTGGACGAGAGTATTACAAAAGAAATCAAGAACATCTCTACCGCTTTCGTAGACCCAAAAATTCAAAAGTTTAGTATAACATTTAGATAAGCATAATCACAATCTTAAATATATAAAATTCCAACCCTCGAAACCGTTCAGAAACAACCAGGAGAATCACACAAGCAGTTTGAAAAATCACGCGAAGTTCGCGAATTGTTTTGGATAAAAGACTTCAAACAGCTTATCCTCTCGGTCTCAATGACAAAATATTAGGCAAGGAACATATCTAAAACTTCTATCGATGTCATTAATATTGTTGATAAACGACTTAGAAATAATAGGTCTCATGGTAAACGCAAAACCGTAATCAACGTATTAAACATCGTATAAATTATACACTTGCATCTATAATACAGAATAATGGTAGACATCAAGTATTATGCAAACTGGGTCAGATACCTATGAGTAAATTATATGCTTTTTTCTGGAGTGTGATAAAATTTCTTTTTTAGCCCGTTTTATGAATACACCCGTATTATTACAGCCTTTTGTCATCACAGGCTATTTCCTAGTATTGATAAACCTGAAAATCATAAACGACATTTTCTTAAATTAAAATATATAAATAGAGGTATTGATTTTATTAATTTGTCTAGCATATTCAATGACTCTTCCGTATATAGCTTAATACCTCCATATTTTGATAAGATAGAACAACCCATTATTTCGTATTCTTATAAAAACCGAGCAGAAATTTGATTTTAATTATACGTCAATTACATCAGACGTCAATATAGAAAATAATGTTCCTTCCACTTGAGACTGCGAAACATCTAGTTTTAGATATGTTCCCTATGGTCATGTTATTACAGGAGACCTCAACATCGTCGAAGACCGTGAGGTCATAACTTTTCTAAAGAAAGGACCGAAATACCGTCCTCCATCTATAATAGATTGGAAACAGTGTCGTCAGGTCATTAAAGACGCTCTGTCTGCCTACTGTAAAATTGGTGCAAACGTGAAAAACGGATAAAAATCTTTAGACAGTTATTTGAATAAAATTATGAATACTGTTAATATTCGAATATCTCATTTAGAAAACAATTCTGAAATTAATAATAGGATCCATGATATTCCCATTTGTAGAATAAAAATAAACTCAAGGTACTCGCAGAGCGGTTTGTGTTCGTACCGGCAGACAAGGCAGCCAATAATGTAGTGGTGGTGTGACGCAAATACTACACGGAAGTTCTTCAAAACGAAATTATCAATTCCTCTACATTCAGGTTCGTTCGCATCACAGAGAGTCAAATCGTTAACAAGCATACCACTGCCACTACCCAACTTAAAGCATCTTCCGATCATTTGAAAGTCCCTACCATGTACTGGTTACCGAAATTACACAAAAACCATTTAAATTCCGTTTCATCTCCGCATCGAGTAAGTGTTCTACTACTAATATATCAGTTCTTCTAACTACCTCCTTACTACTATCAAAGAACTGGTTATTAACCTATATAATAAAGCTTATGAAAATAATGGTATTAATTATTTTGGAGTGGTAAAATTCTTTAGAGGATTTAGATAAAATATATGCGTTTGATGGTCTTTATAATTCTGTTGACAGTTATGATTTTTCTACTCTGTACACTACACTTCCACACAATCTTATAAAGAAAAAGTTTTTGTATTTGATAAAATGGTCTTTCGAAAATCGCATTGTAATTTTATTTACTGTAACTCGTTTAAAGCCTTTTTCTGTAACGAAAAGGAAAGTATGCTAGAAACACTTACTGGAAATGTGAGGATATGATTGAAGTTTTAAATTTTCTGCTAGATAACATTTATGTACGTTTCGGCGATAAAGTGTATCGTCAGGTAGTAGGTATTCCTATGGGCACTAACTGTGCCCCTTTAATAGCAGATTTATTTCTATATTGCTATGAATCTCAGTTTATGACCAAACTCAGTAAAGACCCATCATTGTTATATTTAGTTGATACATTCAACAATACCTACCGTTATCTGGATGATATTTTTCGTTAAATAATCCAGAGTTCTCTAAATATACTTCCGAAATTTACCCAAAGAACTTACTTTAACTAAATCTAACATAAACAGCAGCAGTTGCCCTTTTCTAGATTTAGACATTTTAATTTCTAACGGAAACTACATACTAAAATTTACGACAAAAGAGACGATTTTCATTTCCTATTGTTAATTTTCCATTTTAGACGACGATGTGCCTTTGGCTCCATCATACGGTGTTTATATATCCCAACTCGTTCGGTATGCCCGTGTGTGTTCTGATGTCATAGATTTTAACGAACGTAATCAATGTATCACTGGGAAATTATTGTGTCAGGGATTTCGATACCATAAATTACTTAAAACTTTTACTAAATTCTTTCATAGATACAAAGATTTGATTAGTAAATTTGGCTGTACCTGTAGAAAACTTATTAAAATGGTATTTCACATCCTAAATTTTACGGTAATATTGTACTTAAAGCGAGAAAATCACTATGTGATCCGTGTAAACTCATCCAACCTTTAAACAAACTTATAAGTAAGGGTTATCGTACCAATATTGTAATTAGATCTCTGAATATAGTTTACATTGGCACTAATATCGATTTTGTCATTAGCAAATTAAAACATAACTAAATTGTATCTTCTTTTGAGGCGGGATGTTTAGAGACACACACGTTAATTTTATCTCTAAAGAAGTAGCTCCTCACTATCCTACTACCTGTCGATACATTTATTTTGGCATTGCACAAGTCATGTCTTCTCTGACTGTTCATGACGTTAAAATACTAAATCCTTGGATGTGTTTTAGTTGATTTTAGTCTCTGATGCATGATTTTTATTATTAATTGTTTTTGGCTTTTAACTAGCTGTCAGTAACTGCGAGTACTCTCAAATCGTACTTTCTTGTTAATTCGACCTGTTGATACTATTTTTAATACTTTTTTGTTATTCTATATTAATATGGATCTTGTCTGTATACCAGCTTTGATTATTTGGAATATCTACTAATTTTCACTTCTTCATACTACATTTGTATGAACATCAAGATTATTCTCCTTAAATCTGTACAGGAAGTTTTATTGTTGATATTCACCCCTTATGTATCTAGTGTTAAATTAGGTATTTATATGACAGACCTTTCTTGGTATTCCTAATTATTGGAAGATTTTATATAGACAGAAGTAGTATACCTAAAACGACAAAGTTATTTTTCATTTACCTGTATATATTATGAAAACCGGTTTTTCAAAAGTGATTATTTTCTAAGGGTTAAATATTTCGCGGTGGTGTCTTGCCATGGCTTTGTTTAGACTTGTTTGTTTGCTTTTTGGCCTTGAATGTTTGTCCCTAATATTTTATTAACTATGTATTTACTTTCAGGTATCACAGATCGAATTTATTCGTTCATAGTGTGTTAATTTACGTTTTTTGATTGAGTTAAGCCTTCCAATTGATATTTTATCGTGTGTTTTTCTATGTTGTGATGTTATACTATTGTTTCAGAAAAAGGGAGAAGGTTTGGTGCCATTAAAACGTTTAATCCCGCTGCAAATGTTTGCACCTGTCCTAAGTCAGGAATCTGATGTACAGTAGTTGTCGTTTGTTATGTAATTTATACGTGTTTCTCGTTTCTCGTTTTTATATAGACTAGACCGTTGGTTTTCCCGTTTGAATGGTTTTACACTAGTAATTTTGGGGCCCTTTATAGCTTGTTGTTCGGTGTGAGCCAAGGCTCCGTGTTGAAGGCCGTACATTGACCTATAATGGTTTACTTTTATAAATTGTTATTTGGATGGAGAGTTGTCTCATTGGCACTCACACCACATCTTCCTATATCTATTAAACGAAGAGTTCAAAGGGTGAATTTGAAATCATCCTTCATAAATTTTACGGACGCCATCACGAGTTGGTTGACAGTTACGGAATATCTGTTTTACAGATGACGACGGATGTGTTCAAATTGTCGTAACTACAATCTCGTCCCTTCCCCGAATGTGACCTCTCGAATTAGACATATCACCGGGTTTTACTTAAATGAACAACACGACAGGTGCTACATGTGGAGCAGGATCTGCTTATCCTACTGGAGCACCCCAGTGTTTGATGGGGTTCGTGTTGCTCAGTCTTTGGTTTTCTATGTTGTTTTGTGTACTGTTGTTTCTCTGTTTTCTTTTTCTTTTTGGCCATGGCGTTGTCAGTTTATTTTCGACTTATGAGTTTGAATATCCCTTTGGTATCCTTCGCCTCTCTTTGTAAGACACAAATAAGCATGATACGACAGAAACACAACCATTTATGTATTTTAGGAAAGGATATGCAGTAACTTAATCGAACAAAACTCATAGTTACCTTAAAAGTTGTTTACGTAATGAATTTCATAAAACTTTTAATGTGGTTTATATTTTCGTCATATTGAATATGAATATATCTGAAAGTATCGTGTAAAAGTATGACTAAATTGAAGATAAAGGCTGTAGAACACATTATGCATCCTATCTTACACTGTCCATATTACTTAATTTTGCTTTCAATTTTTAGATAACAAATAAACATGAAATTGTGTTTGTCCTGACATAAAGAATTTAATGCTTACAAATGCTAACATAGGAAATCACGTGTTAACAAACAATGATATTGAGAGGCGTTTTTGGTTACCGATGAGACATCCATTTATCATTGACAAATTATGTATATATCCCGTTTCAAAGTCACTTTACATGATATACACTTACATTTCCTGTATTTTCATATTTCTCTCAAACTTTGAACACGTGAATTAATGTTCGTCTTTATTGTGTCCATTTTAGTGATTCTTTTGTTTATTTGTTAGCTTTTGACGATGCTTTTACAACATCAATACAATTTTATTGAACAATAAACACTCATATTACTTCCCGTCACATCAGATACAGAATTAAGGTTACTGCATGAGTAGATTAACTTTCAAAATGTGGTTCAAAATCATTTTCACATAGTGTGATTACTAATATAAATAAAATACTGTAACTTTATATCATGAAAGTGCTCTTCATATTTTCTCTACTCGGTTAAACAGAAAGCAGCAATTTCATCTTATTGTATTAAATACTTAGTTGTAAATACAATTAAATTGTATATGTAATGCAATCAATGGCAATTATGTTGTATCAGTCATACGTGATGATACCGATATCAGTCACAATTGCATAGGCTTTATCAAATCCCATAACTAAATGACGCCACTTCCTCGATATCGGTCATTGTTCCATAAGCTTTATGAAACCCCTTATCTGTATAACGTCATCGTCTTTTTTAGGTATATCATAAAGTATATATGATAAGGCTTTTCAATATCACATCCGTCTCAACCCGAGACATCAATATAATCACAATAGCTCTGCTTGAGGGATTATATTGGTCGAGGTTGCAATATAATGCAGCAATGTTATGTTCTATTAATTTGTTTTTAACAAAAGTCGTTGTTCTATTCTATTCTATGATATTGCACTAGTGCAAATATAGTTTCAATTATCAATATAATCAATGACAAATATGTTTTTGAAATAGGTTTTCAAAATTTGCTATACAAAAAGTAATATTGCATGAATATTTGTGAATATTTCCCTCGTAGAATATATATTTTTGACTCGCAAGCTCGTGCAATATCAAAATCTTCTCGAAACAATATCCACGAATTTTTATGCAATAAAACTGTATAAAATAAATTCTGAGTAACCTATTCAAATAAACATGTAAAAAGTAAGACAACCACGAAGAATTTCTTCAGAATTTAATGTCAGGAAAATTATTTTGTTTTAGTTTTGACTTAAGATGGGATATTTACATTTGTCAACCAGGTTTTGCATGGTTATAGTAAATAAGCACTCGTATGTCAATGTTAAATCAAAAGCGGCAATTATTGTAACTATTGTATGATATATATCATAGAAAAAAAAACAACAGAATTTTCCTATTCATGTTTATCATAAGTTCATTCTCCCCCCTTTATTTTTTATTTTTTTCTGGTTCATATGGCTCACAATGGGAACTTGTTTTCTTCTGAACACAGTGTTTAAATCTTGAATTCCGGGTCATTTGACATCCCACATACCTGCCGTAGAACGTAAACTTTCTTAAGCCAGGTATACACTGCTAAATGATAGGAAAAAATCCATTTATTGAAAACAGATTAGGCAATATTCCTTACATATAGAATTGTTTATGTAGGCTGCAGTGCCAGTACCTATGGTAATGCAAGTTTGAATGGCACTGTTAGGATGGAAATATGTGTGAGAACGAGGAACGGTATTTGTCCTAAGGAATTGTGTGGTCCTGATTCGAAATCAAAGACTTAATAAGAAAAAATTAAATAACAAAAATACAGAACTCCAAGGGAAATTCAAAAACGGAAAGTCCTTTATAAAATGGCAAAATCACAAGCTCAAACACATCTAACAAATGGAAAACAAGTGTCATATTCTGACAACTGTGAGTGTATCAGGAAGCAACTGCAACTGAATAATATTGATCATTAAATAAATGCACCTCTATTAGGAAAAGTATATTATATGAAATGTGCAGCTGAATTTCTGTTTAGAAATGGTATCCATATACTATTTATCATTCTGTAACAATAGTTACAGTAATAATGACAAACCATTCAAAATAAATAGGTTAACATAGCCATTTTCACGTACCTGTCCCATGTCAGGAACCTTGTCAGTAGTTGTCGTGTGTCATAATTGTGTGCTGAATGAAAATCTTTGATTGTTTTAATTAAATGTATTCACTATATATATATAATAGACTCGGGATGATATAGAGCTTGATAAGTTGTGGAGACACCTGTCCATTGTTGAAGACTGTGTATTGCTCTAAAGATGTATTTCTGTGGATTTGTTTTTTCGCGGCGGTATTTTATGATATTGCACTGGTGCAAATATGGTTAAAATTATCGGTTTCATCAGTGACAGAAATGTGTTTGAAATAGGTTTTCAAAATTTGCTATACAAAAGGGGTATTGCATGAATATTGGTGAATATAATCCATCGTAAAGGATATATATTGGACTCACGAAATCGTGCAATATCAAAATCTTCTCGAGACAACATTCACGAATTTTTATGCAATAACACTATATATAAAGATTGTGCGTTTACTTTATTAGTAAACATATAAACAGTTAGACAACCACGAAGAATTTGTTCCGAATTTATTGTCAGGAAAATTCTGAAATTTATTTTGTTTTAGTTTAGCCTAAATGTAGGAAATTAACATTTAACAACCAGGTTTTTGATGGCTATAGTAAATAAGAACTCGTATATAAATGTTAACTCAAAAGCGGCAATTATCGTAATTATCATAACACGATATATATCATACAAACATAAAAATCAATCAAAGTAAGTGGCATGTAATGTACATATTTTGTTTGTAGTTCATTCTGATATTATTATAACATAATGTTTTTCTAATATCTGTGTTTTATGTGGTATTTTCGTACTGAATTTAGTTTTTTTAGAATAACAATTATTTGTTTTATTATCTAGAATGTGAGAGAGGAACATTTGGGAAAGACTGTCTTCAAAAATGTACAAATTGCATATCCGACAATTGTGACCATTTCAATGGAACTTGTGATCCATTGGGAGTATGTAAATCCGGATGGCGCGGGCCAAAATGCAATCATGGTAAGTTCGCTTTGTTTCCCGAAAACAATATATAACATGTCAAAGAGAATAAAAAGTTGATAATATTGCAAGAACAAGTGGTTGCAACTGTGAGTGTATCAGGAAGCAAATGCAACTGAATAATATTGATCATTAAATAAATGCACCTTTGTTAGGAAAAGTATATTACATGAAATGTGCAGCTGAATTTTTGTTTAGAAATGGTATCAAAATATCCAAAAACAGGCACAACAAAGTTAACAAAAACTGAATCAGATATCAATTTAGCTACTCATAAACCTCAACTTCTAGTTATTTGTTTGTTATAATAATTTTGTTCAAGGCTGGAATTAACTAATTGAGAACAAAATTAAATCTGTTTTCTGAATTTCACCGACATTTGTATTTTTTAGCATGTGGCAAAGGAACCTATGGAAAAAACTGTTCTATGTCATGTAGCAATTGCAAAAACGAGTCTTGTGATCATTTTGAGGGAAATTGTCGGATAGTTGGCGGTTGTAAAGCTGGATATCGTGGTTCAAAATGTAGTGAAGGTATGTAAGCCAAAATTTATATTCCTACTTATACTAATTATCAGGAAAATTTGATTAACAAATGGGAACGCATGGAAAAATATGAAAAATAATCATCATGGCTTTATGAATTTACTTATTTGCACATGCTCCACATGCTCTGTGTTGATTGCTTATCTATGTCACGATCCGGTAATCTCCGGCAACAAACTCGAAAGTTAGTTAACTTGCGATCATCAATCATTGAATTAAATATCATTTGTCGATAGTACGTTATAGATTCATAATAAATATAAAAAAAACTTGCATGCAGGACTTAGTTTAGTATATATGCATGCATTTGGTGCAATAATTTCGATAACATTAAAATTACAATAGGCGAAAACCCAGTTGAAATTAAACAAAAGAAATGGATTTCTTTGTAAGAGAAGGTAAAAAAGGACAAGTTGGTAAATTTGAATTTTTTACATCTGTTTCTATGGGTGTTAAAAGTTTAATGAATGTGCCTAATTTAGGATTTTATTCATCTTATATATATATGTGTTTTACTTAAATTATGGTGTGGAGCTTCGAGATATTTGTAAACTTTTAAATTATAGACAAATTTTCACAAAACAGTCGATTGTGGTAGGTGCAAATACATGTGGATCTTTTTGTGCATAAGCATAAATTCCGCCGAAAAATATTCCAAAGAAAGATAATAAATTGATCTTTTTAAAGCATTAATTTGCATCTCTGCCCCCGGCGACAGTTTTTTGGGAAAAAATCCCCAAAATGGGCAATAATTTCATCGAAAAGAGAAAGTCGAGTACACCTTTTATGCTTAGGCGTGTTTGAGTTGACTATTCTGTCTTGAAAACGTATAAAAGAAAAATATTTGATACATCATCTCGCTTCAGATTCTATTATTTTTATATATTTAGGCTCTAGGTTGATATAATAACATTAAAATTTACAGTACTAAAAATGAAATATATGGGTCAAGTGAAATACCTTTCTAATGAGTCATAACAACAGAGTAGGTGTGTTCGAATAACAAATTTTTACTAAAAGTACTTGACGACAGACTTTTCAAGTGGATCTTAAAAATGCATAATTTCAAAAAACTTCATTTTTGTGTGTGTTATCTAGGGTAATTAGTCTTCAACCTCTGAAAATGTTTAGTCTGCCCTTCCACAAAATATTTAATTAGAATTTTTTTGAATATTTTGATATTTCGAAAATTCCACCTGACAACCGATAAGACAATAGTTTTAAGTTGACCATATGCATAAAATTACCTTTAATGATGCTAAATAGCTAGTAGATACGTTTGTTTTTAAAGTACAACTGGCATATAAGGATCGTAATGATGCTATTTTGGATAAATTTATCGGTTTTCAAGATCTAAATTGACAGCGCGTCATCACTACAATGGCTTCCATTTATACGATTATAAAAATAAGGTGGCGTAATGGAGAGATAATTTTGAAGTAGAATCCTGACTGTACAAGAAACTTGTTTCATATGACTTTAATAGATGCGCCTTTTCTTTCCTTACCAAACGGGCGAGATGTTGACTGTGTCTTAGTTATATTGAAGAATGATTAATGATGAATATCTATTATAAAATTTCATACTGAAAATTGAATTCACAATCTAAATTCCACTTTACTCTGTATTTTGTAGCATGTGACACAGGATCCTACAGGATTAACTGTTCTATGTCCTGCAGCAATTGCATAAACGAATCGTGTGATCATCTTGAAGGAATATGTCACACTGTTGATTCTTGTAAAGCAGGATATCGTGGTTCAAAATGTAACCAATGTAGGTATACCAAAATTTGACTATCATTCTAAAACTAAGAAAAAGATATTTATAAAATAGGTAATAGAGATTCGTCTTATTATCTCTACTCTACGGAAATATGTGTCATTTCGGATATATATATACAAGAAACGAATTCGAGTGAAATTTTATAATTTTATACATTGGAATTCTGTCTTATAATATCCATAAATAAATCAAATTATAAAATACATTAACAAGATAACAGAAATTATCAAATTGACAAATCAAATTTGATATTTTATTAATCCACATAAATCATTGAGAAAAAATAATTACGTACAAATAAAAGCTAACAAGAGGCCGTATTATTCATCATCTAAGTGTTGAGGTCTCTAGAGCCAGTGTATTTATTTAAAACATAATGAAAATATTTAATATACTGCTTATTTCATTTTTATTTAAGAAGTTAAAGTGTCTCCTTGACATTTAAACTAAAAATTGAAAACCGTTAAAAGTCTTCATAAATAACTATTTGAAAAAATAGTGTTACTACTCGAAGGAGTTTTAACACATATATCAACAAAGAGGGGAATAAAAACCAAACAAATTTTAATTCTATATAATATCTGCCGCTTGACATTAAACAAATAGATATTAATAAACTGGTGGATTATTGTCTCATTGGCAATCATACGACATCTTCTTACTTTAATAAAACAGTAGACATGCGTCTTTATGATATGTCAAAATTTAGGTCAATCAGAGCCAACAAACACGTGTGAAAATTATGAACAGACTGTTTAAAGCTTTCAACGATCTACACCGAAGACCAAATTCTCCAAATAAAAAAAAAGATACAGTATAATTAGTACATATTCCTGACTTGAAACGGGCGGAATAAAATTATGGCTGGTTAACACCATACCACCGCCATTTTACCTCAATAACTGGAATTACAAAATGTACAGAAAAGTATATAAGTTTGAATTGGTTTAAATTTTTGTCATGTCGGAGCCTTTCATAGCTGACTATACGGTATGGTTTTTACTCGTTGTTGAAATGAGGTACGTGTCATACATGTGCTTTCATCTTAGTCATTTGGTCTCTGATGGATAGCAGTCTCATTTGCAATCATACCACATCTTCTTATTTTTATGTATAAACAGTGAAAATTAGTACAGAAAAAGTACTTTATTCTAACATAATGGAATAATAGATATCATCAAATATTTGATAGAAAAAGGGCAGCTGAGATCCTCAAGAGCATAAGTCAGTCATATCCTGATGTCATGTTTTAAGAACAATGTTTATTTTATATCGCTTCAACAGTATAGTGTTTTGGTAGTGAATAAGTCATTTTTATATTTGATGATCGTAGCATGTTTCCCAGCACATTTTGGGTATAACTGCGCACAAACATGTACTGGATGTTTGGATGAAGATTGTGAACCATTTTCCGGTAATTGTACTAAAGATGGATGTCGTCATGGTTATACAGGATATAGATGTCATCTGCGAGGTAAAGATTTTAGCAAGAACCTTGCTTCGATTGGAGTCTTGCAGTAATAACTTATATCTACAAGTTTAAACTTCTTGGAGAAAAATGTTAAATAATTTGTTTTGATAGAGCAATGCGAACTCCATTAATTTACAATATAAAATTCTAGCTACTCTACTAAATGCATGCATGATCTTAAAATTCAAGTTTATCAAGCAGTAAAATAATGAAAGTTCACTATGAGTGAAAAAGTTGTATTTCTCTTTTGTAATATATTTTAGTTCATACATTACAAATTCATTGATTTTCTTAAGGTATCAGAACAATTTTTTTAAAGAAAAACAGTTTAAGAATCTTCATTCAAATCATTTTTGTATGGTTGATTGAAAATTATAAAAATGTAAGACGACATGATTTCTGTATCGGATATTCCAAAACTTTTAGTGAGCTTTCGGTTAACACTATTTATAGAAACCCTTGCTTTTGCTAACACTTATATCGTATTGATACGACATATGAACGTTTATATGAGATACAATGTATCACCAAATATACTCTAAACATCCTTATACTTTTTATGCGTTATTTTATTATTTTTTTGTGCAAAGACATGCGCACAAGAAAACTTTAACTTTAAGATATTCCTAAAAAAAATATCCATGAATCTTGTCGCACAAAAGACATAGGTGCTAATACAATACGACGTTTCATTCTCCAAATGTGTGTACTCTTCTTTATTGGAATAAAATTCGTTTTAAACAGCATGTCTCAAATGGACTCCCTATCACTTGGAAACTGAACATATACACCATGACATTTGCCAAGGAGGAATCCTGGATAATCAAAGGTCTGTTCTATATTCCTTTGGAATTTCAACCAAAGATGAAGAACTGGATCTTCCTTCACTGTATTGGATACCTTAACTACATAAGTGTCCTTACAAACAATGTTATATTGGTGGGTTTTCCAAGTGCTCCAAGAAACCTCTTTATAAATTTTTAGCATCAATTTTATCAGCAATCAAAGCGGGGCTTTAAAGTTAATGTGAAACTACATATTCCAGAGGTGGCGTGAATCATATGTGAATACTAAAAAGATTTTTTTAGAGTGCAAATACAATCTAAGACTCTTTCATCTTGCAATAGTATTAAAACATTTGACTTTTCTACACTCTTGAAACAAGAGTTGGTCCTGCTTTGTTTCATAAAAAAGAATGGCCAACGATGATACAAGTATCTTGTCTTAGGGAGAGATAAATCGTACTCCGTAAAAAATCACTCTGATTCATACAAAAAATTCTCTGAAAAGGACATAAACAAGGAGCTTGATTTCTTGATTGACAACATATTTGTTACGTTTGGAGGACGTGTTTTTCAACAAACAATTGGCATTCTCATGTGAACCCACTGTGCTCCTCTTCTTGCCGGTTTGCTCCTTTTTCATATGAGGCTGAACCTCATACAGGAACTAAGAAAAAAAAGAAGTTAGCAGTATCCTTTAACTTCACTTTCCGCTATGTAGATGATGTTCTCTCACTAAATAATTCAACATT
>CM029595.1:37737784-37915659 GCA_017311375.1 Mytilus coruscus
TGGCCTCAGCTATTGGCTATTGGTTAGGCAAATTTCTTACAGAGGTAAATATCTGAGCCCTCAAATAATATCACCAATAAAGTTGATTATTGAATAAGACATGGTGTAATAATTCTGAAACATTTCATCAATAAACTTCATATGTACTATAAACCAATAAGCATTGAAAACTAATGTCTGAGTTCAATTTTTATATAATGATTACTTGATATTTTTCAAAATCATTTCAATATTTCATTGTTGTCACAATTCATACAGTATCTATACCTGTGCTAAACAGTTTAATACTAAGAGCTTGGAAGTTCAAAATGTGTAAAAAAAGGGTTAACAATGATTTAAACAACAAGACTGCGACACCTACTCAACAATCAACACGAACAGCAAGTTTTATTCCTTAAAACATGGAGAAGGCTTTTAATGCTCAAAATTTTTATTACATAATTCTGTTTGCCAACCCACCCCAAAAGGAAACATAAACCAGCAATGTGACATTTAATTTCAGACATAATTCTGTGGATATAATTTCGAGAAATCGCAAAGTCAGGTGAAAATGTATATTGCTCGCATTTTTATTTATAGATCATTTTAACAAATTTAAATGGTTATATTACTTGAAGCATAACGTAACATGTATCATTTTCTATATTCATAGGCAGTTTAACGATTTCTAAATACATATACAATTCGCCTTAAGGGCATACGATACAGTTACAGGGAGGTAATGACGTTACTAACGTAAATTGTTATTTTCGCGACGTCAAACTACGACTTATCGGGAAAACATTCAGTTTTCGACTGATATTTATCATTCAAACTTATTTAACTTGAAAACGAGTTCATGGACCCTCCTTTTAAAATGCCATTTGGTTTGATTACGTAAGACGATAATGTGCAAATTGTCATGAAAACGTAAATAGTACAATTTTTCAAATTAGATAAATATACAGCAAAAATTATGTTTTTTCTACATTCATGAACATTTGATAAATATGAGTTATTTCTGAATAAAAATGTATAAAATTTTAGGATACTTATAAAATACAGAAATTACAAATTATTTAACAAAAACAATTTGTGTTTATCTTTTAAAACAAAAAGTTATGTCTTTCTTTCGAAAGGAAAATACAGCCACAAATCCGAATTTTGAGCAAATATACAAAATTTCGACCTTATTTTACTCAAAAGTAGCACATGAAGGTATATTTTTATTACATATTTGATTTAATCAGGTAAAAATAGTCTATATGGAAATTTTATCAAAATGTAAATACGGGATCAAAACTGTATCGTATGCCCTTAATTTAACATCATGTTTGAAGTCGTTTTTGAGAGCACTTCTATTCATCATCGTTGGCATTTCAGCAGCAGCTCATGAAGAACGACAGCGATAACTACGCTTTTCCTTTGATAATTAGTTTCATGAAATTTATAAATATTGTCCTTGCCTATTTAAATAAAACTCAATACACTATCAATATTGTTTCTATTTATATACATGAAATAACTAATGACAATATTAAAGACAATATATCTGACGATTTTTGCATGAAATTAACGACAAATTTCACTATATTTTAAGAAATAAATTAGGTTATGGTAGATATTCATATCAATTAAAATTTCGAAAAAAATATCATAAAATAGAACAATTAAAAGATATTTTACTTCCTTGAATGGTAACCATTTTTAGAAAAGAGATATGTATCGAATGTCACATAGCAACGTCAAATACATAATTACCAACACATTTCTTATCAATGCATTTACAACTCACTAGAATATGTCGACAGAATTTGTGATAGAAGTTAACAACTTAAAAAGGGAAAATGATACCATTCTTAAACAAGCAATTCAGGATGTATTAAAGAAATTAAATGTAAACATATCAGTGGATGCCTTGGATATAGAAGATTGTGGAGATACAAAATCTGCAATAATATATTTACAATCAATCGATGAAATAAATGAAGTCACCGACATTATAAATAACAATGGATTCAAGTTCACACAGATAGCGAAACCTTATAAAAAGATATCTGCTAAAAGGATAGAAAGTAAAAGACTTTTAACATTATATAAAGTAGATCAATATCTTGGCGACGAAACGAGACAAAGAGAATTTAAAGAAGGAGGTGGCAATATTGAAAACTTTTTGAGAACGGGACAGAAAAGGTGTCTTGCAAATTATGCTTGCGGTATTGTGAACAACAGAGAAAAGGGAACGGTATATGTTGGTGTTAACGATAAAGGTAAAAGATAACTTCTTTGAATTTTCAAGCATAAACCTGGTAGTAAAGACATATATGTAATTTCGGTATCTGGTATAATAAAAGACGATCACTATTTAAGTAAAATTGGACTATTTAATTATTTTGTGGCTGAGATTAATGTGTAATAGTAATCTCAGGTTGTTGCTAATTTTCGCGTCATTTGGTCTCTGGTGGAAAGTTGTCTCATTGGCAATCATGCCATATCTTCTTATTTCTTTTATTGATCAATAACACATGTGTTTTAAAGATATTGATTTGATATAAAGTAGAAATCTATGATTTTTAAAAATAGGATGATACACATAAGTGGTTGATGTTACTAATAAAAATAAAAGGATAACTCCTGTTCATAACACAAATCGTTTGCTCAAAGGGAATTAACTGTTTTGTCCTAAATTGTATATCAGATACTTCTTGTTTGTATGATCATTCAATTTTCTTCATGCTTCACATTTGAGTTGTAACGGATATTTCACAATACATTTTACTTGCTCTTAAATGTTATATATTGTAAAAATATTTAATTTATTTTCCAGTTTTTATGATAACTTTGATTGTGCAAATACAATACAAACTACAGCCATAAAGGGATCGAGGATTTTATCGGATTTAAAAAATACTCATCAGTCGGACCTGTTTTGTCTTGCATGTGACGAAAGTCACAGAATGCGAGACATATTGATAACAATCCGGCGGCAGCAGCGTAAACTATTTGTATAAAGTTTTATATTTCAGGATGCTTTCCTACCTTGTATGTATATCCCTTGTATAACGATGTTTCCGTCTTCCATATTTGTCCTTGACCTCATTTTCATGGTTCAGCGACTGCTTGATAATTTTTTCTAGTAACTGTCACATGAAATACTAACTTACTATGAGTAAAAGGGTTACTATATTTGATATGTTGGATCTTCGCAAGGTCTACATGTCTGTCCCATGGGTATCACCTGACATCGACCTCATTTCATGTTCTGTCACTAAATAATACAAAATTTGGTGACTATGTTGAACGAATCTATCCCATCGAACTAGAGATAAAGGATACTACAGATACAGTTAAGTCTGCCTCATATCTTGACTTACATCTAGAAATTGACAATGAGGGTCGGTTGAAAACAAAACTTTACGACAAAGAGATGATTTCAGCTTCCCAATTGTGAACTTTCAATTTCTATGTAGCAACATTCCAGCAGCGCCTGCATACGGAGTATATATCTCCCAATTGATACGATATTCCCGGGCTTGTGTTTCCTATCATGATTTCCTTGATAGAGGATTGCTGCTCACAAGGAAGCTATTAAACCAAGAGTTCCAAATGGTGAAGTTGAAATCATCCTTCGTAAATTTTACGGACGCCATCACGAGTTGGTTGACCGTTATGGAAATAACGGTTTCACAGATGATATCGGATATGTTCCTTATGTCGTAACTACAATACCCTTCCCTTTTCACGAATGTGACTTACCGAATTAGACTATTTACCGGATTTGTAATAACATAAGCAACACGACGGGTGCCACATGTTGAGCAGGATCTGCTTACCCTTCCGAGCACCTGAGATCACCCCAGTTTTGGTGGGGTTCGTGTTGTAGTCATTAGTTTTCTATGTTGTGTCATCTGTACTATTATTTGTCTGTTTTTTATTTTTGGCCATGGCGTTGTCAGTTTGTTTTCGATCTATGAGTTTGACTGTCCCTCTGGTATCTTTCGTCCCTCTTTCATGAATCAGTGATCAAGGTAAAGTTTTCGTGGTCACGTCCGTATCTCAGATACAAAAATAACTATATTTGGTGTATGGAAGGATTTGAAAGTGTACATGTCTGACTGGAAAGTTTCATCTGACCCTGAACTCATTTTCGTGGTACATTGATCGACGTTAAGTTTTGTTGGTTTGGTCTGTTTCTCAGATGATATTAACAAAAGGCTAACTATACATGCTATATTTGGTGTATGGTATGATTGTAAGGTGTACATGACCTGACCTTGACCTCATTTCCATTGATAATGTTAAATATATATAACGCTTGTTGTAAAACTTTCATATAATAGATTTTCAGTACAAGTTCAATCACAATATGTAAAGAAGGCGACACATTTCAGCGTGTGCACTCTTGTCTTTATGCGAACAAAACTTACATTATTTGTTTTGACATAGAGTTGCTTGAATGGTTCATAAAGGATTAGTCTGTGATAGGCAATATTTGAAAATTATAATTTTCTGACGTACATATGTAAACTAATTATACTCTACGACTGTCATTACTATAACATAAATGACGTATTTTTACTTATTTTTTTAAATATCCATATATGTAACTTATTAACCGTTTATGGGTTCTCCTTGCACAAATTGCCCTCCTAAATGACGCTTTGTCAAACACCTACTATGCGACCAAATGCAGATTAGGTTAAGGATCAGGACTCTGAGCGGGTTTATTATCTCCTGTTATTTTCCCTATCGGTAGTTGTTATCTCTAATTCAAGCAATTGTAGTTCACCGTATGGCCTTCAACAATGAGCAAAAATAGTTATGTAGTCAGCTATAAAATGCCCCAACATGACCAAATGAGAAACAATTCAAACGTCGTTTTGCTATATATTTGGTTTCTTAGAGAATTGTCAGAACCTTATTCCTTTCCAAAAGTTGATATATAATTTAATTTACAAACAAAAGTTATATTGTTTCGGTCTCGCCTGCGCTAACAACACCATGTTTGTAAATAAACGCTTAGCTATGGAACGCCACAGCTGTCTTATGTGGAACTCTGATATTACTTTATGTTGTTTTATTATTACTTGATGATATTTTGTCTTTACTTAATATGGTTTTGACATTACGTAATGATGTTTTGATATAACTCAATATGGAATAGTCATTACTTAATGATATTTCGATATTACACGATATGGTTTCGTATTGACTTGATATAGTTTTGTCATTACTTAATATGGTTTTGTCATTACTCGATGTGGTTTCACCATTATTTAATGTGGTTGTGTCTTAACGTTATGTAGTTGTTTCATTACATGATGTGGTTTTGTTATTTTGTAATGATGATTTGCCTATTCTTTATATGGTTTTAACATTACGTAATGATGTTTCAAAATTTGACGATTTTACACTACATGATGTGTTTGTTCCATTATTTGATGTGGTCCTGTCATTCTTTGATGTGGTTATCCCATTACTTGATGAGGTAAAATCACGTGACCAATTCGGAAAAACGTGTTCTATTTTTAGATAGATTTCCATGTTGTATGTGCCTTGGATGAGTGTGGCCATCCATCGAATAAAGAGTTCAAATTAAAGTTCGGGTTACTGTTTGAGTTAAACTTTGAGTTAGTCTTCGATTTCGAATTAAAGTCATTATTAGAATTAAAGTTTTAGTTAGCATTGAGTTTCGAGTTGGACATCGAGTTTGAGTCACATTTAACTGAGGTAGAGTTCTAGTTACATTGGCAACATTAAATTTGAGTCATTTTTGAGGTAGAGTTTGAGTAGGATTCAATTTAAGTCTCATTTAGATTAATTAAGATTTTGAGTTGAAATTCGAGCTATCCTATATGAGTTCGTAATTAAATTTTCTATCGCGGAACAAGGACTTTGCTCGGGCTTCCGAAAAGAGGGCTCCGCGGTATGCGTACAAAAGATAAACAATGTTACAGTATACAAAACGCAACATAGAAGTTGAAATAAAGTTAGATGTGGTGTGATTGACAATGAGACAACTATCCATCAGAGTTTAAATGCAGTGGATGTAAGAAATCATATATAGGCAACCGTACAGCCTTCAACACACCGTATAGTCAGCTACAAAGGTCACCATGCAACATGTGAAAAATTCAAACGAAAAAACAAACGGTCTTATTTATAAATAGACAATCTGCAAAAAGAAATGACACACATTTATACAACGACAACAATTGAACTTCGTGCTCCTGACTTGGGGCAGGTACATAAAGAAAGTGCACGTGGCGGAGTTTAACATGTATGTGAGCGCTAAATCTTAACCTTACATTGGACTGTTACAGTTGTGTAACAGCACAACACGAGAAAAAATGTAAACTAGGCAAAATGATGCCCCGCACTCAACTCATTTAACCGCTTATACCCCAAAAATGACAAAAAAATGTTCATTTATCTCCAAAAGAGCAAAAGATAATAAAAATAAAAACCATGACCACATGCACACCTTCAATATATGTACAAACAGACAGTAAAGAGAAAACTTCCTAGGATTCAAACTGTAGGAGGAGTTATGAGGAATAACTATATACCCATAATGAGACGGACAGACGGACGGACGGACAGACGGACGGACGGACAGACAGACGGACAGATGGACGGACAGGGGTAAAACAATATGCCCCCAACTTTCAGTTGCGGTGGCATACAAAACAGTTTCATTTGGCTGTTTCAATAGATCGGTATGACTGGGTAATATAAATCCATCGGGGTGATCTCGGATGCTCCAGAAAGGCACCCGTCGTGTTATTCGAGAAAGTACAAACCCAGTGATTTGGTTTTTTGGTAGTTTACATTCAAGGAAAAGATGACGGTTTTATGGTTACGACCACTGGAACATGTCCGTCATCACATATGAAACAGACATTCCAAAAGTTTATTTTTCAATTATTGCGAGGTAGATCAGGAATTCAATTGATTACAAATAAAAGATTGATATTCGTATAAGTTCAAATGATCATTTACGCTAAAAAAATCGGAGAATTCTTGTTTTATAGTATTGATGCTTTGTCGCTTAGTCCGAGCCCCCTCCCCCGTTTCCTGTAACTTTAGTGTGAGTTGATTTGAAGTGTTTCATTTGTTAACAATAAAGTTCCAAGTCTTTTGATTTGTGTCGAGCCTGCGACATCAATGTAGCGGCAGTGAGACACAACAAACCTATATTTCGTCGTCGATAGTGGCGTCGGCGTCTCCATCTCCATTTTTTATTTCTATTGAGTTTAACCTTTCATTATACATGTTACTAAACATGTATGCCATGTATATTACTTTTAGAACATCATACTGGATTTGTTTACCTCGACTATTGTATCTGTATTTATATTGTATGTTTCTCTGTAAACTTGTATTTAGTTTTTAGAGAACAAAGTATCTATCTATCTATCTATCTATAGATCGTTAGGTTTCTAGTTTTTACATTTTCATTTCGGGACCTTTTATAGCTTACTATAGGGTATGGGTTTTGCTCATTGTTGAAAACCATACAGTTTTGTTTTAGTTAAATAAACCGAATTACATGTAAACTGTTTTGACATGATAAATTTGTAAACCTCCATGAAGTGTTTTAAAACTTGTATAGGAGTTATTCCTCAATTTCAAGAAAAAGCATCTACAGAAAACATTTTTTTTTTTTTTTTACCGATAAATGTATAGATAAATGTACAGCCGATCAACATGACGCTTTTACACTTACAACAGCAATATCAGGCGAGACACAGGGTTCCGTGGAATATTTTACAAATTTATTACAAAAATACTGCTTCCGTTTGAGAACTTAGGATAAAAACAACAGGACCAAGTGGTTTGGGGATATCCCAATTATGTCCGAAATACTATAAACTTTTTAATACTTTTTTCTTATTATTATCTGCCGTTCCCCTTTTTCATACCAAATAACTCTGAACAACCACTCGAACTTTAATTTGAACTTTAACTCAATGGATAGCGATACCCATCCAAAGCACATTAAACAAACGATATATTGAAATCTGTTTAGAAATAGAACAGGTTTTTTCCGAATTGGTCACGTGGTTTTACCTCATCAAGTAATGGAATAACCACATCAAAGAATGACAGGACCACATCAAATAAAGAAACAAACACATCATGTAGTGTAAAATCGTCAAATTTTGAAACATCATTGCGTAATGTTAAAACCATATAAAGAATAGGCAAATCATCATTACGAAATAACAAAACCACATCATGTAATGAAATAACTACATAACTTTAAGTCACATACAAATCAAGTAATGTTAAAACCACATTGCTTAATGACACAACCACATTAAATAATGGTGAAACCACATCGAGTAATGACAAAACCATATTGAGGAATGACAAAACTGTATCAAGTCAATACGAAACCATAACGTGTAATATCGAAATATTATTAAGTATTGACTATTCCATGTTGAGTTATATCAAAACATCATTACGTAATGTCAAAACCATATTAAGTAAAGACAAAATATCATCAAGTAATAATAAAAAAACAAAACGTAATATCAGAGTTCCACATAAGACAGCTGTGGCGTTCCATACTTAGCAAGATTTGGGCCTTTGATGACACAAGTTGCACGAATGTTTCAAGATGTTCAGCAATGGCTGTAGTCTCACACATATTGCAGAGATTATAAATGACAATGTAAAGGTCACCAGTTACAATATCGAACCGATAGGGTTAAAAGTGAATTGCAGTCAGGATTTTTAGACTGGTTTGGATCTTGCAACACCTGCTTTTGTAGTTTAAAATCTTTTGAAAAATTTGTGATATAGGTTCAATGTATAAGATGATATGAGAAGACTGGTCTTTAAACCGCAAAGGATTTTGTATTTGACTGGTTAAAGGTGAAGTATATTGCCTACATAAATAAATTAAGACCCCGTAGACATTTAAAAGGTAACAACGGAATGTTTCACGTGCCATTCTTATAAATACAAACAAGTCTAAAACGCCTGTGATGGTCTATGTTCAAATAGATAGCTGTAAGTTGCTATTTATAATAATTCGGAATTATAAAAGTGTTTCTAAACATAATATGTAATTACTCATCCTCTTCATTCAAAATTGGACATAAGGCCAAAATAAAATAAATGTGTACAAAATGTAAATATGTTTCTCGTAAAATATATTTGATATAAGACGGTATTTCTCAACGTGTCTTCTATTATCATGTTGTAAGAAGAACAAAACATTGAACAAATGAAGTATTCTACTTCTGGAGAGTTCTTACGTCTTTAAACGGGAAGGATTTCAGGCGTGATAAACTAATTTATTCAATTAAAACAGTTCTTTCTTCTGATGGTCCACAGATTTTAAGGATGTTCGCTTCTCTTGTTTTTGACTTTTCGTCAGATAGTCAGAATCCTCTCGTTTTATCCATGTGTAACCGGAGAGCATGATTATAATTGCAAAATCGCATGTCTCCACCGGGACTCGAACCCGGGACCTCTGTGTTACAAGGCAGCAAAGAAGTACTCTTTAGCTCAGTCGGTTAACGCGCTGCCTTGTAACACAGAGGTCCCGGTTCGAGTCCCGGTGAGACAAGCAATTTTGTAATGAAAATCATGCTCTCCGGTTACATTGGCTCCAATAATAAAACCCACGGTTAGAAGAAATACCTAGCCAGGTTAAAACATAAATATAAAAGATGAAGATATCATCATTATAGAGTATGATGACTCTTGAGGTGGGGGAAATGTGACGGGATTGCTTCCCTTAGTAAATGTGGTAGATACTTAGTCAGCCGTAAGCGGTTGAGCTAAGGTAGTACTTCCTTAGCTCAGTCTGTTAACGTGCTGCCTTGTAACACAGAGGTCCCGGGTTCGAGTCCCGGTGGAGACATGCAAGTTACACATGTAGTGCAAATTCAAATTTTGCCTGCTAACTACTACTTTTCTTTTCATAATTTGATTACATATAGTTCAAAAGCCATGTTTGAAAATCTTATAAAATCCTTATCAGTTTTTCATAGTTTTTGAAAGAAAAAGGTGCCAATGTTAAATGTTTGAAAAATCTGGAGAATCATTTCCGCCAATTTTTCAATTGATTATTATTATTATTGAGCCAAGGCTCCGTGTTGAAGGCCGTACATTGACCTATAATGGTTTACTTTTATATATCTCAAAAGCAAGGACAAGCACCTTTTTCTTCTTCTTAAATTCCGTTATTTATAGACTATCAATTTATAACAGTCGTTTAAACAGTTTGTTATTTTGAAACAGAGGAGCGAACATGCTTAAATACTTACTCTCCTCTATTTATGACTTTGATGACGGTTCTGCATGAAATCTGTTTGATGTGTTGGTTTTGATTCTTTTTCTTAAACTTTGAGTCGTATCAGTTATTTTTGTGCTACTTTTTGTTTTGTTATTTATTATAGGACTAGTTGTAGGTGTGCAATGGAATCATGACAGGAGAGATCGTATAAGAAGGAGAATTGCGGAGATAATGATGTCTGATTTACACCTCCGCTCACTACAATTCATTACAGTGTAATTTTTACACCTGTACGCAGCAAAGACGGAAAATATCTAGGTAAAATTTAAATATAAATATTTTATTATACACAGTGTACAGTTTTGGAGAATTATTTGACATAGTTTCTTTAAACTGTTGTTCAGAAGAGAAGTTCAAATGTAAGCCATGAGTGCAACAGATTGGCAAATTTCAAGAATGGCCATTCTTTTCCTAATAACTTCTACTTTAAAGAATACTAAATACTTAAAATGAAAAATAAGACGTGAACATAGTTTCTGACAAAAATATATAATGTTGTACAAGTACAGAAATAGTTTCCTGCTGCTTATATGCACAAACTATTTAAAGAATCGTCCCTTGATCACATTTTGAAAAAGACTATCATGCAAACCATTTGTCTCTATTAACAGGACAGTCGATTGATAACACTGAAAACATTGTGTTACTATATACAATAAAAACAGAGAAAGGAGATACTGGGTATACATCAATAAGACAGCAAACGAACAACATATTACTTTAAAAATATATCAAGAGGGCAACATACGATCTTCAAAAATAAACAAATGCCTAAACATTATTTCAAGCCCTTAATCATCTCGTGTCTAAAAATGTTGTAAATAGATTTTAAAGAGACTATAAAAGATCTACCATCACCACCACAACATTGAAAGAATGATAATCTAATTTCAAATTTTGATAAACATTTTGCCACCATTATTTTATATATACTGCAAATGACAATTAGGACATATACAATAAAATGTGCTTAATATTATGATTCAGTAGAACGGATAAAACAGATGGACATAACAAATTGAAAACAATTCTGACTAAAGCATAGGAAAATGTAAACTTCCACGGAATATCGGTATGTGAACAGTTTTCTGTTACAGCAGGATAATCTTTAACAGCAAATTGGAAACTTCCAAATGGCCATTAGGATATCTTACAGTTTCTGACTATGGTTTAAAAGGAGAGACTATTAATAAAATATTCCATCAATGTAACTGTTAGACAACTTGATATTACAGACATAGACAAAATTCATTAACCTTTAATTGGGTTATTTTTACAGAAGATGTCTTTGTATTAGAGATCACATTTTACACGGTGGATAAATTTGATAAACTATACAGAGCAAACAGAGAAGTGTATCAAAAGCCGATGCCGTGCTGTTTGGACCACTCGGACAATCAGCGATACAAGAATGGGAAGCTCAGGTTTATATTTACTAAACGGGCAGTTATTGTAAATGTATAATATTAACACAATTGAAAATTATTAAAAAATAATAGTTGTAATAAATGAAATTCATTTGTGCTTAAATGTTTAAAATTGTATAATCAGCCCTCTTCATATATAATCATGCTGTTATCGGTATCCTAGTAATAAAAAGTAAAATAACAAAATACCAAACTCAAGGAAAATTCAAAACGTAAAGTCTCTTATCAAACGGCAAAAGCAAAAGCTCAAACACAACAAACGAATGGAAAACAACTGTCATATTCCTGACTTGGTAAAGGATTTCCTTATGTAGAAGATAGGATAATGTGTTAATGTCCAAATATACTCTTTTTTGCAAGAGTGTGACTCTTAAAATTAAAGCTTAAGGCAATTGCTGAAACGTTGTGCTTGGTAATTTTATTCTCCTTACAAGGAATCAGGTGAATGTTTCACGAGATATACCGTAAAGTCCTTTCTTTTCTAAGTTTAAAACAACGATAAAGTAGATACTATATGTAATTATGTTATTAAATATTTATACATTATTGTGCAGTTATTGATGATTTTGTACTACTCAGTCGGTAACTAACGATGGGAAAAAATATGGTTGGGAAGAAACGCTTTAATTCATTTTGAATGAGCAACATTTGGTATTACTATAACTATACCTTAATGTCTAATTGTAACGTCAATATGAACTTGCATTGGACAGGTTTGCAGTCTCGTTGACTAAATGTTTTGATTCGAGTATCACTGGTGAGTCTTTTATAGACGAAACGCGCGCATGGCGTACACAATTTTATCCTGGTATCTATGATGAGTTTATTTTCACCCTTTTATTTTATTGAATTTGCTTTTGTATCAGAGTTTTCCTTATTATGACAATATTATTGTGGTTTGTTCTTTTGCACTAACTATGAAAAATTTCACGTTATTTATATTTCATCAAGCATTTTGTTCTCTGACAATTTCATATCTTAAATAATTAATAAATTTAACTTCATTTCTCATGTTTCTAATCAATAAATATTGTGCCCCATTTTATCTAGCCTCGACGAAATTGCGATTAGGTCATTTTAAGGGTACCAATGACTTTAAGTGAATGTTATTTGGCATGTATATGTATATGTATTTGCAAATGTCATTTCAATGGAGATTTTATGACCACACCCATAAGGTCAAATTATGAGGAATAACTTATGACAGATCAATGATATGTTTATGTAAATATGTAGTAATAATTCTACGTTTGCATTGTGATTTCAAAATTACATTCAGGCTAGGCACATATTTGTGTCAAGTTCATTTGATAAATTAATAAATACTGTTTTGTTGGCCATATCGTTCAATATGAACTTTTCTATCGCCTACGACAATCAAGTCAGCAAATCTTTTCAGCGAAACATTGGTTATATTGTCGGTCAATATGAGCAAATACAAATGTTCTCGTTCTCGTTCATGTGTTTCAATTTATTCAACCTTTACAGATATTTCCAATAGAGGACAATGTAAAACTATCAGTGTGTAAGTGGCAACTCTGATCTAAGTAGGTGCTCTTGAATGAATGAATGAATGAATGCATGCATCAATGCATGAATGAATGTTTTAATGAATTAATGAGTGCATGAATGAATGAATGTATATGCATCAATGCATGAATGAATGATTGAATGCCTTGATTGAGTTGGTGAATGAATGCATGAATGAATGAATGACTAGATGTATAAAATAGATGAATTTATCAAATAATAATAAACATATCATGTATTAGAGAGAATATTACAATATCAGAATGACAAACAAGGAATAACTAAAAATCAATTAATTTTAAAACATGATAAACATTGTTTACCATGGTGTGCGACAACATATCTGTGATGAAATTAAAAAGCAATGATTTCTTTCTATCGATTTTGATCAAACCATGTGTGTTACTGCTTGCGTGATACTTTAATTTCATTACATAAGACCCAAAATAAGTTTTTAAAAGTATACAAATGGTCTTCTAGACTAGAATATTTTTGATAAAAGAATATCTTCATTCCATGGTTCGTGATTTGTTGCATTTCGGCTTCTATAGATGTAGATATAAAAATTCGAAATAAGCAAGCATACACGTTTTGAGAATTATTTTCTAATGTCCTTATCTGCCTGTATTAGCATATCTATCTCTCCTCTCTTTAAATTCATGTCACTATGCATGTCAAACTTACAGTGATTATTCCATTCCTTATTTTTATATTTATGGTAGCCTACTTAATTTTTACATTGATGATATATATATTTAAGGATAGACATTATGTCTGTGTTTCTGAAATAAAAGTTATGATTAATTTTAATACATTTGAAAATAGTGAAAAGATCGCTTAACTCATATATTAATAAGCGATGAAAACGGAGAGCAGTTATTTTCTTCTTTCAACAGTTTTATGAAAAAGTGTTTTAAAACTGTCTGTAAAACATAATATAAATTCCCTTTTAGAGTCATAATCGCCTACGAAAGTTTTACATTGATGGTAAAGTGGACGTAATTAAAATCTTTGACTTTAATGTGAATATTTACATTAATTTAAGTTGTGAAAAAATTAGACTCGAAGGTCCTACCTTTGATTACTATTCAAAATGTCAGATCGCGTCAACATATATAATAGTATTAATAAGTGGTATATAAACGTACCACCTAGGCAAGTATTCAGAGCTTTGCACGAGGAAGATTTATTCCTTAATTTAAAATAATTTCCAAATTTTTTAACTGCAAATTTTATAACACAATATAAGTATTTTCATGCCAGTACCGCAGTACTGGCTGTTGGGCTTGTGATACCCTCGGGGACTTACAGTCCACCAGCAGAGTTATCGACCCTGTGGTAGTAGCAACATGTATTCCAAAGCTTTCTTTGTAACCAGCAACGCCTATCAAGGAAATCATGATACAAAATACATATCATATGCAGGTGCTGATGGGAAGTTCAAAATTTGCAAGCTGAAATCATTTCTTTTGTCGAACAGTTTAGTTCTCAACCGACCATAATTCTCATTTTACCAATTGTAAGTCAAGATATAATACAGACTTGTCAATCTGATTGAAACATGTGAAATACATGCTTCGTCTTCGAGGATCAGACAGCACTTCGTTGTATTTCCTCTTTCTGGTAATCATTACATCAACCAATAAAATTTCTGCCTTCAAATTTTGAAGGTGTGGATCATGAGCACAAGACCAGAGGATCCCGAATAGTCTGAAAACAGAAAATAAAACGGATCGTCGTCAGATCCTTGTTAGCGAAGCGTGGACACAGGATTTTATTTCAATCAGATTATGGTAGGGATGAATAATGTACATGAGTATACAAATATGCATTTACAATTTTAAGCTGCCACAATGATCTTGTCTGTTCAAAAATGTAGGGATCAAATTTGCACATATAACGCGTAAATGACGTAAAAAATCAGTGTATTCTCAAAGAGTTTTTCTAGGAAATGAGATGATATGAATTAAGTGAATTTGTTATTCCCATTGTTCGACATTCAATTTGGGAAGTACTGTCGAAAGCGATGTCTTTATTAACAGAAAACATATCTTATCAGAAATCTAATTTGATGTTTTTACGCAAGGGTTTTATTTCCATTTTGTATGTTAAGATCTGGTAATTTTTCTATTTTACGATCATACAATAATATCAACGAAAAAATACTTTTCTGCAGTCGATCCTTGCTTAAACTGTGTGTAATAAATAAGAATAGCATAAAAAAGAATGTTTAGTTTCATTTTACTGCCGGAATTATATATTGCTCATTTAATTGTTTTGTAGATTAGACATAAACAAATAAAAGAAGCAAGAAATATTGAACTTCAAGAAAAAATTGAAAAATATGAAATTGATAAAGTTGAAAAGGAACGAGTAATCGGTATGTTCAAGCAGTTGAATGAAGAAGAAAAAAAACTAAGAGAACAGAAAGAATTGTCATTCAAACGAAAAAAAGAAGAGTTTGACAAAGAACTTTTTGAATTAAAAGAGATACTTGAGGGAAAAGAAAGATCATTCAGACGTAAAAATGAGCAATTGATTGCTGAAACAGAGGAGAAGGAAAAGAAATTAAGAGATACATACAACCAAATGAGTGAAGAAGAAAAAATACTAAGGAAGAGGGAACTGTCATTCAAACAAACAAAAGAAGAATTTTACATAGAAGTTTGTAGATTAAAACAGATACAAGAGGATAAAGAAAGATCATTCAGACGTAAAAATGACCAACTGGTTGCTGAAAGAGAGAAGGAAAAGAAATTAAAAGATATATACAAACAAATGAGTGAAGAAGAAAAAATACTTGGAGAAGAGAAGGAACTGTCGTTCAAACGAAAAAAAGAAGAGTTTGACATAGAAGTATCTAGATTAAAACAGATACAAGAGGAAAATGAAAAATCTTTCAGACGTAACACTGACCAATTGATTGCTGAAAGAGAGGAGAAGGAAAGGAAGTTACTAGATGAGTACAACCAAATTGTTGAAGAGGAAAAAATACTTAGAGAAGAGAAGGAATTGTCGTTAAAAAAAAAAAAGAATTGTTTGACGAAGAAGTTTCTAGATTAAAACAGATACATGAGGCTAAAGAAAGATCATTTAGACGTAACACTAACAAACTGATTGCTGAAAGAGAAGAGAAAGAAAAGGAAATTGTTGAAGAAAAACGTTTAAGAGAAGAAAAAGAGAAGGAAATTGTTGAAGAAAAACGTTTAAGAGAAGAGAGAGAAAAAGAAAATTATTTGTTGCAACAAGAGAAATCAGCACTTGAAAAAGAAAATAAAACATTAATACAAAAATCCAAAGTATGTGTAGTTTCATAATAGACAGATCAATGTTCTTGATGGTACTTTATATGATATATGACAACCTTCATTTAATACAACCCGAAGGAAAATTGAGATTAATAGTATAGCTCCACCTACAGTAGGACCTGTAGCAGGAATGCGTCTTTTCAGTTATTCTGAATGATTTGATACACACTTACGTCATGTGAACATGACTGCAAATGCACACATGAGAAACCGAATAATAATTCGAGGATTAGGTAGGTGACCTGTTTTAAAACTCCTACCAAATACACCGTTAGTTTCAAACAATAACCAAGATGATCGTCGTATTCTAAACGTAAACCCATATTTTAGATCTTATCGATGTTACCGTTGGTTTATTGTTCTTGAACTGAAAATGCAAGGAAAGTTTGCCCTAGACGGAATAAGCAATTTAGAACCAATCGTTAGACGTACCATAGGTTAAATGTAAAGGAAATGCTGGTATGATAAGATCATTTTTAACCCCGTGAATTAGAAAATCAAAAATTCTTATAAATATATAAGATAACATTTTTAAGATGTTTACTAAACCTCGGTCTGTCAGATATTAATTATGTTTTTCTAACCTGAAGAATGAATGAATGAATGAATGAATGAATACTTTTTCTCATAAAACAAATGTTACATACAACATATACATATCAACAATATACAAATTTGCAGTGCATATGTGAATTATATATATAATAAACATTAAACGATTCTAACCAGCTGGAGGAATGACCTTCTCTTAGACGTCCTAAATAAATTTACAGTTTGTCTAATATGAATACATTGTTTGAAGAACATAGTTGTTTAAACTTATACATGATAACATTTTCATGACAAAAGGGGAAGCAGATTTTTAAAGCATTATTAAAGTAGCTACATGACATAATATAGTGGTATTCGTCACCGATTTCCATCGAGTAACAGAGAGGACACACTCTTTCGCTTCTTGGCAAATTGCGTCATCTCGTGGTCTCTACTGACAATCGGTGACTACCACATCTAAAATTAAAAAGGATGTACATATAATAGGGTTAACAGAAATGAGTTTTGAATAATCTATAGCACAATGCCCTGGGAGACTTGAACATTTCTGAATACCAAAATTGTATAAATTGATCCTTAAGTTTCTGTTCAACACATTTTATAAATTCATATTGACGAAAAATCAGTTTGCTTCTGCCAAATATTTTACATACCACAATCTAAAATATAAATGTTAACCATTTAGATTCATAACCATAATTTGTGAAGTAAACAAGTAACAATTTATGCAATAATGAGGAAAATTTTGTTTCATTTCCTCTAACCAGTCTACACCAAATAAAGGCAACAGTAGTATACCGCTATTCAAAATTCATAAATCGATTGAGAAAAAAACAAATCCGGGTTACAAACTAAAACTGAGGGAAAACATCAAATATAAGAGGAGAACAACGACACAACAGAAACTCAACACTAAAATGCAACACACACAGAAACGAACTATAATATAACAATGGCCATTTTCCTAACTGGGTACAGGACATTTTAAGAACAAATGTTGGGTTGAACCTGGTTTTGTGGCTATCCAAACCTCCTGCTTTTATGGCAATGTTAAATATAACATTAAAATGACAAGATTACATGACAGGACTACAATACAAATAAATGGGAGAACATACAGGACAGAGACACACACAAATAATAGCTATCAAAAGGTACCAGGCTTATAATTTAATACGACAGACGCGCGTTTCGTCTACAAAAGACCCATCAGTGACGCTCAGATCAAAAAGTTCGAAAGCCAAAACAAGTACAAAGTTAAAGAGCATTGAGGACCAAAAGTTCCAAAAGTTGTGCCAAATACGGCTAAGGTTATATGCCTGGTAATAAAATTTTATCATACGTATATTTATTTGTAGTGATATAGGAAATATTCCTAGCTCACCATATACTATATAGTTGGCTGTTGATTGCTTCAAATGCAATATAATTTTACAAAATCGCAACTGTATACTTTCCAGAACATCTAAATTTTCAAAACCCAAATTTCTGATCCATATAATATTACAGGTTCTACTTATTTGAAACAAATCAATTTGACATTCAATAGATAAGTTATTTCTTCTATATTTCTTCAATAATCCATATATAGCTTTAGTTGCTTGTTCTTTGAGATACGTTCTTGTGGACAGGACTGATCCACTTTTACAAAAGAATATACCAAGATATTTATAATCTTTAACTATTTCTAGTTCTCTATTATTGAAATAAAATTAAGTATTTTTGACATCCTGCCTTTTGAAAAATCTAACTTTAGTTTTATTCACATTTACTATAAGTTTCACATTAAACATTATTGTGAAAAATAATCAAGCATAATTTGAAAATCTTCAACTGATTCTGGTAATAAAATGGTGTCATCTGCATATAGAGGTAAAAATATTTTTAATATACTGTAAGTTTATTTTCAGCATCTTTGCTGATAGAATCTACACCTTTAATATCTTGTGTTTGTAAATATGATTGCAAATCATTTAGATACAGTGAAAATAATTTAGGCTGTAAATTTTCTCCTTGTCTTACTACAATTTCAGAGAAAAGATTTCTGAAATTTCATTGTTATGTTTAATACATGATTTCACATGTTCATACATATATTGTATAATTCTTAAAATTGCCAGTTATATTTGTTTGAACAAGTTTAAAAATAATAAATTCCGGTGAACAAAGTCAAATGCTTTTTCGAAATCGACAAAAGCACAATATAACTTTTCTTTCTGAGAAAGAGTAATTCAAATAAAGCATACAATGCAAATATGTGATCATTTGTTGAGTAACCATGTCGAAAACCAGCTTGCTTTTCATGCAATAACTTATATTCTTCAATAAAAACATTCATTCTATCATTCAAAATGGATGTAAAAACTTTTCCTAAACAAGATAAAACTGTAATAGAAAAATAAGAAGATGTGGTGTGCTTGATTGCCAATGAGATAACTCTCCACAAGAGACCAAATGACACAGAAATTAACAACTATAGGTCATCGGTTGGCCTTTATCAATGAGCAAAACCATACCGCATAGTCAGCTATAAAAGGACCCCAAATGACAAATGTAAAACAATTCAAACAAGAAAACTAACGGCCTAGTTTATGTACAAAATAATGAACGAAAGACATATGATACGATACACAGCAACCAACGACAACCACTGAATTACAGGCTCCTGACTTGGGACAGGCACATACAGAATGTGGCGGGTTAAACATGTTAGCGGGCGCCCAACCTCTCTTAACCTTGGACAGTGGTGTAACAGTACAACATATGAACAAACTATAAAAGTCAGTTGAAAAGGGCTTAACTCATCAGATCGATACCAAGCAAAACCAGTTACAAAAACACAGAGTGGACGTTGCAGGGTACTTATACATCCCCACAACAAAAACATTGAGTACAGATCTGAGAGTACTCGTAGTTACTGACAGCTAGTTCAAAGCCAATAAAACTAATAGAACAAATCATCCATCTAAGACTAAAATATCAATCAGTTCACATCCAACATCCAATGGATTTAGATTAAAGACGTCATTAACAGTCAGAGAAAAACATGACCTTGTGCAATGCCAAGATACAGGTGTCAACATATCGTAGAGTCATGGATATGCATGTGTCATAAATAAATAGTTCGTTTTATTTTAATTTACTGATAACAAAATCAATATTAATACCAATAAAAACAATATTAAAAGATCTAATTATAGTGTTGAATTGGTAACCTTTTAGAACAAGTTTATTTAAATGATCGATAAGTTTACCTGGATCGTATCTAAATTTCCTTGCTCGGTAAACAACATTTCCGTAAAAATTAGGATGTGCTATCCCGTTAAAAATAAGTTTTCTACAGGTACAACCAAACTTCTAAACCAAATCTTTATATCAATGGAAGAATTTAGTAAAGGTTTTATGTAATTTGTGGTTACGAAATCCCTGACTTAATAATTTACCAGTAATACATAGATTACGTTCTTTGAAATCTAAAACGTCACAACAGACAGGAACATCACCGTCCAAAAAGGAAAATTAACAATAGGAACGAAAATCGTCCCTTTATCGGAAATTTTATTGTAGAGTTTCCGTGTAAAACATATCTAAATCTAGGAAAGGACAGTTAATACCGTTTATATTTGATTTTTAAAGGAAGTTCCTTTGGGTAAATTTCGGCATTATATTTAGAAAATGTATACTACGGTCAGCTGATCCTCCATGATGCACCCATTTATGCCCTAGTCGAGAATGTCCATCCTAGGGTCTTCTGCGGGATATTTAAGTGGGGCCCTTGCTGTTCATACGTCTGTTGTGTAGAGCGTTTTCTATTTGTCGGGTGCGCGTCTTTGTCGTCTGGGATTAAGTACTATGTACCATCTATACAAATTTTGTCTCATTTAAGATACCCTTTTTCTTTTGTTGTTTTGCCAATTTGAAGTAAGGCCATAATACTTTGCGCCTGACATTTCTTTCTTTCTGATATTGTTCACTTATACCGTACCTTTAAAAAGAAGATGTGCTATGATTGCCAATGAGACAACTGTCCACAAGAGACCAAAATGACACAGAAAGTAACAGCTATAGGTCACCGTACGGCCTTCAACAATGAGCAAAGCCAATATCTTATAGTCAGCTATAAAAAGCTCCGAAATCACAAATGTAAAAATACAAACGAGAAAACTAACGGCCTTATTTATGTACAAAAATGAACGAAAACAAATATGTAACACATAAACAAACGACAACCACTGAACTACAGGCTCCTGACTTGGGACAGGCACATACATACATAATGTGGCGGGGTTAAACATGTTAGCGGGATCCCAACCCTTCCCTAACGTGGGACAGTGATATAACAGTACAACATAAGAACGAACTATAAAAATCAGTTGAAAAGGCTTAACTCATCAGATGGACAGAAATACAAGTGGACGTGGTAGGGTACTTGTACATCCAAACAACAAAAGACACTAGGAACAGATCTGAGAGTACTCGCAGTTATCTGACAACTAGTTCAAAGCCACTAACAACTAATAAAAAATCATGCATCTAAGACTAAATTATCAATCCGTACACATCCAACATCCAATGGATTTAGTGTAAAGACGTCATAAACAGTCAGAGAAAACATGACCTTGTGCAATGCCAAGATACAGGTATCGACAGATTGTAGATCCATGAATGTGTATATGTATAAAACATACTAGTAATATTTAGTTTGCTTTTAATTTACTGAAAACAAAATCAATATTTATACCAATAAAAACAATATTCAATGATCTTATTACAGTGTTGAATTGGTTACCTTTAGAATAAGTTTATTTAAAGGAGCGATAAGTTTACAAGGATCATTTCTAAATTTCCGGGCACGGTTAACAACATTTCCGTAAAAATGAGGATGTGCTATCCCGTTTGAAATAAGTTTTCTACAGGTACAACCAAACTTCAAAACCAAATCTTTATATCTATGGAAAAATTTAGTAAAGGTTTTAAGTAATTTATGGTAACGATATCCCTGGTTTAATAATTTACCAGTAATACATAGATTACGTTCGTTAAAATCAAAAACGTCACAACAGACACGGGTATAGCGAACGAGCTGTGAAATATAAACACCGTAAGATGGTGCAAAAGGAACATCACCATCTAAAATGGAAAATTAACAATAGGGAACGAAAATCGTCCCTTTGTCGTAAATTTTAGTGTGGAGTTTCCCGTTTAAAACCGAAATATCTAAATCTAGGAAAGGACAGTTATTACCGTTTAAATTTGATTTATTTAAAGTAAGTTCCTTGGGGTAAATTTCAGCAGTATATTGAGAAAATTCTTGATTATTTAACGAAAAAATATCATCAAGATAACGGTAAGTGTTGTTGAATTTATCAATTAAATGCAATTTCGACGGGTCTTTACTGAGTTAAGTCATAAACTGTGATTCGTAACAGTACAAAACAAGTCTGTTATTAAAGGGCACAATTAGTGCCCATAGGGATACCTACAACCTGTCGATAAACTTTGTTGCCGAGACGTACATAAATATTATCAAGGAGAAAATTAACAGCTTCAATCATCTCATCACACCTCCAGTAAGTATATCTAGCATATTTACCTTTCTCATTAGAGAAGAAGGCTTTAAATGAGTTGCAGCAAATATATTTGCATTCAGCTTTACCAAACGACCATTTAATTAAATAGGAAAACTTTTGTTTGATTAGATAGTGTAGGAGTGTAGTGTAAAGAGTAGAAAAATCAAAACTGTCAACAGAATCAAAAGGACCATCAAAAGCATGTAATTTATCTAAAACATCCAAAGAATTTTTACACTCCAAAAATAGTTTATACCACTATGTTCATATATTTTATTACAATAGTTTATGATAAGCTTTTTAATAGTAGTTAATGAACTTGTTAAAAGCACTGAAAGATTAGTTGTAGAACACTTACTCGAGGCCGAGATGAAACGATATTTAAATGTTTTTTGTGTAGTTTAGGTAGCCAATACATAGTAGGGACCTTCAAATGTTCAGAAGAAGCCTTAAGCTTTGATGTGGTTGTGATATGTTTGTTTACTATATGACTCTCTGTGGAGCTGATGGACTTGAATGTAGATGAATTTAAAATTTCATTCTTAAGAACATCCGTGTAGTATTTACGGCATACCACCACCACATTGTTGGCTGCTTTGTCGGCCGGTACAAACACAAACCGCTTTGAAAGTTCTTGAAGTTTATTTCTTATTCTGGAAATAGGTGTATTATGTACTCTATTATTTACTTCTAAATTATTTTCAAAATGTGATATTCTCTTATCTACCACATTCATACATTTATATAAATAAGAATCAAGAGATTTTTATCAGATTTTTCCGTTTACACCACTTTTACAAAACGAGGAAAGAGCATCTTTGGTGACTTGACGACACTCTTTCCAATCTATTTTAGTTGGAGGACGATATTTTGGTCCTTTTTCAAAAGTTTTAACCTCTCTGTCCTGGACGATATTGAGGTCCCCTGTAATAACATGGCCATAGGGAACATATCTAAACTTCGACGATTCACAGTTTCAAGTTAAGGAGTATTATTATTTACATTCACGTCTGATGTTACCGACGTATAATTAAAATTAGACTTCTGCTGGGTTTTTGTATGTGTATGAAATTATAGGTGGTTCTATGTTATCAAAATAGGGAGGTATAAAGTTTTGAACGGTAGAGTCATTAAATATACTAGATAAGTTGATAAAATCAATACCTCTGCTAATATATTTAATTTTCAGAAAATGACGTTTATGATCTTCAGGTTTATGGTGGCAAAAAGCTGTAATTATAGGCGAATATTTATACAGTGGGCTAAAGAAAGAGATGGTGTCACACTCTTTGAAAATATCGTGTAATTTACTAATGGATATTTGACCCAGTTTACATAATAATTGATGCCTACCATTGTTTTTAAATATAGATAGGAGATTACCAAGTGTATAATTTATACGATGTTTAACTCGTTGATTTCGATTGATACGTTTGCCATGAGACTTATTATTTCGTTGTCTTTTATCAATAATATTCATGATATCAATAGAAGAAGTAGTAGATATGTTCCTTGTCCAAGTATATTGTCATTTAGACCCAGGGATAAGCTATTTGAAGTCGTTTAATCCAAGACAGTTCGATATCTTTACGGGAATCTTCATATTGTTTATGCGATTGCCCTTGTTGTTTCTGGATCGTTTCGAGCGGTTGAAATCTAATAAATTTAATATTGTGGTTGTGTTTACCTAAATGTTGATAAATTATACTTTTGAATTTCTTAGGTTTTCGGAAGCGGTATAGATGTTCCTGTGTTCATTTAAAAAACTCCCGTCCTGTTTGTACTACATATTGTATACCACACTTTGGCTTTGTTCATTTAACCAGATAAATGAGGCTTTGGGTTTTTCATGTAATGTCACAGGAAAAGGAAAGCGAAAAAGCTCTCCCGTTCATTGTTGACCTTACAGTATTATCAGAAGATAATCTAGAACAGGTTTGTCATTTGCTGGCATTACACGGAAATATTTGTGGATATCCATGTGCATTTGTATTGAATAATCTGGCTGCAGCAGCATTGACACCTTTAACACAATTATAAAAAGTGCTAAATTTAGATGGGGGATTTCGATTGACGGCGGTTGAATTAATATTTGGAATGAGGTTTTCAGAGCACGTTAATATCCTTGAAGGATTGGTGTTTAGTGTTTTCTTTCCATTTCGTAAAATCATGATTAATTAAAGGGTTATGAGAAGGTAAATGAGGCCGAAACTCATAACATTGAATTAAGAGTTACAATAACGGAATATATAAGCAAATTATAAAACAGTCGAAGAATTCTTATAAAAACTATATTGAACAACCCGACAAAATGACGTCAGTAAAACAAGACAGACATGAAACAAATATTGGTCCGAGAAAACAGTTATGACGTAGTGAACTTATCTATAACAGAAAACAACAAAATATTTTAACAAAAATTAGCACCTGCTCGATCCAAAAATATTTTACAGTGTAGTGTATTAATTTTGGGACACTTCATAATATATGACCTTTTCAAACTGGACCAGATCATTAATTTATCTTAACGTGTTCCTTTAAACTCTTTGGCTGATTTTTACTATTTCGCGATCTTTAAGGTTTTAAATCTTCAGACAATCGGTCTCATATTTTTGTCGGATATACCGAAGCGGTTAGCACGTCGGAATTCAACTGGGTTTTCTATTCTTAAGCTGGTTTTCATAAAGTGTATGAGTATTTGTTCCGTTTCCTCACTTTCTTAGTCAGGGTTTGTTTGTGGTATTCCAGAAAATATAAGATTTTCCCGCATGGATCGGGTTTGTAAATCAATGTGACGTCCTTTAAGATCCTCTAGATCCGTGCAGAAATTTGTTATATTGGAACTTACATCTGTATAGCATTGTTTGATTTCTTCGATATCACTCTTAACTGTATCTTGTTCTTGTTTACTGCTTTCATATTTTGTATTTAAAAATTCTAAACTCTGTTCGATTTCGACGACTATTTGTAACATTGTCAACGTTTGACACCAGTGTATTCAATGTTGAATGAAACTTGTCAATTTTATCGCAGAGCGAATCGAGGACGCTCAATTTTGGAACATTTTGTCGACTTTCTGCACTAGGCTATCGATTTTTTTTTCTGACGCTTGTTTCATCGTAAACTGCATTATTGGTTGTATATACGGATGTGTCAGTCCTTGTAAGGTAGACGGATACAGGAGAGTCTCAATTTGGAATATAAGGGTTCATTTTACCGCTTTAACATTGCTATTATTCACTACGCCATTATTACAGGTCTCATTGTTGACATTTTGTGAACTTTATCAACAGTGTGAGTAGTGTTCTGTTTCATTTTACTAGGTTTCTCACCGCTTGAATTTTGTCCTTTTGAATTCTTCCTTTTCTTAGTTTTTTCCACTTGTTTTTTTTTGGAATTCATCAGTTACAATATCCAAAATAATAATCAGTTCACAAATATTTTGCAAGTAGTATCCAAAATCACATTATCTTGATCAAAAGTTTTCACAACTCAAAAAACCCAAACAATTAAGGGCTTCAAACTCATTCAGTTCAATACAAAATTGCAAAGCCGTCAAAACAGTACGGTTTGAGAATTTGTCATTTATATTTAGAAATGATACAAAATTCTAATTTCTTGGACGAGATAAAAGATCTTATCCTACCACCTGATTTTCAAATCAAACGGAATAATTTGATTATAACTAAAATAATTAGTTGATTTCTATTTTCAATAAGTGAATAAGTCATTTACAGCAAAAGGCGACAGTTTTTAACAAATAATTTTTCTTTTTTCTTTCTAATAATAACCGCGCCATTATCCTTTTATAAGAAAACGTATTACTAGTCAATCATTTCATGAAATTAATTGAATCATTTATTTTAGTATTTGCAAGCTATATATATTTTAAGAAAATCTTCCAACCAAAGCTGTCAAATACTAAAAGAACATAATACAAATCTAATTACTTCACCCAAAAACATCTGTTAAGCAAGACAGTATGGACGAATAGTTTTACAGCACATAATAAATATTCCTACACTACTCTGGTATGATGATTTTGTCGAGTTGTGGTTCGACATCACTATTCTGTCCTAAAAATATGGCGAAAAAAAACCAAATGAGTCTTTGATAAAAAAGACATTCTTTTAAATTAGCTAAATAATGTATAAAGATGACAATTTACAGAATTTCATCATGATGATAACAAAATTCTAATTTCTTGGACGAGATAAAAGATCTTATCTTACCACCTGATTTTCAAGGTGTCAGACCACCAATTACTCCTCTAATTTAGAACGTATGTAAAAGTAGCCCTACTCTGACACAAAATAGTGCTTTTGATGTCCTTGTTTACTTAAACTAACCAACAAATTTGCAGAAATGAAACTTTTGGTGAAAGAGAAATATATTTAGACCATTTTGAGCCAAAATTTACTTGTCTATGAGTTTGCATTAAAATTGAGGATTAATGCGCTCCATAGTATACTAATTTAAGATTTCAGAAAACCAGGGTTATTTTTGAGTACCTCTTTTGAAGGTCAGTTTTTTGTTAGAAGGCTTTAAAGGTATGTTGAAAATTGGCATGCAGAAAGCTGATACATGTACAATTCAAGATATACCTGGTTTCTATGAAGTTAAACTTAAGGTAAAATATTTAGAAAGTTGTGAAAATTGCAAAATTTGGTTGAACAGATAGGGATATTTAATTGGTGGTCTGACACCTTCAAATCAAACGGAATAATTTGATTATACTAAAATAATTAGTTGATTTCTATTTTCAATAAGTGAATAAGTCATTTACAGCAAAAGGCGACAGTTTTTAACAAATAATTTTCTTTTTTCTTTCTAATAATAACCGCGCCAGTATCCTTTTATAAGAAAACGTATTACTAGTCAATCATTTCACGAAATTAATTGAATCATTTATTTTAGTATTTGCAAGCTATATATATTTTAAAAAATCTTCCAACCAAAGCTGTCAAATACTAAAAGAACATAATACAAATCTAATTACTTCACCCAAAACATCTGTTAAGCAAGACAGTAGGGACGAATAGTTTTACAGCACATAATAAATATTCCTACACTACTCTGGTATGATGATTTTGTCGAGTTGTGGTTCGACATCACTACTCTGTCCTAAAAATATGGCGAAAAAAACCAAATGAGTCTTTGATAAAAAGACATTCTTTTAAATTAGCTAAATAATGTATAAAGATGACAATTTACAGAATTTCATCATGACGATTAATTGAAATGTTATAATGTTTTAAGTGGCTCATGGTGTTGATCTAGGTATTTTATATACTCTGAGTTTAGCCTTATCGTATATCTATGTTTCCTGACAATAAGAAATGTGGCACGTCATTGGTAAGATAAAGGACACAGTATTCTAGGCATGATTTAAAAGGAGAGCGAGCAAATCTAAAAGACAGCTTATTAACCTTATATCAATTGAAATACATGTCAACTTCATCATGATCTCTGTTCTAAACCTTACAGTTTCGAAAAGACGAGAATGGATTTATAGCATACAATGCAGTGACAACCAATTTTTGTTGATATTATTTTGAATTTACTTGCATTTATGAACTTCTATAGAATTATTTAGAGATTTAGACAATCATGCATAGCTCAGATTTCTTACCAAAATTTGGATACCCTTTACGTCCTTTTGATTTTATCAGCTCTTCAACCTTTGTTTTGTGTTTTTGATTTTCAAATACTATGGACTAGAACATGACCGAAGAAACATGTATTGTCGAAATGCGCATTTTGTGTCGTAAAATTGTTACCGTTCATGTTTTCTAATCTCAGCAGAATACAGGAACATTTGTGATTAGAAGCATTGCTTGCATCATTCTTGCCAGTTAGAACAGTACATAGAGACTACCTTACATAATTTATACAGGTCAGTTGTGTCGCTGGGTAAAAGACTATTTAAGTGATATGAAACAATGAGTTATTATTAATATCAAAACGTCAGAGTGACGAGAGATTCAGGCCGATGTTTCCTTCAGGATCAATTCGTGGTACTCTCTTTCTTCTTAATCTTTATAAAATATATTTCGACTGAAATTCAATTAAACATAAAACTGTATGCAGGTGTTACAAGTTTGCATATTATAGAGCACAGTCCAGGAAATGAAGCATTAAAGCTAAATGAAGATTGAGGGAAAATGTTAGATCTGTAAATTTGCTTCCGCAAGTTTACAGATCTAACATTGTTGAGCTATTATTTAGACGAATTATATATACAGAATGTGTTTTAAGCCTTGTATCACCATCACTGGTGATCTGATGGATAAAATCTGTCGTAGAGTTGTCACTGGTTCAGACGTACTTATATATCGACTCTTTAAAATTCAAGAGTCTATCCTAAATTGTGGTAAATTATATGGCCTTCCAAATACCGTTTCGATCCCTAACATCACTGAAGAGACATTAATTGTCGAAATCCGGATATGGTGTATAAAAAATTTTTTGCACCTCATGTTTGCGATATACCATCTTTTCGCAAGTTTATTGTTTTCTGTTTGGTATAATTAAGATCCATGTAACATCTGGTGATCAATTTATTTGGCATTCGCCAATGGCAGTCAGCAGGGTTTAAGAACATCAGTTGTTCGACCTGTTAGTCAAATGCATTTTGTTAAAATATACTTTTCACTTTTTGGTCTTTTGGAAAATGTTGTTTGTGCTGTATTTAGACCCTCTACCAAGAAATTTGTTTTACATGCACACGTGTAAAATTGCGGTTTTATACAACGCAATCATAGGTTTGAACGTTGTTTTCAATTTAGAGTTGTATACATATATATCATGTACTGTATTACGACACTAGATTAAAACTGACAAGGAAAGGTAACACCCGGCCACCGAAAGCTTTATTATGTGAAGCCTAGGTGGTCGTGTGGTCTAACGTGTCGGATACAGTGCAGGCGATTTGGTGTCACGATATCTCAGTAGCATGAGTTCGAATCCCGGCGAGGAAGAACAAAAATTTGCGAAAGCAAATTTACAGATCTAACATTGTTGGGCTGATGTTTAGACGAGTTGTATATACAGAAATGTACACAGCCATGTATCGCCATCACTGCTGGTGATCCGATGGAGAAATCTGTTGCAGAGTTGTCACTGGTTCAGACGTACTTATAAATATAATTATTTCTGTGACTGTATCTTGCATTATTTGTAGGATCCTTTACAATAGATATTTTAGCTCATCTGTAACAATTCCATCTTCATGCCTTATACATCATGTACTGTATTACGACGCTAGATTAAAACTGACGAGGAAAGGTAACACCCGGCCACCGAAAGCTTTATTACTGTGAAGCCTAGGTGGTCGTGTGGTCTAGCGTGTTGGATACAGTGCAGGCGATTTGGTGTCACGATATCTCAGTAGCATGAGTTCGAATCCCGGCGAGGGAAGAACAAAAAATTTGCGAAAGCAAATTTACAGATCTAACATTGTTGGGCTGATGTTTAGACGAGTTGTATATACAGAAATGTACACAGCCATGTATCGCCATCACTGCTGGTGATCCGATGGAGAAATCTGTTGTAGAGTTGTCACTGGTTCAGACGTACTTATAAATATAATTATTTCTGTGACTGTATCTTGCATTAATTTGTAGGATCCTTTACAATAGATATTTTAGCTGATCTGTAACAATTCCATCTTCATGCCTTATATATCATGTACTGTATTACGACGCTAGATTAAAACTGACGAGGAAAAGTAACACCCGGCCACCGAAAGCTTTATTATGTGAAGCCTAGGTGGTCGTGTGGTCTAGCGTGTCGGATACAGTGCAGGCGATTTGGTGTCACGATATCTCAGTAGCATGAGTTCGAATCCCGGCGAGGAAGAACAAAAATTTGCGAAAGCAAATTTACAGATCTTACATTGTTGGGCTGATGTTTAGACAAGTTATATATATATATATATATATATATATATATATATATATATAACTCTCTTTAAACTCTGTAAATGACAGCCATTGTGGAGTTATATCGTCAACCGACTGCAATCAGCATAAACATGATAGCTAATAGAACCAATATCCGATTAAACATACTTAGAAATAAAAGTTCATTAAAACCAAAAACTTAAAACCAACTTCATATGTCTTATATAAGGTTAATTTTAAATATGCAAATGCAATCTGGGATACATCTAAACTTATTTTAATTCATAAAATATACAGTGTCCAAATAGAGGCAGGAAGAATCGTGACTGGAGAAACACGGTTTACATCAATCAGTTTACTTTACAAGGAAATGGGATGGCAAACACTAAAGGATGGACGAGAGATCTATAGACTTAGATATTTATCATCTGCTTTTCAGCAAGAACAATATTAACTATTTTCTTTCCTCAACAGTGAAATCCTTGAACTCGCACATTACTACTCTACAGTCATTCCATGCCTTCTCGCCCTAAGAATTATTACGAAAGTAAACATGCAGTTAAGACTGTATTTTATTATTGTGGTTACTGATCTGGTGAATTATTTCATGAAGGAATAAGAATGAACTGTAGCGGTCTTTACAAACTTCAAAATACTGATGGATTCAGTCGAGGATTATGCCAGGCAATGGGTTAAACGCTCAGTCTTTAGTTTTCTATGTTGTGTTTTGAGTACTATTTTTTGTCTGTTGGTCTTTTTTCTTTTTAGCCATGGCGTTGTCAGTTTATTTTCAAAGAGGGACGAAAGATACCAGAGAGACAGTCAAACTCATAGATCGAAAACAAACTGACAACGCCATGGTCAAAAATAAAAGACAAACATACTAACAATAGTACAGATGACACAACATAGAAAACCAAAGACTACAACACGAACCCCACCAAAAACTGGGGTGATCTCAATTGCTCCGGAAGTGTAAGTAGATCCTACTCCACATGTGGCGCCCGTCGTGTTGCTTATGTTATTAGAAATCCGGTTAATAGTCTAATTCGGTAGGTTTGAGGGTTAATTTCAACTTATGAGTTTGAATGTCCCTCTCGTATCTTTCGCCTCTCTTTATGAAAGTACAAATTCGGTGATAATCACGTTCGGGATTCTGATTACGACTGTTATAACATATCCAACGTCATCCCTTAAACAGATATTCTGTTAAGATCAACCAACTCGTGGCGTCTGTAAAATTTTTGAAGTGATGGAATCAACTTAACCACCTGGAGCTTTTGATTAAATAGCTTCCTTTGTAAGCAATAACCTTGTATTAAGGAAATCAAGAAACGCAAGCTCTCGAATATCTTATCAACTAGAAGATACATACTCCATATGCAGGAGCTGAAATGTTGCTTCATAGAAATAAAAGTTCACAATTGGGAGGCTGAAATCAACTTTTGGTCGTTAAGTTTTTTCTCAATCGACCCTTATTGTCAATTTCTAAATGCAAAAGTTATATATGAAGCAGGTGTAACTGTATCTGTGGTATCCTTTATTTCAAGTTCGATGGGATAAATACGTTCAACATAGTAACCAAAATTTGAAATATTTATTGATTGTACATCATCTATCATCGGGACGAAAAGTTAAAGGATAATGCTAGCTGTTTCTTTTCAAACTTCCTTAAAAGCTCACATATATTGTCTGACTCATTAATAAAGAAACAAGTCGGGAAGATGAGGAGCACAATTAGTTCACATGGGAATGCCGATTAATTGTTGGTAAAAGACGTCTTCCAAAGGTATCAAATATGTTATTAATCAAGAAATCAAGCTTTTGTCCGTTTCAGAGAACATTTTGTTTGAAATAAGTATACTCAGCCCTTCCTAAACAAGAAATATCTGTTTATACTTTGACCATTCTTTTTAAGAAACAGTCTGAAATTTGTTTTAATCTGCCTATACTTTTTGCATGGGTAATACTTGTGTAAAGGCTATAAAATTCGAATGTTTTTAACATTGCAAGATGAATGAGACTTAGATTGTATGTACTTTAACAGATCTTTGGAATTGTTTAGTATCCACATATGATTCACATCATAGAGTAAATAGATTAAAAAGATGTGGTATGAGTGCCAATAAGACAACTCTCCATCCAAGTCACACTTTGTAAAAGTAAACCATTATTGGTCAAAGTACGGCCTTCAACACGGAGCCTTGGCTCACACCAAACAGCAAGCTATGAAGGGCCCCAAAATGACTAGTGTAAAACCATTCAAACAGGAAAACAACGGTCTAATATATATAAAAACGAGAAACGAGAAACACATGTATTTTTACAAGAACTCCGTCTATAATTGATGATAAAATCAGTTGAAAAGGGCTTAACTCATCAGATGGATACAAAGCAGAAATACATCTAACAAAACACAGAGTGGACGTGGTAGGGTACTTATACATCCCTACAACAAAAAGTACAGATGTGAGAGTACTCACCGTTACTGACAGCTAGTTCAAAGCCAATAACAACTAATAAAAAAATCATGCATCTTAGACTATGCCTACCAGCCATCACGATCTCTGCGGTCAGAGAACGATATGTATATACAACCACTACGTATACGCACTGCAAATTACAGGAAAGACGATTTGACAAAGCGGCTGCAACTCTCTGGAACAGCCTACCTTGTACTTTGCGGTATGAAAAGAAACCGAAACTTTTAGAAAGGATGTGAAAACTTATCTTTTAAGACTTGCCTATCATGATTTTATATGATATCTGAAGTCTCCAAAAACAAGATTTTAACATTGAGTTTATATAAATATGTATTTAACCACCCCCACATTTTATTAGAGTTTTAACGGCAATTCATTTATGCAATTCTTTGTAGTTTTATTGTTTCATCCCTTTTATTTTATCTTTTGTATCATATCTTAATTTTAGTTTATAAGTTAATATTATTTTTTTTGTGTAAAGCTCTTAGAGTATATACTCTTTTATTAGATAATGCGCTTTATAAATATTATATAATATATCACCGTTGAGAAAAAGTAAAACAACAAAAAAACCGATATCCAAGGAAATTTCAAAACGGAAAGTCACTTAACAATTGACACATATACTTCTTTAATCCTCAGCCCCCAAAAGTATCACAAACTCAGAAGCCAGTACTTATGTACAGACATGAAATTACAAAAATGCTTTTCTTGTAATTTGCTGTTCTAAAATTTTGGAAATTATTTTGAATTAAGTAATGTATCATCCCCATGCATAGCTCTTATTCCTTGTCCTGGTTTGACTTACTTGTTGTTTATTGTGGTTTCATCAACTCCTCAACGTTTGTATTAGGTTTTGATTTTCAAATATGTAAGCGCAAGCATCACTAAAAATACATTAATTATGGAAATGCTCATCTGATACAGTTAATGTTATAGCAGGTGCGGTAGGAATGCAGCTACACACAACTAGAACATTCACAATGGTAATATTGAATTAACGCTCTTCGTAAATTTTATTTTGTCAGTAGACAATCACTCAACTTAGATTACTATTGTTTTACACGTTTTGCATGTTCAATGAAATAAATACAATAAAAATGTCACCAACCTTTCAACCATAAAATTAAAAGAAAGGGCATCATCTATATAGCGGGATATGAAGTTAAAAGATAATATTAGTATCTTATTCTTCTGAAGGCTCCTGTATAAAGTCTGCTACTTACGAATAATTGAACAACCGAGACGACGAAAAAGTTGGTTCCCATACAAGTGCAAACTTCCTGCTTAAAAGCAAGCTCTCTAACCATAACAAATATGTAGTCAATTAAGATATCAAGTATCTTTTCAGTTTCAGAAAACCTTTTATAAAATAGCCATTAGTACGATATGTCCCTTCTTTAAATGGTTTTAAGAGTTCCTTATAAAGGAAATCAAGACAAACACTTACATAAACAAAAATTATAAAGTGTTAACTTATTTTCTAGCTCTGGGTCGATGCCGCTACTATAAGACGGCTAGTCCTGGATATCGTTAGTCCAGTAGAACATGCTTCGCCAATGACATACATGATTAATCACATACTTTTCTTAAATGTTCTGTGGATAAATTTTCTTAAATGTTCTGTGGATAAATTTAGACATACTTCAGAAAACTAAAATTCCTCCAAGCAAAGCTGACCTCAGATGGTCTTGACTATCCTTTCGGGTCGCTTTTGCTCATATAGTTTCTTAGCATTTAAAACTCCAAAGCGATCAACTTTGGTTTTGATCGTTCCTGATGAAGGTCAATCTAGAAAGACGCTTCGTATACAACAATCAAGTGCTTATTGAATAATCCTCGCCGTGCTCGTCCAGATTTAAAGTATTTCTACTCTAAATATAAAGGGCTATAAACAAGATAAACATAAAAAAAGTTGGCTGCTCGCAGTAACTTATTATTTTCTCATGCGATACTTTTTATTCTTTATTTCAATCAATTGTACAGATATCTACCATTGATAAATCATATAAATACATGTAAAAAACGTAGCAGTAACTGTCAAGTATAGTGACTAACTTCGAATCGTCGTAACTGCGAGCACCTTCAATATTGATACTTTCAAGTTCCAAACTTTTAAACATGTAGTACCATAAAACCACAATCTTACAAACCGTCATAACTTTTCTCATGCCCCATGCACCTACCATCAAACTTTATAAAATGTAAGTACTGTTGTAGATATAGTTATACTAGTTCCTATCCATATATAAGTCATACAAATTGCAAACGGGAAAAAAATTTCTCGTGAAAGAAATACGTTTAATTTTTAAAGAAGATTATGTATCCTTGGTAATTTTTCAATTTTGGATTAATTCTTTCGTCCTTGAAATTTACATAAAAAGAATAAATATGTAACAGTAGGAAATGTATGCGATATATGTATACTTATATGTCTCATACAATACAAATAATGCTCTAACATGGTCAAAATTACACATAGTGGCATGATTTGCAATAACTACAAGTAAATGAATATGAGAAATATATTTTATAACAAGACTGAATAAATATGGTAGTGTGAACAGCGTGCAATGCTTAGGTTTATGAATGATAGATCATTTACATCCGGGATTAAAATGCCTGCTTTTAAAATGTATGTTGTACCAAAATGAATTTTGTTCGTCAATATCACGGTTAAGCCAAAAGCAAGAAAAAGGTGAGAATATATTGTACTCGAAAGGTTATATTTAAGGTCAGGATAAGTAAATAGACAATGTTACAGATTTTGGTAAAATTTGCATAGAACTTTGGCTCGTTGAGCTATCTACATGTACAACCGAAAATGGAAAAAAAAAAAAAATCTATTGGGAATTTAAATTCAAATAATTTCTGTACATGCCCTACAATTTTCTAACCAATTAGATATCATATGTAATTCGGGATCTCTACAGGAAATATGTTATTGTAGGCATTTGATTTTGTATAGACCAATGGAAGTATGTTATTGATATTGAAGACTTGATCACTTTGATAAGCCACTAGTCTAAATGCCACATGTTAAGATAGTTGGTAAGATATATTCATTACACAGTGTACTAGTGACCTAATACGATATATATGGGGTCAGTAAATTTCATATGGGGTTTGAGCTTCGCTCTCCCCTCCATATGGAATTTACTGATCTCATATATATCGTAGTTGGTCACTAGCTTACTATGTAACTAATAATATCCCTATTTAGGTAACCAATCAAATTGCAGGATTAACCGAGATATTTCACTCCGGTATAATATAACTTTTTATCGACTACCAAATTTTAATCAAATGATTTAAAAATATATTATTCAATTATATTAAGGAAAGTATACATGAAACATTAGTTATATTGTACCACGTTAATATTCACTTTAATGTAATACCTTTGTCAATATATGCAACCATAAAATGATATGTTTGTTCCTTCAAGTGTTTTCAGTGGTTTTAACACGCGTCGAAGAACATGCGATCCATGGTATCCATATATCCTGCTCCATACTTGTACTGTATTTCACAAGTACTGATTGCGCTATTGAAAAGTAAGCACAGCATCCAACAAACTGTAAACATTTACTAGCACACCTGATCGTGGACTTGGCATCTGGGGACGGACTTATTGCTCCACCTAAACATGTTTGATACCGCATGCAATATTTTCTACCATTTGCAGGAGGATCTGCAGTAAAGTTTATAGCAATAAGTAAGTATAAACAGTTCATGTATCAGAAGATCAATGGAGCATGTATCGCTAACATGCTTTATGTTTTACGGACTTGTGTCTTATTACGCCACAAACTTACTATGTGTTACGCATAGCTAAACACCCTTTGCGCATGAAAGTATTTTACATTGAGATGGACAGAACAAACAAAAAAGAAATTTCATAAGGAAAATGCGATGTGTGCCATCTAATAAGCACGAAATAAGCAAATTATACCAACAATCGTTAAGCCATAGTTCTTATAAAAGTTGAAAAGATTTGGACTCGTAGTTTCAGATGAAAAGAAATTTGAAAATTGCCTTATCAAGTTATAGTAATCGCATCAGATGGTTGTTTTTTTTTTTTTTTGTTTTTTTTTGTTTTTTTGTTTTTACCTCATCTGAATATAAGGACATTTGTTATGAGAGATATTTTATGTACCATTCTTATCAGTTTGAATTAGTATAGATAAGGAAATCACATCTATCATTTATATATATTTGAAAAGATACGACTTTTGTGTTGAAAATTAGTCAACCAAAACCATTAGATGCCTGTTTTGTCCATTTGGAACAACATAATCAGACATTATGTAGTTTTTCCTCAAGCCGTTTCTATATAGATACGATAGCGTAACCAAGTATCGGCAATTCTACCAACATTTACGATTCTAATCGAGAAAACCTTAACTAACAAATAATGTAAAATGCCGTCGGTCACTCCTATGACACAAATGTCCTGATAACTACTGAATTCCCTCACATTTATGTTACTGTCCTTATCAAGAAGGCTATGGCCTATTACTTTACCAATTGTTTAAAAGTTTTTCCCAATTGCAGTATGTTTTCACCTCTTCAAACTGATCAACTGGTAAAACAGTTTAGCCAATTGCTTCGGTAATAGGTTGTTGATTTGTGAAGTTAGTGCAGTGAAGTAAAATAATGCTTACCATCCAAGTTCAGTCATTTACTAGTAAATTGTCTGTGTAATGAAATTGAAATAAATTAATCACCTACTATAATATGAGGCACTGGTTTATAAAGGTCTGACTTGAACATGAAAACTTCTATTCTAATGACATTTTTACGTAATAAGTTATAAACATTGCTTTGTTGGTCAATAATTTATTAATTTGTTTTCTAACAGGAAGTTAATGCATAAATAAAATTTGGATAGTTTTTCTGTAGCAATTACTTATTTGCTAATATTAAAGGGAAATAATTAACATTATAAACACCAAACATTTGTTCTGTCAACTATCAGCTTCCTTCATATTTACATTTTGCATGTGTTGTACATTACTTCCATAATTGTTCAACAATTATGTGTTTTAAAGGAACACTGAAACGTTTTTTAAGATAAGTGAAACTTGGAAAACCTGTTGAAAATATATAAGGAACACAATAAAAGTTAGGTAAATGACACAGATTTCTCTGTAAAGGACGAGGTATCATCAGCCTAGTAGTCAGCATTTTTGTCTTGACATGAATAATCATTGATATGGTCAAAATTATAAGTTATCTGTTTACAAAAAATTGAATTGTTCAAAATACTAATGATTTTCTACCCCAGGAATAGATTACCTCAGTTGTATTTGGAAAACCTTTCAAAATTTTAGTTCCTTAATGCTCTTCAACTTTGTACTTTATTTGGCATTTCAACCTATGTCATTCGAGCGTCACCGATGAGTCGTTAGTAGAGGAACATGTGTTTGCCATCCAATAACATAACCCTGGTATCTTTGATTAGTTGTTTTATATATACAATGAGTGGATTTAAATTATTTCCTTCAATGCCAGCAGACCAGTATTAGTTTTGGACAAAATATTCAAATTAAAATTACACAATAGATTCCTGTTTAAAACAAAGCAATAAGTTATTGACCAACCTAAAATGTTTAGAGCTAATCATGTATAACATGTCATTATGATAGAAGTATGCATATCCAAGTTAGACCTTTTAAACAAGTGCCTTTTATTATAATAGATTATTTTATTTGTTTCATGATACAGACAATAAATAACTGAACTTGAATGGTAAGCAATATTTTTATTTTACGGCACTCACTTCATAATTAACAACCTTTACTGAAGCAATTAACTAAACTATTTTACCAGTTGATCAGTTTGTAGAGGTGAAAACATACTGCAATTCGGTAAAACTGTTTAAGCAATTGGTATAGTAAAAGCCAAAGCCTTCTGGATAAGTACCATAAAATAAATGCAATTTACACAAGTCTTTCAATAAAACACGTCTCTGTTTAAATTTAAAGATAAAATTGAACTATAAATGTGTTTTTAATTTTCAAATCAAAATGACATTTTCTTGATTTCTGCTTTTTTTTCTAAAAATCATATGAACATAATAGAACAGAATACCAGAATTCTAAATTAGACGCACATTGAAATGCTAATTGCGCAATAGTTACAGAAAATTGCAATTTTGAAAAAATCTTTAAAATGATAAAATTGCGCTAAAAGCCAAAATATTTTCTTATGTATCAATATTTAAATGTCAAAAATAAAATAGGTTTATCGTTTATAGGTGAAAGAAATTTTTTCGTCATTTTAACTGCAATTAATATATAATACTGATCAGGAATCAGCCTTCTAAAGATGCTTTTGCAGTTGCCATTAAAACCACCATCTACATATATGGACCATTTGGCTTTCCATTGATTGTTGTCAATATCAAGAGAAACTAATTTACCATATTTAAAAGGGGTAATAAAAGTGAGTAAGGAATATACAAGGTATATATAATAGAAATATGTTTTATTCGATGTCGAAAGTGAAAGACATATTAGAGAAGTTTATTCTCATTCAATATTCGAATAAATACTGTTTGCACCACACGTTTTACATCACAAATCATTTATGTTAGCACATTATTACATACTAATTTAGTATATTATTTGTTTTATCAAATATGACTGAAGTTTTGTATTGTGGAAGATTGATTACCCTTCCTGACCAACTTCAATCATCACTGGTTTAAGGTAGTGTTCGTACAGGAAGGAACTGATTCATGATAAACACATTCAAATAGAGTTTAATAGCAAGCAATTCAAATTCACCATTACAGTCCTGGTTGTAAGTGATCTCATTTTAATGCTTCTTTATCAAACAAACATTTAAATATAAAACTTTGTATGGTGTTTTAAGGTCAAATAATAACAGACACTTATTGCAGTTATGAGATCTTCTCACCATTAGAAAATTAACAGATTATAACTTGCAAAGCATTGGAATGTAATAAAACGATTTTACTTATTCATGTTATTGTTTGGATAAAGTTTTAGAGGTTTAAGTTAGTTTTAGAAAAGACAATACTTCAAATCAACTAATTTTGCAACCAATTTATTATTGTGACTTTTGTGATTAGAAAATAACGCAATAGAATTAACCTCGTTCTTCTTTAGTATGAAAATACGCAGCCAGGGCAACAACAGTTGGGCTTAACATAGCAATATAAAAGTGCTATGTTTTGTCAGAGGTTGCCTACTTTACAAAACATTCTTGCTGATAATTGGTTGAATTGTTGGTGAGACACATACCAAGTAATTCATTTTCTTTATAGTTATTTATTCTAAATGTAATAATTTAACTATTTAGAAAGTCTAATCATAACTATAATTATTGCGAATTACTAGAATTTTCAAATCAAAAGAAATAAATTGTAAGTCAATGTAAATACAATCCTCATGGATACCAGGCTTAAAATGTTGTACGCAAGACAACCGTTTCGTCCACAAAAGATTCATCAGTGACACTCGATTCATAAAAGTTAAAAGGTCAAATAAAGCATGAAGTTGAAGAGCATTGCGTACCTAACATTTGGAAAGGTTTTGTAAAATACAGTTAAGGTCATCTACTCCCGGGGGTAGAAAAGCCGTAGTATTTGTAAAAACGTAATGTTTTGTAAACAGTTAATTTATAACTATGACCATATCAGTGATTTTTCATGTCAACTCAGAAGTGCTGACTCCTAGGCTGGTGATATCCTCGGTAAGAAACCCCTACCAGCAGTGTCATCCGACCCAGTGGTTGTAAATAAATTCTTAGATACCAGGATTAAATGATGTACGCCAGACGCGCGTTTTGTCTATAAAAGACACATTAGTGACGTTCGAATTAAAAAGTTAAAAGAGCCAAATAAAGTACGAAGTTGAAGAGCATTGGGGACCCGAAATTCCAAAAGATTTTGTCAAATACAACATGCAACTGCATGTAACTGCAACATGTCAGTTTTACTAGAACATTGCGTAGTTTAATAGGGTTTCTACTACGGACATAAAAGAACATTTTCAGTGTTTAGAATATAATAGTTTTAACTTTTTCGTCAATGCACGAAGCAGTTGAAGCAACCAAGAAAACATTTTTCTGATTTGTTTAAGAGAAATATTTGAAATTCAACTTTTCATTAATTTACTTTTAACTATGTAAATATCTATTTATGTATTTAGTTTTTTTGGGCTAACTTCATATTTATATATAAAGTCCTTTATTTCTTTTAAAGATAATCATAAAATAACAAACAAAATAACAAGGAATGACAAAAGAGTAATTAACAGGCTGGCAACACAACTACATATTAAAATCTGAATTAGCTCCTAAATTTCCTTAAAAGCATGAATCCTGCGTATTATTGCCTTCATAAATTTTTGCGTTTTTTAATTGTGTTTCTTCAACCTAATATTGTTTTCACGTAAAACAGCTAAAAGCAATCTTTTGCAGATGGTTGTATTTTGGGCAACTGTATAGGTTGTTATGATTTGTTATGTTATTAGCAAGAAGCGTGATTGCAGTAATATGATGATGTCAAAAACTTCCTTAGCACCAAATGAAATATGTTATCTAGTTTTATTTTGATTACCAATTGAATCACAAATATTTTGGTTTTCACTCATTTTTATCATTTTCACTGTAATTTCTGGAAAAAGGCGCTATTAATTAAAAATACGTCATTAATATTTTAAAGTGTGTTTGATAATTGACAAATAGTCTCTGTTCTTAAAGTTTTTCACATTTCCATACAGAATTTTATTATTTCAAAGACAGAATATGCAAAAATACTGACGTCTTGTAAAATTAGAAATTGTCCGTCCTTGACCTTTCATCGCAATTTGACAAAAATTGCACCGTACGAATATTTGACGACCGGGCAAAAAAGATAGTACAGATGATATGCTTTCGAATGGTTTATGATTTAGCCGTATGTTAGGTGGGTGCATTAAAAATGAAGTTGTGTGGTTAATGTCACTCGACTATTTGATTATATTCGCAAGAATACTTTCTGGTAAATAGTACAAATATAACCAAATTAAATTAAGAACAGAGTTTTCATAAAATGTTATAATTTCCATCCTTAGAAGAGCAACCGAAGAGAAAAGGACACAATGTAGAGTTGTGTGTTAAACATGTTAAATTGGTTTAAATTGTTAATATACGAATACATTCCTCGCGAACCAAGTTGAACCTCGATTTACTTGTGTACACAGGAACACTCAAATTCTTCGTATATGTATATACATTAACGAATAATCAATTTTTGTAAAACTATTTTGCTATATTTTTGTTTAACCTAAACAGATATAAGTTTTAAAATCGTTATATTTATTATATTTTATAGATTTTAAATCGTAACAAGTGTGGACACAGATCAGTGTGGATAGTAATTGTTATGCTAGTGTTAGTATGTTTGACAGCGTTTTCTCCTCTGGGTTTATGCATTGGTTGTGCCCCACTAGATGTTTTCTGATCTATTTCTATGCTTCCCTCAGAGAACCCTTTATCAAACTGTGTTCCATTGTGACAGCCATCTTGGATTTTCAGATAAAGTAGCAAATGTTCAAAATTAGGAAAGTGCAGGGTTCAGCATTAACTTTTTAACAGATGAATCATTACTTGTCCTAAAGAGACAACCACTAGTCTAAATTATGAACTTGCTTCAGAATTTTTTACTGTCATGAATATGGATTCAAAATCATGTCAAATTCAGCTTTCTGTTTTTTCGGTATTCTTCCTAAAAATTCCTCAGAGCCATCTTAAATCACAGTAGATTTGGAATGTTATTTTATGACATAATGTTATCTCTATCCTATGAAAACTCTGGAAATAAAAAAAGTTTTCCAAGGCCCCTGTGCTTAATCTGGGATCAATACTGATACGGCTATGGTATATATTTACCCACAGAAACCCTTTTCTTGAATAAGGTTGTGCTGAAAGTTGAGAAAGCCCATTCACAATAACAGGTTTAAATTTATTCATATATATTTCTTAATCTTCCTTTATTTCACTTGTTTAGGTTTTGAAAATCAATGATATAAAAAATAAAAACAACACTTTATAAATTGCATGCGTCCGAAGCGCTTTTCTGGATTTACCTTCATCAGGAAAGCTCAAAGCCGAATATTTGAAGGGTGATCTTTAATTTATAATAATGTGTCTCGGATAGTTTTTCTAGAATTTCGAATTCTTCTCTGAATGTTTTAATCTTTTAACAATGAGTGAACCGGTGTGCTGGAAATATTAGCTGTAGAAAATGGGTAGAGTTTGCAAATTTCAAATATATAATTTAACAGATAATTTAGATAGAATGTATAATAGTAATTTCGAAATAACTTTTAATCAGTATTGTAACAAACGTCAACAAACTATTGATTTTGTAGCATTAATTGCTTGAAAAGTTATGTTTTAATTTGTCTCGACTAACCCGTTTTCCAACTGGAGTAATTTTTTAAGAATTTCAGATAATTTAAACAGTCATGTACTAGTATTATAATGACAACCACAAATATTCACGCCTGACAGATTGGTATAACCTGGGGAAAGTAAATTTAGAAGTTGGGTTACTCTAAAAACAGGAAATTTCATCAATGCTTGCTTTATTTTTCTGGTAAACTTTTCCATGATAAATGCTTACAAATGACACGCACGTCTGGCGTACAAAATTATAAGCCTGGTGTCTCTAATAAGTTGTGTTTTACATGTTTGACCAACGTGTTTAAAATGTGATTGTTTATTAAATATAAAACTAAAACGTTCAATAAAATCGAACGATATTTCATAGTAATTCAACAGTTTCGATGCTGAAATATACGTCAAATTACAAGAGTAAGCCAGTACTTTTAGATGATCAAAGTGATCTAACAATTCAGAATTTAAAGCATATTTCAATGTTTTAATGTTCTTGATACTCAATTGCGTGCCAAGGCAACTTTCATATTGTATAGTGCTTTTAAGTGCCCGCTATAATAACTATGGAAGAGCAGATAATATCTCAACCTAACCGTCATTCCATAAAACATACAGGGCACATGAAATTTTACATATTATACTCATGTTTTGAAAGCTTAAATTCTCTTAATGTTTTCGAGCTAAAACTTTTATTTTGCGGAAAATTAGTATACATTGGTTTGTCTGTCCGACTTCTTATGCAGTTTTCAGGCAAGAAAAGGTTAATTCAACAATTTGTACGTATGTCTGAGATGAACGTTTAGAGAATTACGATTTCCAAATTGTAATGATCTTTTCTTTTCTCACAAAATCACGGATTGTAAACATTTTTTCACTGTGTGTCAGTATCGATAATGCAATCTGAATTGTTTATGTTGTCAAATCGGTAAGTATGTTTTCCTGCCTTAAACAAGTGTAACGAACCTGCATTCGGGTTTTGGGCTTTCATATGTGTGTAACAGTCACAAACATTTCAAATACGAGATAAACATTATCAAAACGAATTATTGAATGTAGAAACAGATTTAAGAATACAGCGCATTTCGTTCATAATTTGGCAGAACATATTCTCTCTATTAAAACAAATTATCAAATACAGAAACAGATATAGCAATGCGCATTTGGTTCATAGTTTGGCAGAACAAATTCGCTGTCTTATCCGCTTTTATTTTATAATACTTGATAATCATATTTCAGTACTAAATCTAATATATATCTTACTCTGTAAATATATCAAAGACGTTGTTTTTCTCTATCGGAGTTTTCGGGTACACAAGAAGTGAGCTGCTGTCTATACACCACTGAACTGCGTCATCCCACGATCTTGTAACAGCAGCGTCTGCTAAGAAACATATTCCATCTCTTAAAGACCAGTTACTATCGGGACACGCTATACAAAGATATATAGTGACGTAAATTATTACTTGAATATGCACGCAAATCACAAAACTATTTTCCAAGAAAAAAAACTGTTGATTGTGCACACACCATATCAATGGTTAGCTATTTTTTTCCTTATTCTGTATAGGCCCTAGTCCGTAAATTGTTCCGATAAAAATCGATGATATTGTCTTTACAACAAGGTACCGAATTGAAAGTCAGCATTTGAAAAGATATATCTTGTTTGGTTGTGGTATTTGGTTATACTACCAGGTAGGAGGGATACACTTTCATGAGCTGCTAGGCGATGGAATTTTGTCTCAAGATTATAATTTTTCGCAAATACACCTCCTTGACTATGCTATATATGTTTCATTATACAAAATTCTAATATAGATGATTAAGTTTAACTCCATTATTCTTTCGCTTCAAGACGTTAGCAAAAACAACCACATTTGATAAAGCACACAAATGATCAAGCATCTCCAAGCAAAAAATGAAATATACGGGTCAATAAAAATACCTTTGTAATGAGTCAAAACAACAGAGTAAATAAAACAAAAAACAAAAACAAAAAACAAAAACAAAAAAAACAAAACAAAACAAAACAAAACCCCAGCTTCGTGTTGCTACAAATGTTTTATCTTTGAAGCGTATTTTACTATTATATTTTTTTATTAGCGCTCAATCATTTAATTAAAATTTTGGTATACATTTATATCAATTATCTTATTGACAAAATTTACATTTGAAAAAAAAAAAAACAAAGAAAAAAAAAATGACGGATATACTTTACTTTTGGATCTTAAATCTGCATAACTATTTTTCATGTTTTGTGTGTGCTTTCATGGGTAATTAGTATTCAACCTCTTAAAATTTCTACCAAATAGATTTTTAGTGTTTTATTGAACTTCAAAAATTGACCCTGACTACAATTCGGATATTTTAAGTTTATAAAAGGCTTTTTTAAAGTACAGTAAATGATGCTAAAAAGCAAGAAGATACATTTATCTTTAAAAATTCAACATTCGAATAAGGATCATAATGATGCCATGTACATTCAAGTAGCTAAATTGACATCGCGTCACCTTTTCAATGGACTCCATTTTTGAGATTGAAAAAATAATAGGTGGTATAATGGGGTGATAATTGTGAAGAAGAATAATTCTGACTGCTCATAGAATCGAGAATTAAGGTATGCAATGACGTTTAACTACGCTCATCATCATCACTTTTTTTCGGAAATCGTAATTTTCTTTTGAATTACTTTAAGTAGACATTTTTTCAAGTATGGCATTTTATCAATGTTATTATAGTGCAGCCTCTAATGAAATACGGGAACGGCTGAAAACCATTAGAACCATTTTTGTCACTTTTTGAAAAAATAAATAAAATATTCATTTGCTCCCGATATTTAATTTTGTTTCTGATTGAATCAATAAAATGTTTTCGATACCCATCAAACTAATTAAATAAACCGATTTTCAAAGAACGCTGAAGGATTGTATTGATCAGAAAATTGTTGGTTACGATACCCAATTCACCGTTTACTTTATGATAAGCTAGGCTATTCGTAATGAGCCGTGCGTTACTTTTAAGGTGTAACAACCATGAATTCGAGCTTGGTCAGAAAGAAAATACCGGATAGTAGTACACATTCAAATAAAAAAAAGTTCCTACGTAAAGGTGAAACTTTCAAAATATTTATAATATTTTGGTAATTTTGGTATGAAATGGAAGCTGAATGACTGGTGATGATTATAAAACACTTTTATAAAAATAAGAAGTTGTGGTATGATTGCAAATGAGACAACTATCCACCAAAGTTCAAATGAAGTGGATGTAAGCAATTATGGGCAGCCGTACGGTTTTCAACAATGAAAAAAACTCATACCGTATAGTCGGCATACCGTTATAAATTGGAGTCAATTGCCACAACAAATAGTTTCCGAATAACACGAGCTTGCCATATGCTAAAGGATATTGCTAGTATTGACATCCATCTGAGGTACCTGAAATGTTCGCCAACCGTTACGTTCTAACACTTTTAAGGTCGATTAATTGTATACCGCCACCTTGCAATACACAATCGGTCTAGTTCTTCTTTCTTTTGACTGATAATAAAAAAAAAAATACATGTCCCGTAAACATGTTCACCCATTTTTGTATTTCAGTAACATTTGCATTTTTTGCTAATGAAGTATGGTAAATTGATATCCTCAGAAGAAAAAAAGAAAACAAGAAATCTATCAACAAGTTTTAATTAAATTTTCTTCAGTTGCATGCTTTAAAAGAATTATCTTTCTCAAAGAAAACAAACAGTGCCAAATATTTCTTAATTAAATTTAGAGTGTAAATAGTTGAACTTTCATTAAATAAAACTTTTGAAAATCTATTAAACATTTATTTGCTGTCAATCAATCAAGACTGTCTGCTTTCCTTTTTTTCGAATAACAAGAGCTTGCCATATGCTTAAGGATATTGCTAGTATTGACATCCATCTGAGGGACCTGAAATATTCGTCAACTTTTACGTTTACGTTTTAATACTTTTAAGGTCGATTAACTGTATACCGCCATCTTGGATTGTAAAATAGCAGTACAAAATAGTATAGTTATGTTCTAGTTCGCCAACGTAAACGAACATAAATTATTAATACAATAAAACTCAACACATGTATCAGAAATGAGCCCTCCTTGTGAGAGTAGCATTCTTTATTATCCAATATATAATATAACAAACAATCAATTCATTTTTCTTTTCAAGCACACTACGGCTCATTCTCAGTCATTGTTAAGGTATCAAAACAGTCATACAAATATAAGGCTCAATCACAGCCATCCAGTCACATACAAATATAAATCAATCTACAAAACAAGAAATACAAAGTTAATATAAAGCATTATAAATAACCATTACTTTCCACATAAGAACAATAGACTGTCTAGGTGAGGGTGGAGGTGGCGGGGTTATGTGTTTGATGTGTTTGAGCTTTTGGTTTTGCCATTTGGTGGGGACTTTCCGATTTGAATTGTCCTTGGAGTTCGGTATTTTGTTATTTTACTTTTAATACAGACCAGGCAGTAGTAAGGAGTATGCTACTCAGCGTAAGGCAGAACTTCGAATAATAACATTATAAATTACATTTAATTTATATGAAACAGCAAGCACGAGAAACACGAGCCAAAATCATACGATACATAGAATACCTGTTTAATTCGGAGAATTATACCTGCAATGCGACAAATTTCATCCAATGGAAAACCATTGTAAACATTACAGGTATTCTAAACCACGTGTTGATGTAAACAAACACACGTGTTTTACCAAAACAAATACATGTGCTTCCGTACTATTAATAAATATATTTCTTCTTCTTTTGGTGCCTAGTAATCATTCATCATTAGAAGTGAACTCATCATAGATACCAGGATTGAAATTTTGTATTTGCGCCAGACGCGCGTTTCGTCTACAAAAGACTCATCAGTGACGCTCGAATTAAAAAAAGTTAAAACTGCCAAATAAAGTACGAAGTTGAAGAGCATTGAGGACCAAAATTCCTAAAAGTTTTGCCAAATACAGCTAAGGTAATCTATTCCTGAGGTAGAAAAGCCTTAGTATTTCAAAAATTCAAAGTTTTGTTAACAGTTAATTTATAATTTTGACCATAATTATAATTCATGTCAACACAGAAGTGCTGACTACTGGGCTGGTGATACCCTCGGGAATAAAAACTCCACCAGCAGTGTCATCGGCTCAGTGGTTTGTTAATAAACTCATCATAGATACCAGGATTGAAATTTTGTATTTGCGCCAGACGCGCGTTTCGTCTACAAAAGACTCATCAGTGACGCTCGAATAAAAAAGTTAAGAAGATTATTCGCCGGGCGTCTAATATAAAATTTATAACTTAAAAGGTAAACCAAAAAAGGAAACAAAATCAAAAATCAAAATAATATATGTATATTTGAAAAATAACATTTAGATGAAACTATATACATTTGATAACCATAACAGTTAAGGGTAGAAAATAGGGATTAGAGCAGATTCTGGGAACATACTCTTGAAACCCTGTACTGTACTGCATGAAACTATTTGTTGTGGCAATTGACTCCCATTTAGAACTGTACGCGGATAAAATGAATATTTATAACTGTCTTTAGATGTTTGTACTTGCCTGAATGCGTGTGGATTGCTATGTCTGGTTCTATTGTCTAGTGGGAACAAAAGGTTGTGGGGACTACAACAATTTCGTATATAATTTTGTAAAAGAAAACAAGTCTGTACCTTAAACGTCTAATTTCAAAGTGGGTACCAATTTAGGTCATTTATCAGTAACTGATCTGGTGTTATAGAAGCGGTTGCATGTGAGGCGGGCTGCTCTTTTCAATTTGTGAAATTTGTTGTTTTGATGTGGATCCCAAATGGTTGAGCAGTACTCTAGTTTTGAATGGATGAATTTTAACTATTGATGAGGCAATTTTAGGTTTCTGCAAATGAATCCAAGAGACTGGTTTGCTTTTGATGTCAAGTTATCGATATGTTTATCCCATGTTAAGTTTGGTTGAAGAGTTAGGTCTAAATATTTTGAAGAGTCAACTTTTCGAGTGAGTAACTATGTAATTTGTTAATGAAGTCAAAAGATTTTCGTTTTTGTGTTACACTGAGAATGTTGCATTTATCAGGGTGAAAATGCATGAGTAATTCCCGCAACCATCTGCTGGCCGCTTCTAAATCAGACTGTTATTTATTTGTGTCATCCGGTTTCTTAATTTCCTTATAAATAATGCTGTCATCTGCGAATAATCTTAATGTCCTATGCTTGATATATATTCGGCCAAATCATTAATTATATATATCAAAAATAAAATTGGTTAAAACACTGTGCCTTGCGGAATTCCATATGTTATAGGAACTTAATTTAATGTTTCACCTTCAAGGACTACTGTTTGTGTTCTGTTTGTTAACAATAGATATAAGAAGATGTGGTATGAGTGCCAATGAGACAACTCTCCATCCAAGTCAAAATTTATAAATGTAAACCATTATAGGTCAAAGTACGGTCTTAAACACGGAGCCTAGGCTCACAACAAATAGTAAGCTATAAAGGGCCCCAAAATTACTAGTGTAAAACCATTCAAACGGGAAAACCAACGGTCTAATCTATATAAAAAGAGAAACGAGAAACACTTATGAACCACATCAACAAACGACAACTACTGAACATCAGATTCCTGACTTAGGACAGGTGCAAACAAATGCAGCGGGTTTAAACGTTTTAATGGTACCAAACCTTCACCCTTTTTCTGAAACAATAGTGTAACATCACAACATAGAAAGACACACTATAAAATATCAACTGAAATAGCTTAACTCAATCAAAGGACATAGTAACACCATTGAACATACACTGAACAAATAAATTTGACCTATGATACAATGTAAATTCAAAATAAATAAACTAAGGAAGAATAATAAAAGTAACATGTTATATCGGTATGAAATGTTAAACAATTTAAGAAAAACAATATGCTCGAACAAAAATATCAGGTCTTGAATCCAATGTAATGCATTGCAATTTATACCATAGCAGCCGATGTAAACATGAGGTGAGGGTGTGAAACTTTGTCAAATGCTTTTGCAAAATCCATTTATTATGATGTCATTTTGAATGTTATAATTATTTGAATTTGCAAGATCTCGAATAAATGATATTAACCGAGTTTAACAGGAACAGGATGATAGAAAACCATGTTGTAAGTCACATATAGAATTTTATGATTTTCTAGATGTTTCATGATATTACTAGCTACAACATGTTCTAAAAGTTTCCATCTTTGACTAGCTAAACCTGTTCTAAAAGTTTGCAGCAGATGCATATTAATGATATAGGGCGATAGTTTATAGAATCACGTTTGTCGCCTTTTTAGAATGCTGGACATACACTTGCATGACGCCAGTCACCTAGGATTTTTCCAGTGTTCAGTTATATTTGAATAAATTGAGTGATAGATGTCTTGCACTCTTTTATGATTTTTCCATAGATGAGATTAGGCCCAACTGCTTTGTTAATATTGATATTGATAAGAAGCTTTTCTATGACCTTTTTTTGTATTTTAATTTCAGGCATCTGTGGATGTTTACTGACGCCCTTATCTGGTATGATGTGATATGTTACATGTGTGAATGCTTTTTGAACTGTTCATTTAATATATTTGCTTTTGTTTTAGATTCAGATGTAAGTGAGCCCTCTTTCCGAAGTATTGATATATAAGGGCTTTCAGATTTTTTTTTAATGTAGCTGATGAGATTTTTGTGAAAACTTTTTGATATAGAAGAAGGGTTGTCCTTTATTGGTATACCGTATATCATATCTTCAATATATTTCCAGTAAGATGTTCTTTGTTGTTTTTGATCGTCATGATTTAATTTTTTTAGTTGGTCTAGTTTCCCATGGCCTTTAAATTTATACTTCCGATATTTTTTCTTGTATTTTTTCTTTTATTTTCTAAGACTGCCTGTTATCCAAGGTAAATTTTGACTGTGTCTCATCAATTTCTGTGGTATGTTTTCAGAGATAGTTTTTTTTTCGCAAAGAATTTTTAAATATTATCCAAAGTTTATTTGTATCTTCACTATCCTTTTTATGCATGATATCTTGATATATTTCATCTTTTATTTTTTGCCAGTTTGCATTTTTATATTTGGAGATTTTACGGGACTTGGTTTGGCATCTTTTTAGAGAAAGTAAACATTATATATATACAATATCATGGTCTGCCTCTCCTAATGGTGGCATGGTTTTAGTTTTTTCAATAGCGGCTGGATAATTTGTTAACACAAGATCTAATATTTTATCATTTCAAGTTGATATGTTTACTACTTGTGTTAATAAATGGGCATTAATTATGTCTAAAAAAGGCTGATGTTGTTTTTGGTTTGTTTTTTAAGGATGACACTAGATGTTTCCCAATTCATGTTTCCTAAATGAAAGTCCCCACCAACAACTATGGCTAGCTTATTTTCTTCTTTGCTTAAATTTCAAGTTATGAGACGAATTGGCAAGTAATGTGTAAGACTATTTATTTAAATAAAGAAAGATATGTGATTAATTGCATTATTTGTATTGTTTTAAAATACAAAATGTTTGTTTTTGTTCGATTCAATTTTTCAACTTAGCCACCATATAATGGGAGATAACTCTTCTACTATAATTATTATATCGGAATGTTAATGAAATTTTCATGTTTTTTGTAGCAATTAAAACAAGTTCGCAGACATCACTTTTTCTTTTAATTTTCTTAAAGCATATTTCAAAACCGATTTCCTCATGTTTTATTTCAAACTTCTATCCCATAGATTTTTTTTATTTACAAAAAAGTGGTTGTTTTTCATAAATTATCTATAATTTTGCACGACTTTTAGCTTGAAAAATAGCATGGTGACCCATATTTATTTTTATATTTTTGAAAAATGTATCACAGGAAATATATACTGATGATACACCTAAACTGTCCAAAATAAAAGAAGTAGTATGATAAATTGTTGTAAAATTAAAACATCTCTACATAAATAACAGAACAAAACAACATGTGATTGACGTTATACATTATAACATGGATAGAGACATACGTTAAATATTATAACATACATGAGGGACGTGGACATATGGCACTGAAAAAAAAATTCTTCTTACAGCAATGAATTCATGACATTTGAAAATAAAAGGCCAGTTTCATTGCTTCATTATACCGGGTATTACTTTAAAATATTTAAATACCAACATAAAAAATAAAGTTGATTAGTTACGTTTATAGAAAAATAGTTATATAATATTTTAGAATACAAGATTATAGGTTTAAAAAGCCAATTTTCAAGGGATCATAAGTATTAATCAAATCGCTGATGTAGAAATAAGCCATGAAAGCAGAAAGCAGTTTTGTTTTTATTGAACTTTGCACTGAAATGCATTATAACCATGTATGACTATATCTGTCGTAGTCGTTACAGTTCCATTTATTAAAAAAAAAAACAAAAAAAAAACAAAAAATAACAAAAAAAATTACTAGGCATTCAAAGAAATAATTAAAATCGTATATCTTTGTTTGATGTATTTATCAATAATGGAGACGAAGTATTCCGTCTCATGATTTATATTTCTATGTGGACCTACTGTGTTCTTATCATTGTAGATTTTCTCCTTTACTGTAATTAATTTTAGTGCTAAGCTATATCAAGACCGTAGAAAACACCACTTAATAAATATTTTTAATAATACTTACCGGTATTTTGAAAAACTAATGTTTCATAATAATTTAGATTTGTAAATATATCACTAAAATGTTTTTTTAATCAAACGTTTAAAGAAATCGTTGTCCTTTTTAGACCTAGTTTTAGAATTTCACACTGTAATCTTCATGCCGAATTTATGACAAATGAGGTTTTTTCCTTTTTCTTTCTCTCTTTTTTATTGCAATTTTCAATCTGCTCCTTGTGGAATAACTATTTCTATGTTTGAATATGCGTGGGTTTGCTATGATCTGAACGATCTTAACGAACGTAATATTTTCATTGCTTTAAAAGTTCTAAAAGGCAGGTGTTTGCATGAAATATTTAGGGCATAGCACACAATCGCGTATTCCTAACGTTGTATGAAATTTACTCGGGTGTATAGCCTCTGAATTTAGAAGGTATGACACCATGATTTCTATACTAACTGTTGAACTTCTTTAAGCTTGTTTAAGTGACCTCAAGCATTATTTGATATGGTATTATTTAGTACTTGTTCCTGTGTTTAAGCTTGTTTAAGTGACCTCAAGCATTATTTGATATGGTATTATTTAGTACTTGTTCCTGTGTTTAAACTTGTTAGTTAGTTGTACGCTGTTGGTCTTTTATAGTTAGGTATAATTTTTCTGAATTAATTTTGGTTCAACTTGTCGAAACTAAAAGGGGGATTGTTAAGTGCTGATTACTCTAGTGAAGCCACCACAGGTTAATGTGCTGTTCAAAGTTAGGAACGTCATATGTGGTGGTTTTTGGTTATGTCATGTGTAAATGTTCATGTCCTGCATTACGGACTTTGATGTTAACGGCAGTTTTCTGATAATCTGTAAAATCTAGGTTCAAGACCTTATTTTGACCTTAGAAGACTTTTTGGTTCTTTTTTGTAGGTCAGTTGCTGTTATACTGACGTATACCTAAGTCTCTATTTTATTCACAATAAAAAATAAAAAATCTTGCACATTTAATGTCACACAGGTCACATTTCTAAGAAAATCAACTTACCTGTGAAGGTAATGTCCACTCGAAGCATCAACAACAGGTAAGTAAATACAATTGTACGACCGGAGATCTTCTTATCTTGATTTTCTTTAAAATTTATAGAAATTACCAAGACCGCAAATTGTAATAATATCTGAATATAGTAATTGGTGAATAATGAATACGCTGTCAACTATGGCATAGTCATTTACATCTTATTTCTTTTGATATTTTCATTTTAATTTCCTTTAGATATTATTTCCCAACTATAAGATGTTATAATAATAAGTTGCTATTTTGAAATAATCGACAACGATTGAATAGTAACTAACAGTAGTTGTAAGCAAAGAAAAGAAAATATCAGTACCATTATTACAAGTTCTTAGCTCAGAAGTGAATGCGCATACTAGACAGATTTATAATTTGAATTTAGTACTATAATTAATGCTAGTGAAATCCATATTATACCTGTCTGTTTTTTTTCCCGTTATTGAACCACTTCTATTTTCAACAAAGCTCACAAACTCCGGCATATCTACATAAAACAAACTCTATAATTGTAATTTGAAATTTTTGAAATAAATGAACTCGTGCAAAAATCAATCAAGGTAATCCCAGGTTGCATTTACAGAATCGTATTAGGTACATAGTAAAAATAAAATTGACATTGAAGTCAAAATCTTAACATTTAGAATAATCTCAAAATTTTAACTTTTCTAATCTCGAAATTTTGACTTTAACTTGAAATTTCGACTTTAAACTAAATGTTTCGTATGCATTGACTTAAACGATTCACTAAAATATTAAATTAATCATCGAAACCTTTTATAATTCAATGCATATATGAAATTTAAAAAACCCTACGAAGAATGGAAACGAACGGATATGGTGAATTAGTTTATAACAAAATTTCCAACGTGCACTTAAACACATAAGCAAAGGAACAGTGCCTGTATTGTCGCTTTTCACCTCAAATTAGTGACCCCTCAAACTCTGAACAAAAGCTCATATTTCACTACTCAAAACTATCCAGAACTGAGCTCGTGCAAATTCTCTACTACTACAATAGAATTTAAGTAATTAGACTTAAATTCGGTTATCGCAGGGATCACATTCGGAATGGTTTACTAGGTTTTAGCTGTACCTTATTCATGACGTATTATTCTGTGACGTATTGCAGTCTTTTCCAGATAATTTGAGACTTGAAAGCTGCTCAAGTTGTAGCAATAGAGGAACTTTTCTGGTAATTTAGCATTTGTTACGTTATGGTATTTGTGTTTGTGCATTCCATTGATAATTATAGGTCATCGTAGGAGAATGATTAATTTGTGTGATCATGATTTAATATTGAATCAGATATTTAATCGCACCACGTGGCGAGCACATGCGTTTGAAAGTGCTGTTTTAATTTTTGCGCTTTATTTGACTTAAAGATAAATTGAAATTGTTTATTTAAGTTAATGAAAATATTCTTTAAATTTATGCATATGTTTTTTAATTAATTTTTTTTACTTGCATTTTTCATAAAATGCGAATTGGTTGTACGCTGATGATGGGTATTCATTTAAATGTCTATGTTTAGCGTTTATAAGGGACGGTGTTTGTTGGTTTTTGGACTTGGTCCGAACGGTAAGTAAAATGTATCGTTTATAGCATATTTTTCATATACATAAAAAAAAAAAAAAAATAAAAATAAAAAAGACAAACTAAAGGTTGAGCCGATTGGGACTTTTAAGTATTTTATTATGTCCCAGAGCCGATGTACATGTATAACTGGAACATTACCTAAATATTCCGTTGTTACAATATGATTATGGTCATCGAAATGATTCATAAATCTAGTCCTTTACCGGCCACAGCTGTAATATTTGTCGTAAAATGATATAATTTTTTTTAACAATTGTATTTTGTAGGTTACATCTGGGACAATTTTATACATGTATGTGATTTGTATATATATGCACTTAGCATTATGTAGAGTAACTAAAAAAAACTGAGATGCCTGATTGCTTAGCTAAGTAGAGATACGTTTAATCATTAAAATATTTTGAGTTGTAGCACAATATGTTGAGACGTTCATCCAGAAAGAGAAAACCATATAACTTCTCCAGTCAAGGTGCAGCAGCTAGCAAAAGGACCCCAATCAGGGTTGTGACTGTCAGCATTCCTGCATCTCAGGTCCCCTCTCAGAATAGTACATGTTCATCCAATATAGTTTCGGCACCTGTTGTTACTTTAGCTGGTTCTGGGATATGGACTGGTTCCCTGCCTTACCACTCTCATTTGGCTCTTTCATCATCATCAGACGGCATCTATTCTAGATCCCAGATTGGTCAGTCTACACATACGGTTTCAAGCTTGGCAGTGCCTGCAGTGGTACCACAGACGGTGAATAATAGATCAGAGCTCTAGGTAATCAGTCAAAATTTTATGATACTCTTACACCTACATGTAATACAACACAAATGTACATTCCAAATCAAGTAATAGGTGTACAAACGGATATTGCTGTCAACGTACCTCAAAATCGTAAGGAAAAAATTCATAAAAGTGAATAAATTGATATTGCGTCACTTTTATTGCATAATATGCATTCAGATACCAATGCACAAAAAAACAGTTTTTCAAAATGGACATCTCGTCCTGCAGTCACCATAAAACAAAGCTAAAAATATACAGCATTGAGGTTTAGACTACCGTTGATTAAGAATTATGGTTATTGTACATAAATGATAATCAAGAGAACAAAAATCAAAGTACTTGTAGTACTACAGTTAGTATGAACACAGATTCAAAAGTTAATACAACTGATCTGAAATGTAATGCTTTTAATTATGAAGATGGTTGTTTCAGATAAACTTGTTTTTATAATCATGTTTGCTTTCGTTGTAATGCTGGTCATCCTTTTATATCCTGTCCTTATTGGCAGACAAGGACGTATTATTCTGTGACGTATTGCAGTCTTTTCCAGATAATTTGAGACTTGAAAGCTGCTCAAGTTGTAGCTCGCAAAAAGTCGCTCTTCACCTCAAAGTAGTGACCCCTCAAACTCTGAACAAAAGCTCACATCTCACTACTCAAAACTATCCAGAACTGGGCTCGTGCAAATTCTCTACTACATGTGAATACTACTACAACTGAGTATTGAAATGTCATGAAATAGAATGAATTTCATAACAGTGTGGACAAGGACACCTGGGTTGCGTTCAATATCGTAGCAGCTAGATAGCCACTATGTCTTCGATATCTATGTTGAACGATATGCTACGTAGCTACATGTAGGCTATCCAGTTGACGTCATTGATAATAACCTATCCGACGCCATTTTGGATTATCTAGATAGCATGAATTTTTCAAGCTATCTATATGGAAATAAGAAGATGTGGTATGAGTGCCAATGAGACAACACTCCATCCAAGTCACAATGTGTAAAAAGTTAACAATTATAGGTCAAAGTACGGCCTTCAACACGGAGCTTTGGCTCACACCGAACAGCAAGGTATAAAGGGCCCCAAAATGACTAGTGTAAAACAATTCAAACAGGAAAACCAACGGTCTAATCTATATAAAAAACGAGAAACGAGAACCACTGAACAACAGGTTCCTGACTTAGAACAGGTGCAAACAAATGCAGCGGGTTTAAACGTTTTAACAGGTGCCAACCTTCACCCTAACCTGAAACAGTAGTGTAACATTACAACATAGAAAGACACACTATAAAATATCAATTGAAATGGCTTAACTCGATCAAAAAGACATTTTAACAAAAACAAGTAAACATACACTGAACGAATAAATTTGATCTATGACACAATATGAATACAATATTAATAAAAAAGGATGTAAAACAATGTCAAAAAGACAACTATAACCTGGGACAAAATGGCGTTAAATAAAATAACGTACACAGGTAAATTTAAATATAATAATTTTGTTGTTAGGAGTATGGAAATATTGTTTACAAAATAAATAAATTTGTTGTTCATAGTACGAGTACAGAAGTGAAAATTTATCGTCATGCTAAATACTTTTCAAAACAAGGTGGTACATATTAAAAATAGTGAGACGAGATATAACACAAAATAAGTAAAAATTGAATAACAAAAATGCATTACAAATTGTGTCAACAGATCAAATTAACACGAAAGTACGGCTTGAGAGTACTCGCAGCTACTGAAAGCTAGTTAAAAGCCAAAAACAATTAATAATGGAAATCATGCATCAGAGACTAAAATCAATTAAAACATCCTAGGGAGTTAGTGTTTTAACGCCATGGACTGTCAAAGAAGACATATCTATCTATATTTAGCGGCTAGGCTAGATATACGTTCAGTAGTCGAAATCTACGTAGCCCTACATGTTATCGTGTCGGTCACTGGCTGTCGACAACAAAAACTTCACGCAATTACAGTATGTCAGGAGCCTCTCAATGGGGATGTATGGACATAATTACTATCTTTACACATGTCCATTCATAAGATAAAAGTTTTTTCATGAAAGTTTATAGGAATTTGTTTTGAATATATTTATATACTCACAACAAATATTTTCTTTTGATATTCAGAGGTGATATCACCAAGTAATCGAGAAAAGTTGTTTTGGCACACACGTTCTGTTGGTCATTTAAAAAATACGAAAACATTTATTCGTACGAGTTGGTGTAGAGTAACCTACGATCAATTTTCATACCAACATTATTTTTGTTGGTAATAAGAACCCCAGACCTTCATAAAAATAAGTTTAATCCTCTGAGCTACATAATTTTTTGCACGGAACAAATTTGAATTCCCATCGAAGACTCCAACGATTAGATTTTCGTGAACATTTAGATATCATTCTAATAAAAAATAACACGTGAAAATATCACAGAAGCATATGATTCCGGTCTTATGTTCAAAATTTACGCTGATTGGAGTCGTATTTTATATAAAGTCTCATACCAAATACAAATAACGTGTTTTTCGACAGGTACATGATGCTGGGTTGGCCTAAAAAATTTAAGGTTCATAAGCATTTCTCTTGTGAAAAATCTGCTTTATTTTCAATAAGTTGCTCAGAGTTTTGTTGAAACATTGATATTGATTTTAGATTTTTCATTACTTGAACACGTACAACAAAAAATACGGGATCTATATTCTTTTACTAGAAATGAAGCAGGTAATTTTAATGAATTTGGTCTTACTCAACTATTTTTTGTTATTTGAGGACACATATTTGAGACAATTCTGCATAAATGCTTATTTTTTTCATGCTGATTTCAAAGGCCTCTTGCACATTGACACCCAAACCCCTCTTCCCTTATTTTAACGGAATCAGGAATGGTCGTCCCTTACAATTTAAAATTTTACTCAATTCTTTTCGGTTTTTGTGTTTCAATATCTATCCCTGAATTTAATGATATGTTCACAATACATCTGTTTTGAAATAATAAATCAAGTGCACAAGACTAAACTGGTCAACTGTAACACATGATAATGTACAGGTTATTATATCAACATAAACCGTAACAGTGTAATAATAACCTTTAAAATGGGTGCTCTCGTTTAATCATTTAAATATCAAAGGTATTGTGAACATATTTAATTCATGGATAGATACTGAAACACAAATTTCAAAAAGTAAGTACAATTCTTAATTCAATCGCTAAGATCCGTCCATTCGTTTTTTTTTTCAAATCAACAAAACAGCTGCATTTAACAGGTCGGACACATTTCCTTATACGGACATGTATTATTTAGCATACTTATGCTCCCGTCAATGCATGTATTAGTGTTATTTATAAATAAAGCATTTTTTTTTTATTTTGGCGATTGACCAATCCAATGAATGATTTGAAATGCATGATGGACTACTATGCGTTTACAGTTGTCTATAACTGATATACTACTTATTTTTCACTGATTGCCACAATTTTTTTTTTTTCATTTCTATTTACATTTACAGAACACGATATATATTTAGTTCTACGCTCATATTATAATTGTTTCGTTTCTTAGAAAAGAGTGTTTTAAATCCACTCATATTATGGATAAATAAACAAACAAAAATTAGACATTAAATTTTGTTCACGAGACAGCAATCAAACGACAAGAAACCAAGTAAAAGACATAAGTTGAACTTACATTCTGGTTTCGAAAACAACGGAAGTATTTTCGTAAAATTTAGAAAACGAGTGACAAATATCCGTAAACAGATGTTGTTTTGATTTTATGGTCTATCATTACAAAAATCAAATTAGAAAATAAAAGAGCCATGGCTTAAAGACTTCAAATGAATGCACTGGTAAGTGCATAACAACAGACAAACATGTTTAACTAATGTGACAAGACAAAAGGGCGAACCCTACAGCTTGTGAAATTTTTTTTAAAAATTTGAGCGTGTAGATTGAAGACAATGCTATATACATTACATTTATTACACAAGACGAGTCAATAAAAAAAAAAAAATGAGCTGAAATGGAAAAAACCCACTTTTTAACCACATTCCACGTGTTCTTAGTTGATTGTAAACTCGTAGTAGCCCACAATTCATTGTGTTTAATTGTGTCAATTGGTCTATTTATCATGGACATGTTTACATTATGTATTTTTCAAATTACAAGTAATGTATTCTGACGTCGAAAAACTGTTGGTATCGACGTGTTTAAACCTTTTCATTATAACTATTTCTACATTTCCTTTTGTGTACATTAATCTGGTGGAATTCGTAAGGGTGCTGTCAGGCTCATTGACGTATACCCGACATCTCCTTTAATATCGTCCTGAACATGCATGAAATATTTGTTACTGGACATTAAGCAACCAACAATCAATCAGTCTCCTTTAGTTATATTATACAGTAATCAAAACCCTAGGTCTTTCCCTAAACTGTATAGATATTGCTACAACGAAACACATTAAAAATAACGAACCGCCATTTGTGTTCAATTAGAATATCATTTTTTTTTTTATAATTTAAATTTTTTGGACGTAAACGACCGGATTCATATGCTCCACGAGTGAAATTTTTGTTAGCACGATATTTAAATAATCAAGAAACGCTGATTATTGGAGTCTTCGATGTGTTCCGTTCAAAACATTATCTAGTCCAATGGACTAAAATGGTTTTCGTGAAGGTCCTGTTTCTTATTACAAAACAAGAATTAAAAAAGAAAACTGATCGCAGATTACTCTTAAGTTCAACTCGTACGAATATATATTTATCTAATTTTTTTAATGAGCCATAGAACTTAAGTTTTGTGCAAAGAAAAAATGTAACATGTTTTTTTTTATAGTTTCCTGATGATATAATCTTTGAAAATAAATTGTTTATGTGATTATATAAATCATATTTAAAACAAATTCCTATAAGCTTTTATGCAAAAACTTTTAATTCATGAATGGAAATGTGAAAGATAGTAATTTTGTACATCCCAATTGAGAGGCCCCTGACGTACTGTAATTGCGTGAAATCTTTATTGTCGACAGCCACCAGTGATACATACGATAACATTTAAATACCATATGTCCATGTCCACGCTGTTATGAAATTCATTCTATAAGTTCCTTCATACTATTAGTTCCAAGTGGAAGAAATATTCTGTAAAATTATTTCCACGGGAACAAATATTATAGTATTTGTTCCTTATGAATAAAGGAGTAGAACAGATAGTATGGTATTATTGATAACAAAGTTTCAGGGAACTTCTGTTAGGCGGAACAATATATACGTTGGCAGAATACTGACATATTTAGGGGCAATATCAACAAATTACGGACTTTAACTTGCAAAAAATCTAACAAATCCTGCCAAAATCAGCCAGATAATCTCTTTGTAGAATACAGAAACAATACAAAAATAAAGATGAACAGAGGACACAGCATGAGAAACAGTCGGCCCCATCTCAGGAATCTCTACAGGGGTTGTCTTGTCTCATATTTTTCCTTTCGTATTTGTAAGTAGAGTTTAGTGTATATAGCAAACCTTTGAGAGTTTCTGCTTAAGTCATCACATCTTTTTAAGACATGAAGCGATTTATGTTTTGGCACATTAGGTAGCACCTGACCTAAATTGAAAACAGTGTGATGTTTGTTTACCTTTAGACATAATCGTCATTTAGGAAGAATCACTCCTATAAGGATTCACTTGACGATATTGGCAATATTGACTTATTTGTAGATGTTTTCTTGCTGATGATGTTTGCTTTTTAAAGTTTCTATATATCTATTATAGCTTCAAGATAATAGGCAAAACACAAAAATGGTAAAAATCGTCATTAAAGGCCACCAAATTCTATTTAGAAATGCTTAACAATTTCAGCTATATAGGATAATCAACAAGATCTTGCCTATTGTATCATTTTTGCTGTTAAAATTTTCTTATCTTTCCATTATAGTTTTCAATATAATAGGTCACAATGCCAAAAAAAAATTTGGTAAAAATCGTCATTAAAGGGCAATGATTTCGGTCATTTGACTTATTTGTAGATCTTATCTTGCTGATCTTTTTTGATATTTAAAGTAATCTATTATAATTTTCGAGATAATAAAAAAAAAAAAATGAAAAAAAAAAAAAAAAAGGTAAAATTCGTCTTGTAAGGGCAATTACTCCTATAAAAGTCTTCTGGCATCATTGATTTAAATTGACAGTAGGTAGCCCCTGTTAGATTTTCTCTATCTATAGCGGTTTTGAAGATAATAGACAAAACTTTTATTTTACCCCTTTTTTGTATTTTTAGCCATGTCGGCCCATATTGATTGGCAAGCGGAGTCATTGGACAGCTTTTTTAAAACTAGATAACACAATGATTTTGTCCAAGTTCGATGAAACTTGACCCATTTTAGATGAGAACATTTTTTGTAACATTTTACAGAAGACGACGACGAACGACGGACGCCAAGTGATGAGAAAAGCTTACTTTGAAATTTGGACCAAATGAGCTAAAATAGAGTTTTTCTATTATATGAAACATTTGAATGCCTTGATTATTTAGTTTATTTTTGATGAAAAATCTACCTTGATTAACAAATATTAAAAGTTACCAATTCAAAGGTTGCCAGGTATTCACTGAAATGAAAACAATGCATCAAAATGATTTAAACTCTCGTAGTAAATAGTGAATAAAATCAATTTGACATCATATATGCATCACAATAATGTTAACAAACATTTAAACAAAACAAATGAAAATTTTATATTGTGGTTTACAATTTGATAAAAATTAGAAAACTACATCTGTATACATTGTATAAGTAAGCATCCTTTCGCGAATAGTTGTGCGAAGAAGACTTCATTTAAGACCCAAAGTAGAATATAATTAAAGTCAACTGAAATGTCAAATTTAGAAAAAAAAGTTGAATATGTTTTATGTTTTATATACTTGAATGGCTAAGTTTTACTATAAAACAAGTGTACGTTAACTATCTTGTAAAAGAAAATCCTTTGTATCATCAAAATCTTTCTAAATATACTGCTTCTGAATTATTGTCTTCCCGTACACTATTTCACCGATATTTTTCCGTATGCAGTGACCTTAACGACGAGACCTCTCGTTAGAACTTCGGCCACCGCACAGTGCAAGTGCGAGGGAAAACCGTGATGAAAGAATGTAAACAAACGTGCACTAGAAGGATAATAGTTATACTGATTCTTAAAAAATAAATAAATTATACCAAATCATTTAACAACTGTAAAGGAAAAGTTAAATTAAGAAATGGGATCGCATTGAAAATATATTTTTTTATCATGGATCTATTAATACAAACAGTTTTTCGTGCTCTACGTGCTCTGTGTTGATTGTTTATCAATGTCATGATCCGGTAAATATCGTCAATAAACACTAATGTTAATTAGTTTACGTGCATACAGGACTTAGTTTAGTATATTATATGCATGCAGGGGCCTCGGTGGCCGAGTGGTCTAAGTAGTTACTACTGTAATCACTAGCCAGTCAACACTGAGGTTGCGAGTTCGAACCCGGCTCGTGCGGGTGCACTCGACTCCAATCTTAATTGACTAGGATTGTCAGTTTTCCTATCGAAGGTCGGTGGTTTTCTCCGGGAACTCCGGCTTCCTCCACCAATAAAAACTGGCCGCCACGAAATAGCCCAAAAGCGGCGCTTAAAAGTGGCGTTAAAAACACAAAAAAATCAAAAATCAAATATATGCATGCATTGGTTCAATAGTTTCGATACCATTATAATTACAAGAAACTCTTTTCATATGATTTAAACTAATATGGGTAACAGTCTCCAGAGACGTGTACTATCTTTTAATCCATTTTAACATTTACAATTTCAATAACTGGTTACATGTTCAGCAAAACGACATATTATTCCGGTAAAAATATTGATTTTGTTATCAATAAAATAAAGCAAAACTAAATTTTATTGTCATACAATGTAGCCCAATGGACATTCGCAGTCCTACATTCTGTCGATACCTATATTGCACAAGATAATGTTTTTTTCCAACTGTTTCTGACGTCTTTATACTAAATCCAATAAATGTTGAGTGTGTTTTGATTGAAATTTTAGTCTTTTACTGGTTGTTATTGGCTTTGAAATAGCTTTCAGTAAATGCGAGTACTCTTAGATCAGTTCTCTATGTCTCAATTGTTTTGTTAGTTGTTTTTGTGCTTCGTATCGATCTGATGAGTAAAGCTCCTTTCAACTGATTTTTAAAGTTTGTTCTTATGTTGTGCGGTTACACAACTTTCCCAGGTTAGGAGGAGGATTGAGTGCCGCAAACTAGTTTAACCCCTTCACATTCTATATGTGCATGGCCTAAGTCAAGAGTCTGTAATTCAGTGGTTTTCGTTTTCTGCAAAAAGTAAACAATATTCAGTAGAATCTCGATTGATATTGATATAAAAATGAGGAGATGTGGTATGATTGCAAACGAAACAACTATCCACCAAAGTTCAAATGAAGTAAATATAAGCAAATATTGGCCATCGTGCGGCCTTCAACAACGAGAAAAACCCATACCGTATAGTCGGCTTAAAAAGGCCCGACATGAAAAATGTCAAACTATTCAAATAGGAAAACTAACGGCCTAATTTCTAACAAAACAATTTACGAAAAACAAATATAACAGAAATGAACCAACGACAACAACTTAACTACAGGCTCCTGACTTAGGACAGGCACATAAAGAATATGGCTGGGTTAACCCTCTTGCTGCCTCTAATTTTATATGGTTACATTTCGTGTGACAACAAAAATATGACAGCTGGACGTCTGTGACGTCAAATGCCCATTCTAATATGACGTCCCTATTACGCTTTGTAAACAAAGCTGTGTTCTAATTAGCACAAAAAATATGTTTGGCACATGCGCATAAACTTACTATTTGCATTCTCGTTGTTTTCATTTTTATCTTCATAAATTTCATTATTTTAACTGCTTACATAAAATTTATCAGTTATTGATGTAAACATCATATAATTTCCTCTATTAGTGTTTAAAAGCTTATTTAATATGAAAATGTCTGAAATTGGCTGCAACCGGCAGCGTTTGTTACGGCTGTTCCGTCCATTTAGCAAACCTCCCATGTAAATGCACATGTCCGATGACTCATCGTCTGCTGTCAAAATGTATAGATACACAGTATCGCCGTTGAAAATTGGACTTAAAGTAGATTATAAAGGGGCATCTTATAAGATAACAGACCACTTTATGGAACACAATGCTGTCAGGCAGTACATAATACAATCTATGGCTGATGGAGGAACAAAAAGGGTTTTCAGACACGAGATATGTGATGCCAGAGTTAGTTCCTCATTCTCAAAATTGACAGAGGACACCATATTCAATTTTGAAAATAATGAACAGTCACAGTCAGATGAGGAACTATCTCAGATTGATGAAGACTTAACTGCTAAATGTATAAACCAAGAACCACCTTCCAAAAAGCCAAGATTTAAGGAGCTGCCTAGCAAAGAAGAAATTGAAAAGTTAGCGCTGGCAAGAACTGAGCCAAGAACCAACCAGCAGACAGTATGGGGTGTCAAACTTCTAAGAGGTAAAACCATAAAATGCAAAAATATTACATTGGAAAGAAAATACAATCATAAATTGATGGTAAATTGGTTTCAATAAAACATTTTAATGATAAATATAGAAAATCGTGAGGTAATGCCGTACTAATGGTATTCGGCAACGAGTCAGCAACCTAGCAATATTTTTTTACAGTTTTCAAACATAAAATCTACTCTTCAGTGTTATGGAATATAACTTAAATAACAATAAATTAAAAATCAAATGATGCAAATTACAAATGTTGTATTCTTAAATGAGATGTACTTTCGATTGTCAAGATGTAGAATTAAAATAAAATATTCCTTGATATTTGGGTTTTTATTGTACTTGATGTAGTGTTATTTATCATATATGCAAGCATACTTAAAAATATATTAAATAAATTATTATAACAGTTATGAGCATGCTGAAGTAGTAAACAAAACACCCAGTGGGGAATCGAACCCCATCCTCCTATAGATAGGTGGACTTCAAAATACTACCAGGGTTTACTGTTTCGTTAAGTATTACAGCAGCAAAAGCATAACTTATTTTCACTACAAAATTTTGAATGACACGAACATGTTGGTACATGAAAAGAAGACAAGCTGAATATCATGTTTTAGTCTAAATAAAAGATTGATAGAATACTGTATACGTAGGTCGCTCTAGTCTACATATACAAAATATGCACGAACACCAACATGCTTTTGGCATAAAACGCTAAATTAAAACATGAATAAAGCAATATACAGTCCTCTATTATTTATTTATATGAATCAAGTCTTTGAAATAAATTATATGCATATAAAATTCATCACAATTAAATAGAATATTGAAAAGAATTTCTTGAATACGTAAAAAAATGGTACAAATCATTTCAGGTTGGCTAACTGAAAATAAGTACAGCAGCAGTTTTGAGGAACTGGATGAAACTATCCTAAATGACAGATTGTGCTACTTTTATGCAAGTTTGCAGACCAAACAAGGCACTGATTATTCAAAGTCAGCACTCGTCGGAATTCGATCTGCTATTTCTAGGCATATAACTGGTCCTCCTTATAATCGGGAAATTAACATAATTACTGACAAATTATTTATGCCATCAAATCATGTAATCACGGGTATGATGAAAAAATTGAAAAGGGAAGGGAAAGATATAACTGTACATAAAAAGGCTGTAGCTGAAGGTGATATCAAAAAGCTGTATTCCAGTGGTATCTTCAGTACTGATCACACAGTAACTCTCAAAATAAAGTTTTCTGGGACATTATGCTGAATTTTGGAAGGAGGGACAGGAGGGCTTACTGATTTGAAGAAAACAACTTATGCAAAATGTAAAGATGACAAAGGACAAGAGTACTACAAAATGACTTACAATGAGTGTGACAAAACACACCATGGTGTAGACTCAAAAGAAAATTCAAGGGACGTAAGAATGTACGCTAAACCTGGGGACATTCACTGTCCAGTGTTTAGCTTGGACTTTTATCTAGGAAAGCTTAGTCCAAGGTGTACAGCATTTTTTCAGCAAGCACTCCAGTATCCTAAACCAACTATATGGTATGCTGCACAACCAATTGGCAAAAACAAATTGGCAAGTATGATGTCAAGAATATCTGAAGAAGCTGGTCTATCTATCAGATACACAAACCACTGCTTGAGAGCCACTGTGGCAACAGGATTGAAAAGAGAGGGAGTCGATGACCGGGCTATTATGTCTGTAACGGGACACCGGAATGTTAAATCTTTGGACAGCTACATTGAAGGTCCAACTGACAAGCAACGTAGAGAGCTTTCCAATACACTTCAGCGAGTTGCAACCGCCAATTCAGATTCTGCTTTGAATGAAAACAAAACAGAGTCAAATGCTAGTGCCACATCTGCACAGAATAATTCATGCCAGATCGCTGTTTCATCCTCTTTAGCGAGAAATCCACTGTCCGATTTAAACATTTTCACCAACGCTACAATCACTGGGGGAACAATCAATATTAACATGGTAAATAAGGAATAAATGTGTCTTACCTTCATGTGCAACTGTCACCCGCCATTTCCACCATCGTTATGAGCTGTGACGTAAAGAAATCTCTGAACAGAATCAAAAACTTGTTTGATATTAATTGTTCTATTTTAGAATAATAAATGTTAAAATTATTTATCAAAAGTTTTTTAAATCTGTTTATTTCGTAATTCCATTGCAGAACCGTTTTTTTCGGTATATTTTGTACACGTTTATTTTGGAGGAAATAGGAACAGCCAACATTCCTAAGGTATTCTTGTACGCTTCGACCTATAAAAATACCGTATTTGTCCTATTAGAATCGAATATTCCTTCATGTCATGCTTTATGCTCATTTAACATGGGTAGGCATTATTTGTCGATATTTTACACCTCGCTAACGCTCAGTGTAAAATATCGACAAATATAATGCCTACCCATGTTAAATGAGCATAGAGCATGACATGAAGGAATTATTTCTTAAATAATGACATCATTCGACATATGACGTCTCGTCCTAATGACGTTACATTGAGGGGGTAGGAGGACCCATTGAGGAAAAATAATTCACGGTTATACTTCGATATCTTATATAAAAAAGATACAGAAATTATTAGAAACTTGCATACTTAAACACATAGACATATTCTTAAATAAGATAAAAAGCAGAATTATATCTGATTCGTTGACATTCAGTGTCTTGTGTCATTTTAAATAATCATACAAAATAAACATTCATTAAAAGATGTTGACACAGTCATGACAGTTAAGAACACTTTTGATGAATTATGGTTCTGCAACATGTCGATACTTGTATTTTGGCATTGCTAAAGGTCATTCTTTTCTCATACTGATTATGACGCCTTACACTTTAAAATCAGTTGGATGTTAAATGATTAATATTTTAGTCTGAGAAAACATGTTTTATTCAGTGGCTGAAATAAGCTTTGAACTACCTTTCAGGAACTGAGAATAATATTAAATCGATACTTTGTGTTTTATGTAAATTTTTTGTTGTTGAGCGGATCCGATACGGCAAATCCTGTATAACTGATTGATACATTTTGCTCTTATGTAATGTTGTAATACGACTGTCTCAAGTTAGGAAAGGGTTGAGCGCACACTAACATGATTAATACCGCCACATTCCTCAAGAACCTGTAATTCAGTGGTTGTGTATGATTGCTGTCTGCCTTATTTGTATCATGTTTATTGTCTTTAGCCTAAATTCCTTTGAATCATTTCAAATCTGGTCATATTCGGGCTTTTTATAGGTACTATATAGTATGAGTTTTGCTCATTGTTAAAGGTCAAATGATAATATATAGTTATTAGCATCCCCGTTGTGTGGCATCAATTTGATGTTTGTCTCATGGTTAATCATAGCACATCCCATTATCATAATTATGTTCATTGTTAATGAAAGAGAGGCGAAAGATACCAAAGGGATATTCAAAATCATAAGTCGAAAACAAACTGACAATGCTATGGCAAGAAAAAAAACGACCAAAAGACAAATAGCAGTATGCACAGCACAGAAAACTAAAGACCGAGCAACACGAACTCCAACAAATAGCGGGGATGATCTCGGATGTTCCGGAAGGGTAATCTGACCCTACCCACATGTACCACATGCCATGTTGCTCATGCAAGTACAAACCCGGTTATAAGTTTAATTCGGCAGGTCACATTCGAGGAAAAGATGACGGGATTATGTTAACGACAATTGGAACATGTCGGTCTTCATCTGTGTAACTTATAACTTGTCTATCCAAACAAAGGTTGATCAAAATAACTGTAATTTTTAAAGACAGGGACACAAATTATCCCTGTATTTTTGATATGAGTGTACATTAATTGCACATCAAAATAAGGTAAAAACCCCTTGGCGTTAAATGAATGAATTATTATCATTTGTGTCGCAAAGGTGATTCCTAATTTTATGTTATTTTATTTACTTTGCTAGACATATTTAGAACTCTTTTCTATAAAGTTCACGTGTTTGCTGATTTGTTGTTGTTTTTGTTTCCAGAGCCAAATTATGTAATTTTCAAATTCTTAAACACACTAGTTTAATGAAAATTGTATATACGACTATTTGATGAACTGGCAAATTAAAATAGAAAGAATATATCGTATATGATAAAGTCGTGTGTAAGGTGTATGCATAAAAGTTCATAACTTTGTATCATATCAACAACACTGGTTTTGTCTGCAAATATATATCAGTGATATCAGCTGAGCATTAAAAACGAATCGATACCGAGCTCTTTGAGAAAAAAGGCATATTAATTCAAGAAAAAAATATGACATTTAAATAAATAAAAACTTATCTAATTAAGCTCAGTAATGAAGGAAAAACGGTAGGATGAACCGTGTATACCCAAAAAAGACACAAAATCGATAGAAATTATTCATTATTTATAATTATAATTACTAACTTACTGATATAATCAAGTCAGACATAATTAGTAATTTTAACATTTGCGTTTAATAGTTCATAACAGCTCAACCTGCATAACAAAAAGCTATATAATGATCTGTCTTAGCTAGCTTTCAGTTGCTAAAGAGTACTGTCGAACCCTATGGTTTTGTAATTGTTTCATATTACGGTACATGAATATGTACAGTTATTCCTTTATTGGAATGAAAAGAAGCTATCATTATCCTTTACCTCTACGTTCCGCTATATAGACGATGTCCTATATTGAATGTGTCTATCCAATCGAACTTGAAATAAAGGGTACAACAGAAACAATTAAGTCTCCTTCATATCTTGACTTACATCTAGAAATTTACAATGAGGGTCGGTTGACATTAAAACTGTACGACAAAAGAGATGATTTCTTCTTCCCAATAGTGAAATTTCCATTTTTATGTAGCAATATTCCAGCAGCTACAGCATAGGAAGTATATATCTCCCAGTTAATACAAACAAGTCTAAATTGAAAACAACGTTCAAACCTATGATTGCGTTGGATAAAACCGCAATTTTTATACGTGTGCATGCAAAACAAATTTCTTGATAGAGGGTCTAAATACAGCACAAACAACATTCTCCAAAAGAACAAAAAAGTGAACAAGTATATTTTAACAAAACGCATTTGACTAACAGGTCGAACAACAGCTGTTCTTAAACCCTGCTGACTGCCATTGGCGATTGCCAAATAAACGGATCACAAGATGTTACAAAATGGATCCTTTAAAATTATTAATTTAATACCAAACAGAAAACAATAAACTTGCGGAAAAGATGGTATACCGCTAACACCATCCCCTACTCTAAACATGCTTTTTGAAATATATATTCAAATTATTTGTCTTGTGTTCTTTGTTTAGAGGGAGTTGATGTAGAAGCTGATTACAACATCGTTTTTGTTTGTAAATCCAATTACATAAACTGCTAAGAAAAGGAATCCGGTATTGACAACTAATTTGGAAACATATACTCCAACGGCACTTGCCACAGAGGAAATTCTGAACAATCATATGTCCGTTCTATGTTCCTTTGGAATTTCAACCAATGATGAAAAACCGGTTCTTCTTTCACGGCATTAGAAACCAACAACAGTTACATTATACTGCTTGGTCTGCCAAAACCTCCACGAAACCTTTTTTTCCAATCTATTAACATCTGTTTTATTAGCAATCAAAGCCTGGTCTTCAGAACTGCTGTTAAACTTGCTACTTTAGGGATGTTATGAATCAGATGTTGATATTAAAACTGTCCAAAGATCTGTTAGAACACGTACACTATAAGCATCTTTTCTCTTACAATAGTATAAAACATTTGATTTCTACCCTATACACTAGTATTCAAACATAAAGTAACTGATTACAAAACTTTGATTGTTTCGAAATACTTAGGATTTTCTACCCTAGAAATAGATTACCTTAGCTGTATTTTGACAAAGCCTTTCGGAATCCTCAATGCTCTTCAACTTCATACTTTATTTGACCTTTTTAACTTTTTGATTCGAGCCAATGATGAGTCTGTTGTAGACGAAATGCGGGCCTGGCGTACAACACTCTAATCCTGGTATCTATGATGAGTTTATATGAAAGGTGTAGTGGATGCGTAGAAAATGTACCTTATTATATCAATTATGGAAAAGAAACAATAAACAGTATACTAGTATAAAAAGTTTGTCAATGAAATCTGAAGATTACTGAAGTTGAGTTATAAATTTTGTGGATACATCATTGGCTTCTTACCGATCGAGGGATATATATTTTTAGGAATATCTCAGAGTTGAAGTTTTCTTGTGCGCATGTCTTTACAAAAAATAAAATAAAAATTAACATGCAAAACTTATAAGGATGTTTAAATTATATTTGGTGATACATGAACTCCCTTTTTAACGTTAATAAGTCGTATCAAAACGATATAAGTTTTATCAAAAACAAGGGTTTCTATGAATAGTAATTACTGAAAGCTCACTAAATGTTCTGGAAAAGGTGGTACAGAAATCATGTCGACTTACGTTTTTTTTTCAAATTTTCTATCAACCGTACACACATGATTTGAATTACAATTCTTCAACTTCTTTTTTTTAAAAGATACATCGTTCTGATACCTTAAGAAAGTCAGTAAGATTGTAATTATGAACTCAGATTTATTACAAAAGAGAAATATAACATTTTTGCTCATTGTGAACTTTCATGTTTTACTGCTTGATAAACCTTTGAGTTTTAAGATCATACATACATCTAGTGGAGTAGCTAGAATTTTATACTGTTGATTGATGGAGATTGCATTGCTCTATCAAAACATGTGATTGAACATTTTTCTCTAAGAAGTTTAAAACTCGTAGATAAAAATTATCACTACAAGACTCATATCGAAGAAAGGCTCTTGCAAATATCTTTACCTTGCAGATGGCATCTATATCCTGTATAACCATTAAGACATCCATCTTTGGTACAATTACCAGAAAATGGTTCACAATCTTCATCCAAACATCCAGTACATGTTTCTGTGTAGTTGTACCCAAAATGTGCCGGGGACATGCTACAAACGTCAAATATATAAAAAGACTGTTTCACTACCCAAACATGTTTAATTAATTAAAATTAAAACTTTCATACCTTAATAAATGTTTATGAATTTTACAAAGGGACAATTCGCAATTTGTTTCTTCTTTTTTTTCTGTTAAAACGCAAAGAAAGTTAATCTTATAATAGAAAAACCAACACAGGCGATACTAAAATGTGCACTTTATTGAAGCGATATAGAATATAAATTGTTCTTGAAATATGACATCAAGGCATGACTAACTTATGCTTTTGGGGATCCCAGCTACCCTTTTCCTACCAAATATTGGTCTCCAGTAGATTGTTATTGGTAACCATACGTTTTCTCTTTATTTTTATGACTATCAATTAAGATGTGAGCTTCAATAATTTGCTAGCATATGGTTACTTAACTTCTTTTGCTCCTGGTGACAAAATGGAAAAAAAATTATTTATTGATTGCGTCCAAAGCACTTTTCTGGTTTAATCTTTATCCGGAGGGTTAGGAGGGGGGCAAACAACAGTACATTTCACCTGTTGGTACTGTAGCGTCACTCTTCTTTCATTTTCTTGTGCCTGTTTTTTTTTAATTTACACCAGGTTAGACTTTTCATTTTCAAAACTTGTCTATCCCCCACTACTCCCCCGTGCAAAATAATATAATTTTATTAATGGTGGCCCTTTATGATTAACAATAATTGAAGAAAAAACAAAACATATGCATACAGCTACCGACGACAACAACAGAATTAAAGGCTCCTGACTTCAAACAGGCCAATATATTCGAGTGATATTCCCCAACTCATACCTGGGTGGTGTAAAAATCAGTTCATAAGAACAGAGTTGTCTTTCACATGAAACCACGTAAAACATTGGTTAATAGTTACTTCGGTATAAATGATCGAGAAATTAAGAAGGTAAAACAAAACAAATATTAAAATTAAGACAGTATTCCTGCAATAACTACAACTTGGATACAGTCACTTTGTTCAGTTAAGAGTTTGATTTTGACAAATAGATTTCCGATAATTGTTCTGCATAAAACCCTATGGGAAAGCACATTGACATAGTTTTCTAAACGTTTTTTGGAACCCAATGACATTGCATAGTGTTGCAAACTGTATTGTGAAGATGTGCATGAAATTGCGGAGGTTATGGGAATTTCGGTTTGGTCAAAATTAAAAAATTTAAATTTGTTTTTTGCTGCTTCTCTACAAGCACGCGGCATTAATAAGTAAAAGCAGAGACTTGTCGGCTCGGAGCCAAAATATTGAATCCGCGTAGGATAACATGTCTTCCTGCGAACTATAACATCGCGAAGTAGCACGTCACGCTCAGTGTGTCGGTATAATCCAAAGCAGGGTTAATAATTCATATTACAATAACATGTTCTCGTCCTGAATATGCATTTAATTTGCCACTGGACATTAAAAAGCCATCGTTCATTACCATCTCATGCACAACCTTGCATAAAAGAGTGATTTTGCGGTCGTATAATGGTATGACGTTTGTCGTCGTCTTCCGAAGACACTTGGTTTCCAATCAATAACTGGAGTATACATGTAAGTGTATGGATCTTTATGATATTGTACCACAAAGTTTCATACTACATAAGGAAGGTTAGAATGGATTTGAGGGTTATTGTCCCAACTTTGTAGGAATTAAGGGGAAAAAAATCATTTTTCTTGTTTCAGGACAATAACTTAATTATAAGTGTATGGATCTCAATGAATTTGTACCACAAGATTCCATACTTCATAAGAAATGTTGAGACTGATTTTGGGGGTTATGGTCCAAAACGTTCAAGAATTACGGACCAAAACATCGGTAAAAAAACTAGGATTTTCTGGTTTCCGGACAATAACTTCAGTATAAGTTTAAAATGAATCGTTTTAGGAAAAAGGGCTTAAAAACAATACTTTTCTTATACTTTGCATACGTTGCCCATATCTTGACCAATTCAATGGGGTTTAATTCATAGTCTTGAATTCTTGGGTTTTTTTTATATGCAGAATCTAACCGTGTATTTATAGATTCTTATTTTGGGGTCCGTTTTCAATTTGGTCCACATGAAGGTCCAAAGGGTCCTAAATTAAACTTTGCTTGATTTTAACAAATAAGATAGACAAGTATGGTTCTTTGCTTTGGTGAATCTAACCGTGTATTTAGATTTTTGATTTTGGGCCCGGTTTTCAAATTGGTCCACATTAAGGTCCAAAGCGTTCATAATGAATTTTAGTTTGATTTTAACAAAAATTGAAATCAAGTGGTCTTTTGATTACTTACTCTACGCATGTATTTGTATGTTGGATATTGGATCATGATAGCTAAATATCCAATTTCATTTTTTACAGCGGATGACCGTGAGGGCATTCCGGTGTTATGTTGCCACAGACATTTCTACCCACATGACTTGCGTTTTTGACTGATAACCGAACGTATTTCGTATAATTATGCGGATATCATCGAGTGCAAAATAACACTCCTTATCGCTTATTATATACTAATTTCATCAATAAATATTCATGAAAATAATTTTAATAACATCGATAAATGAAAATGTTTTGTCGTGAGAAATATATTTATCATATACTTGTAGAAAATAATGGTATAATTGTACCCCTTGATAAAACTTATTTGTACATATATTTATTCATTAAATTTTGAAGAATTGACCTTTCCAGAATCTAAAGGACTATGGGTAATATCATTATTCGTACACCAAAAAGAAAATAACGTTACGTCATTGGTTCAATTTCCTTTGTTTAGGACGTTTTAAACCAATCATAACGTTTTGGTGTACGCTTTGAAAATATTACCCAGAATGCATTAGATTCTGAAATGGCGAATTGTCTTAGCCGTGTGATATGACTTTCGTTATCAACTGTTTCCGGTTTATATCAACTGCTTCCGGTTTATATCAACTGCTTCCGGTTATTATCGCATGCCTTTCTTTAACGTTATCGCAAAAACATTTCGACGTCATTCTGTAAATTCCAGAAAATAAAACCTCAGAGGTACATTTTAGTGAAAAACATAACTAAGTAGAATAAAGAACGAATATTTAGAAACAGGAAAATTTTCATAGTAAAAAAATGAAAAACAAATAATACAATAAATGAATTTTATAAAGTTTTAAAAAGGTTTCCTTGTCTGTATGGCTTCTGCTGAAGTATATAATAAAAAAACATAACATGTCATTTTTCATATCAGATCCCTTATCAGCCCATGGTCAAAATCATCCCTCGAGCCTGTCGGCTCTCGGACTGATATCATGACCTATTGCTGATAAGGGTCTGATATGAAAATGCCATGTTATAATCTATATATATCAATAACAAATCAAGAATACCGAAAATTTGTGTTAACGTATGCGGAAGAATATCTAAAGAACGTTTTGCAACAAACGTGGGAAAATATGAATGCCTACTCAAATCCAATCTATTAGAAAACTAATTATTACAGAAGAGTGTCCACCATGCATTTGCACTGCACTATCGTTAGAATAGTAGAATAGAATGATATACAAATGGATGAAAATTATATATAACTGTTTTACAAATATTGATATAATATATAACACCAATGATTATATCACTACAATATAACAGTTATTATGGTGAGCTTGAATTTCCTGTCATTTATTCATCATCCACAAACTAACTTGTCACAGAAAAAAAATATATCTATGTACCTCAACCTTACTTTCAGGTATAGAGATGTGATTTTTTTTTCTGAGACAAGTGCTTGTGACCATCCACCAGAACTTGCGGTCATCCGATGTTCAGTACTTCAGTACTTTGATATAAGTTCTTAGACCACATTCATTCTGTGTCAGAAACCTATGATATGTCAAATATTTAATCACTATCAAAATTCAGAGTTGTATTGCACAATTGATAGAAAGTGTAAGTAGATTCACAGTTAAAATAGATACTGCATTAAATTTTAATTTTATAGAAGAAATTATGTATAAATATAGTTTGAAATTTTCTATTCAATAAAAGATCGTTTTAAAAAATAATTAAAGGTAAGTTTTATGGATTTTTTAAAAAGATATTGTATTAATGATGAGTGATATTTTGTGAATTGGTTTTTTTATTATTTCTTTTGTAAATATATATATATAATTCTTTTATGAACCTAACCCCTTGACAAACTTAGCTGTTTTTGTCCATTAATAAATACTAGTGGATTAAATTCTTGGTGCTGAATCTAACCTTGTACAAATGTATTTAGATTTTGGATATTGGACCACATTCTGTACGTGCCTGTCTCAAGTAAGGAGCCTGTAGTACAGTGGTTGTCGTTGGTTCTTGTCTGTCATATTTGTTTTTCGTTAATTGTTTTGTTTAAACTTAGGCCGTTAGTTTTCTCAATCGAATTGTTTCATATTTTTCATGTTGGGACCTTTTATAGCCTACAAATTGGTATAGTGTTTTTTCTCATTGTTGAAATCCTTACTGTTACCTTTAATTGCTTACATCAACTTTATTATAACCTTAGTGGATAGTTGTCTGATTTGCAGTTATACCTCATCTCCTTATTTTATAAAAGTCCAATTTTTTAATTTTTCAGGTATTTGACCACATTCATTCTGTGTCAAAAACCTATGCTGTGTCAAATATTTAATCAAAATTCAAATTCAGAGCTGTATCAAGCTTGAATTTAGTGTCCATACTTGTCTTAATTGTTCATGGTTCGACATCTGCGGTCGTATCATTCTGTGTCCCTCTGAGCATTTTGTTTATATTTACAATTCATTGGATATGTAATTTAACTGCAAAAGCCACCAAGGGACGGTGGTGCATGGCAAACTGGGAGTTAGACGCACAATGTATACATACTAGTATTTATAATTTGATTAAAATACCTCGTTCCTGATGAAGAGGGGTTACTATACATTGTAATTTGACTCCAGGCTGCACCAAGGAACATGTCATACACAATTTACTTGTGAAAAGAACACTGGAAAAAAGTGCTTTGAAAAGCCAATACGTGCAGAATATCAACCATCAAGTAGCTGAATATGATTAATTTTACGTTAAATGAAAAGACTTTAAACTATATTTCATCTGTAATGCTAATAGCACACTTAAACTTTAAATCTAGTACAGAAATGAACTCCAATAAAGCATATGCATTATTTAACGTTATGTTCATTTTTAACGACGTTTTCTCACAATGACTTTAAACCTCCATGATAGAAAGGAAGGATATAGGGTATCCATACATGACACAAAATCAGAATATGTACAGCAAAAAACACAATTCTAGTTCTTACCGTTAGCCAAACTAGTTAAAACACAACAGTTTTATTATTTTTATTGTCGTTCTTTTCCTCCATTTTAAATTAACTTATATAATCGCATTTACTCTCATCAACTCAAGCTTAGTTGATCTGCACTGATGTTTAAACTTGTCCGAGATACATATTAAGCTAAGACGAGGACCATATACGCTTCCGTATATATTTGCTGTCGTTATGTTCGATACTGTACAAAAAGAACGTATTAAATAATTGTAAATAATTTTAAAAAGGAAGACTAATGGCCAATTTCCCCCTGAATTTTATTCACACCATGGCCATTTTAAGCTCACCAATGGGCAAAGTGAGCTTTTCTCATCACTTGGCGTCCGTCGTCGTCGTCGTCGTCTGTCGCGTCCGTCGTCGTCCGTTAACCTTTATAAAAATCTTCTCCTCTAAAACTACTTGGCCAAATTTAAACAAACTTGGCCACAATCATTATTGGGGTATTTAGTTTGAAAAATGTGTCCGATGACTAAAATAGAACATACGATTGAAATGCAAGTTTTGTCTATTATTTTGTAAACCGTTGAGAATAGAGAAAATCTGACATGAGCAAAAATGTTCAGAATGTTGAGCTCTGTTGTCCATACAGGTCAAGATTGTCAGGCGACTTTTTATAGGAGTTATTGCCCGTAAATGACAAATTTTTGGTAATTTAAGATTTAAATTTTAGTTTATACGATGAATAATTCCTGCCTACGTCAGGTGGGATATTTATAGAATACAAATTGAGATAACAGAGAGAGATATTTTTAGAAATTACTGAGAGAACTGAGATATTTTTAGAAGATTGGTTAGCCAATCATATAGGAGATATAAGTAAAGTATTAATAAGCTCGTTTTAAGCTGCCAGTTCATCGTAGCATATTTTTATTTTGTTTTCAAAAAGTTCATTACAAAGTAGTTGTTTCAGTATTTAAACTGCTGTGCATAAACTATAGTGTTGGCTTATTCAGACTTTATATGAACTCAAATAAGTTATCCCGTATGATAAAAAATATATCAGGAAAAGGAGCATGGAATAAACTTTGAACAATTCACGTGTTTGTACGGCGAGAAGTCTTCATTCATACGATATGCGCTATTTTATATTTTGATTTGGAGTTTATTATTCATAGAACTGAGGTCTGTTTATTTATTTATTCACCTACATTGCATTTGACATTACATTTAATTATATCCATGCACGGACGCAATGGGTCCGATTAGGAAAAAGAAAAACAATAATGCAGTCTATAATCCTACATTATTTGAAAATTGGACAATTGCTAGACTTAAAGCAGAGTTAGAAAGAAAGAATATCGCTTTTCCTTTAAATGCAAAACGTTTGACATTGGTACGTCTTTTGAAACGATACGAAAATTCCGATAGTATCACATCAAACACAACTAACGCACATGGGGAGGAAGCACGAGGCGAAGATACACGTGGTGAAGAACCCATAAATGGTAGTGCGGTATACCATCATGCATTGCCACTACAAAACGCACGTGTAGATGGGGATCCGCGATCCCATGATGCACCAAACACAAACAATAATGAAAACACGCCCAGTAACGACAATCGTGTTTTGATTGGAATTGTGTCAAAATTATCATCGACTGTACAATCCCTACAACAGAATGTTTCAGGCTTAACAGGAAAGGTGAATGTATTACTTCAAGCCAGAAATGAAAATACCAGTACTAGTAGAATCGCAGAAACACCAAATGCATATGTCTCCGCTCCGGTGGATAATGTATCCAATATCATCAATAATAATTCTACAAATTCAAGTCAATCTTGGTCAAATTTTAATCTACAATCCGCATACAATGCATTGCAAAACACGCGAACTGCACCGAACGCAGCCGCAGGAAGCGAGGAACAGCTTTTAAATATGGGAAATTCAGGCAACATGGTGAGAACAGCATACGGCTATTCTGCAGAAACTCTACCGTTTGTGGAAACAATATCACCCCAGTTACGAAAGAATATTATATCAGGTATGGACATTAATCTAACATCTTTACTGATACCATACTATTCTGGTTCAGGAACACACGAGTTAAGCTTGAGTGAAGAATTTTAAACAATAAATCTGACCCTAGAAGTTCAAGATCATTGTCTCTGGGCGAATTTATTCAGGCTTTTGGGATTTATAAGAACATAATGTGTACTACATTTCCTCACCGTAGGAGTGAGCTGGATCTTTATGAACGTGATTTGGTTGATATGGCCACCAGGTATCCGGGTAAGGGATTTTACGAGTACCATAAACGGTTTTCTGCTGATGCGGCAGCTCATTTAAGGCATAACAATATTCCTGTTGACTGGTCTATCAGAAATAACACTTTATTTTGCAATATTTTTGCGAACATTAAACCTAACACATGTAGCATTTGCAGTAGCACTTTTCACTCAAGTAGTTATTGTAATCAGTCAAACAACAACAATAGGAATACGACAGGGTCAAACAGGTCAGATCAAGACATACACGACAGGGAGCGTTCTTACCATGGAGGAAAGGAAATCTGTAATAATTTCAACGGGAAAACAGGTTGTTTTAGACCTCATTGTAGAAATTTACATATTTGTCTAAGTTGTTATGGAGAGCACCCTCAAACAGTCTGTACGAGTTCAAAAAACGAGGCACTTGGACCCAACAAAATCGGGTCCAATATGCAGAGAAGAATGTAAACGATCAAGTTTCCCGAAGTTTAGGAGTAACAACACCCATTGTGATTAGTAATTTAGTTCATGAATTAGAAAATCATCCAAATAAGGAATTTAAGAAATATCTCGTTTCGGGGTTAAGTCAAGGTTTTTCCACAGGTATTACAACATTACCATCTAAGTCTATTGAGTGCAAAAACTTAAGATCAGCGTTATCTCAACCAGCACACGTTTTAAAATTAATAGAGACGGAGGTAGAAAAAGGTTATTTAGAAGGACCATTTGATTTTATTCCATTTAAACATTACCGCATTAACCCTATCGGTGTGGCAGAAGGTAAATACAATAAAAGAAGCGTTTGATCGTAGACTTGTCAGCGCCTCATGAGGATCCAAAAATGCTAGTTTAAACGAACTTATCGATAAAGATGAATTTTTTTGCAATATGTTTCAATTGATGATGCTATCAGAACTATCAAAAGCCTAGGTTTTAAATCTTGGCTTTAAAACCGATATAGCCGACGCCTTCAAGGTTATGCCCTGTCGCCAATGTTATGGCTGTTTCATGGAATCAAATGGGATGACAGATATTACCTTTTAATAAATTGGTGTTTGGGTGCAGGTCTAGCCCAAAATCTTTGACACTCTTTCACAAGCAATTTGTTGGATTGCTCAGAACAATTACAATATAGAGCACATTTTACACTTGTTAGATGATTTTCTAGTTATTGTACCAGAACAAGACAACGCTCAACAAACTATGAATACTTTTTAGATATTTTAAGTCATTAGGTGTGCCACTTTCATTTAAGAAAACTGAAGGACCATGTCATAAGTTAGAATTTTAGGGATATTTTAGATACTATTAATATGGAGGCTTATCTCCCTTTAGAAAAGGTTTTACGAATTCAAGAAATTATAGAATATTTTAGTAAGCGCAATTCTTGCACAAAAAGAGAGTTATTAAGTTTACTAGGACATTTAAATTTTGCGTGCAGAGTTATAGTGCCAGGTAGATCATTTGTTTCACACTTAATTAAACTATCTACTACTGTTAAAAGTTGCATCACCATGTACACTTAAAAGCTGTAAACCAGATCTTGTTATGTGGTCAAATTTTTAAAAGATTGGAATGGTGTTTCCTTCTTTTAAATGATAATATAACGAATGCTGCGGACATTCACTTGTTTACTGATGCTACACCTTCCTCATTTGGAGGTTTTATCAAAATGAATGGTTTCAAGGTGACTTTCCTTATGAACTATTGTCTTGTGAGCGAACATCTATGGCGTTTTTTGAATTGTATCCAATTGTAATGGCATGCGTACTGTGGGGAGACAGATGGAAAAGAAAACGTATATTATTCAATTGTGACAATTTAGCTACTGTTGATATTATAAAAAAGGGTAGATCTAAGATTCAAAGCTTGATGAAGTCAATGAGAAAGCTCACTTATCATTCAGCAATTAATAATTTTGTAGTGCATGCCAAACACATTCCTGGTATAAAAAACTGTATAGCTGATTCTCTTTCTCGTTACCAGATGATGAAGTTCAGAGCCTTGGCACCACATGCAAACGCGATACCAACTCCTTGTCTGCATCCCTCAGAGCTGATGATTGTTTGAATTTAAAGATAGACGAATTATGGGATGTGTCTTTGAGCGAAAGCACTAGATTGACATATAAATCCGCTTTTAAATGTTTCAGAACTTTCTTGGTCATGAATGGTCAACCGTGCTCCGAAGTTAATCTCCCTTATGTAAAAGAAGATCTTCTAGTCTATTTCGTAACTTATTGTCAAAAAACACTTAATCGTAAACACCAGACTATTAAACTCTATCTTGCCGGAGTACGTCATTATTATATCAGATTTTTAGGATATGATCCTATGGCGAATGCTATCAGATTACCAGTTATTCTTCGGGGTATTAAAAAATCTCAGAACAATGTTGTCCAAGAAAGATTGCCAATTACATCATCAATTTTGAATAAGCTTTGTGCTTTATTATCGAAAGGAATATTTTCACCAGTGCTAGACCTCATGTTTCAGTGTGCTTTTAAAATGGCATTTTTCGGTTTTCTTAGGTGTGGAGAATTTACCTGTCGGTCTTATAATGATAATTCATGTACAGTACTTTTGCAAGATATCACTGTGGATCCGACGAAACAGTTATTCATTTCCCCCTGCGATCATCAAATCGTGATCCCTTTCGACAACGGGTGAATATTACTATTTATGAAAATTACACATTTAAACCAGTGGATACAATGAGTAAGTATCTGTCTATAAGATATAACAATGGCGCTTTACCAAAATCTCCACTTTTGTCGAGGATGAATTTCAATCATCGCCGTTAAGCAGGAAACATTTATTTCTTCATTGACACAACTATTGGACACACTTGGCTATAATACTGTTAAGTTTTGTGGTCACCCTTTCGTATAGGAGCAGCTACATCCGCAGCAGCATGTGGTGTCGAGGATCATATTATTCAAACATTGGGCAGGTGGTCATCAGACTGTTACATACGATACGATGCCAAAGTATTGAAAAGAGCTCAGCACGATATGTGTTTTCATAACTAATTCATTTGTTGTAGTTTAAAGCTTGAAATGTAAAATACAGGTTATTATTGTTTCTTTTTTTTTTGTAGTTTTACATACATGTATTTTTTTTTTTTGTAACATTATGTGACATTTGAGTAGTAAAACAAACATGGAGACAATTTTAATTCCATATTTTAGTAAATTTTGGTTAGATTGATTCAATGTTCAAATTTTGGGCTTCATATATGCTGCAACTGATTATTTTAACTTGTGAGAACACCTTCGCACAAACGACTGTTCAAAAATAAATAAAATAATATTAAATCGCAATAAATGATGTATCTATCTTGGGGGCTTTCACTCATTTAATGGTATTAAATTCGCTTAATTTGGCCATGTTAATTTCGGGGAAATTATTTTTTACCCCCAAGTCAATTATACATCAGTATAGTAAATATTCTTAATTATCAGTTCCAATTATTATTTTATAAGTAAGCATGGGATTATTTTGCATATCGTGCTGCTGGTATCCACCGCAGCCGATACCCCGCTGCTGGTATCCACCGCAGCCGAAACCCCGCTGCTGGTATCCACCGCAGACGAAAAACCCGCTGCTGGTATCCACCGCAGCCGAAACAATGTTGCAGGTATCCACCGCATCCTATAGTTAATAGGTTATTTTAGAATAATGTTTCAAATTATTGTTTAGATTGGGTAGATTTTTATAAAGTGAGTAGCCCCGAGAAAGCCAAAACATAGATACATTTATTGATTATATTGTTACATTTTTTATATGCTGTCATGTAGTTTTTATAGGACCGCAAAAAAATTTTTGTGGTCGTATATTGGTATGACGTTGGCGTCGTCGTCGTCGTCGTCCGGCGTCGTCGTCGTCGTCCGAAGACGCATTGGTTTTCGCACTCTAACTTTAGTTTAAGTGAATGGATCTCTATGAAATTTTACCATAAGGTTCAATATCACAAAAGGATGGTTGGGATTTGGGGGGTTATTGTACCAACAGTTAAGGAATTAGGGGCCAAAAGGGCCAAAATAAGCATTTTGTAACTTCCAGACATAACTTGTGTGTTAGTGTATGGATCTCTGACATTGTACCACAAGGTTCCATATCACAAAGGGAATGCTGGGATTGATTTTGGGGTAATTGCCTCAAAATTTTAGGAATTAGGGCCAAAAAGGGCAAAAACAAGCATTTTTCTAGTTTCATGACAATAACTTGTGTGTAAGTGTATGGATCTTTCTGAAATTGTACTACAAGGTTCCATATCACAAAGGGAAAGCTGGAATTGAGTTTGGGGGTAATTGCCTGAAACGTTTAGGAATTAGGGGCCAAAAAGGGCAAAAACAAGCATTTTTCTAGTTTCATGACAATAACTTGTGTGTAAGTGTATGGATCTTTCTGAAATTGTACTACAAGGTTCCATATCACAAAGGGAAAGCTGGAATTGAGTTTGGGGGTAATTGCCTGAAATGTTTAGGAATTAGGGACCAAAAGGGCCAATAATAAGCATTTTATCTAGTTTCCAGACAATAACTTGTGTTCAAGTGTATGGATCTCTCTGAAATTGTACTGCAAGGTACCATACCTCAAATCATAAGGGGTTCAAAAAATTTGGGTTTTTTTTTTTTTTTTTTTCCTTTTTTTTTTTCTTTAAAATTTTCCATTTTAAGTTGGTTATTTCTGATTTATATTTAAAAGCAAATAATAATGATATGGCAGGAGATACACACCTAACAGGATGTGTAAATTATTATATAATAAGTATTGTGCAATAGCAAGAAATTTTCAATTGCACAGTATTGTGCAATAGCAAGAAATCTTCAATTGCACAGTATTGCGCAATAGCAAGAAATATCCAATAACACAATATTGCGCAATAGCAAGAAATTGTCAATTGTACAGTATTGCGCAATAGCAAGAAATATTCAATTGCACAGTATTGCGCAATTGCAAGAAATATTCAATTGCACAGTATTGTGCAAAAGAAGATACTTTGTATAAATTGCTTATTTCTTGACCAATTTCAATGGGGTTTTATTCTTGAACTCTTGGGGTTCTTTTATATGCTGAATCTAATCGTGTATTAAGTTTTTGGATTTTGGGCCCCGTTTTTAAATTGGTCCACATTGAGGTCCAAAGGGTCCAAAATTAAACTTTGTTTGATTTCATCAAAAATTGAATTATTGGGGTTCTTTGATATGCCGAATCTAACCGTGTATTTAGATTCTTAATTTTGGTCCCGTTTTCAAATTGGTCTACATTAAGGTCCAAAGGGTCCAAAATTAATCTTAGTTTGATTTTAACAAAATTGAATTCTTAGGGTTCTTTGATATGCTGAATCTAAACATGTATTTAGATTTTTGATTATGGGCCCAGTTTTCAAGTTGGTCCAAAGCGGGTCCAAAATTAAACTTTGTTTGATTTCAACAAAATTGAATATATGGGGTTCTTTGATATGCTGAATCTAACCATGTATTTAGATTTTAGATTTTGGGCCCCGTTATCAATTTTTTCCACATTGAGGTCAAAAGGGTCCAAAATTAAACTTTGTTTGATTTCATCAAAATTGAATTATTGGGGTTCTTTGATATGCCGAATCTAACCGTGTATTCAGATTCTTAATTTTGGTCCCATTTTCAAATCGGTCTACATTAAGGTCCAAAGGGTCCAAAATTAAACTTAGATTGATTTTAACAAAATTGAATTCATAGGGTTCTTTGATATGCTGAATCTAAACATGTATTTAGATTTTTGATTATGGGCCCAGTTTTCAAGTTGGTCCAAATCGGGGTCCAAAATTAAACTTTGTTTGATTTCAACAAAATTGAATATATGGGGTTCTTTGATATGCTGAATCTAACCATGTATTTAGATTTTTGATTTTGGGCCCCGTTATCAACTTTGTCAACATTGAGGTCAAAAGGGTCCAAAATTAAACTTTGTTTGATTTCATCAAAATTGAACTCTTGGGGTTCTTTGATATGCTGAATCTAACCATGTATTTAGATTTTGGATATTGGACCATAATAGGTGAATGTCCAATTTAAAATTTTAAGTTCTTAGACCACATTCATTCTGTGTCAGAAACCTATGCTGTGTCAAATATTTAATCACAATCCAAATTCAGAGCTGTATCAAGCTTGAATGTTGTGTCCATACTTGCCCCAACTGTTCAGGGTTCGACTTCTGCGGTCGTATCAAGCTGAGCCCTGCGGAGCATTTTATTAGCAATTATATATTGGAAGTAGTATAGCTTGTTTTAGTAGTCTAGATAATAAATATATATACCACTATGCTATATTATGATGTTTGTTGTTTTGTCGTCTAAGATATAATGCGAGGTTTAGCCTGAAGGATCGGAATTACTATAGACAATAGCTTTTACTGATTGTCATTTAGAGAACACTTCTGCTTATAGTCATATAGATTTAACATTTGGGTTGTCGTAATTTGTCTTTGGTTAGTCGTTTTTCAAGTCACTTATACTAGAAAAGTATGATTGTATAAATGGTAATTTAAGATTTAAATTTTAGTTTATACGATGAATAATTCCTGCCTACGTCAGGTGTGATATTTATAGAATACAAATTGAGATAACAGAGAGATATTTTAGAAATTACTGAGAGAACTGAGATATTTTTAGAAGATTGGTTAGCCAATCATATAGGAGATATAAGTAAAGTATTAATAAGCTCGTTTTAAGCTGCCAGTTCAGCGTAGCATATTTTATTTTGTTTCCACCCGCCCTCACCTTTACCTTTTTAAAAATGTATTCATATATATATGAATTAAATATTGGGGCTACTTACTATTGGTCATGTTAATTTCGGGGAAATTATTTTTTACCCCCAAGTCAATTATACATCAGTATAGTAAATATTCTTAATTATCAGTTCCAATTATTATTTTATAAGTAAGCATGGGATTATTTTGCATATCGTGCTGCTGGTATCCACCGCAGCCGATACCCCGCTGCTGGTATCCACCGCAGCCGAAACCCCGCTGCTGGTATCCACCGCAGACGAAAACCCGCTGCTGGTATCCACCGCAGCCGAAACAATGTTGCAGGTATCCACCGCATCCTATAGTTAATAGGTTATTTTAGAATAATGTTTCAAATTATTGTTTAGATTGGGTAGATTTTTATAAAGTGAGTAGCCCCGAGAAAGCCAAAACATAGATACATTTATTGATTATATTGTTACATTTTTATATGCTGTCATGTAGTTTTTAGCAATTATATAATGGAAGTAGTATAGCTTGTTTTTAGTAGTCTAGATAATAAATATATATACCACTATGCTATATTATGATGTTTGTTGTTTTGTCGTCTTAGATATAATGCGAGGTTTAGCCTGAAGGATCGGAATTACTATAGACAATAGCTTTTACTGATTGTCATTTAGAGAACACTTCTGCTTATACAGTCATATAGATTTAACATTTGGGTTGTCGTAATTTGTCTTTGGTTAGTCGTTTTTCAAGTCACTTATACTAGAAAAGTATGATTGTATAAAACCATTTTATTTCATTTTGCCTATTATCTTGAAAACTATAAAAGATACAGAGAAACATTAAAATTCCAAAATGATCAGCAAGAAAAGTTCTACAAATAAGTTCAATTGTCGAAATCGTCAGCCGACTCCTTATTAGAGTTATTGCCCTTGGATGATAATTTATACATTTTTTGCGTTTTGCCTTACAAATGTATATCTTTAAAATTGTAACAGATAGATAGAAACTTTAATATGCAAAAATGATCAGCAAGACAATATCTACAATTCACAATATTGAGGAAATCGTCCGACGTCTCCTTGGAATAATTGCCCTTTAATGAAGATTTTTATCATTTTGAGGGTTTTGCTTTACATGATAAAAATTATAATAGATAAATAGACACTTTAAATCTCAAAATGACAGGGTCCAAAATTAAACTTTGTTTGATTTCATCAAAATTGAATTATTGGGGTTCTTTGATATGCCGAATCTAACCGTGTATTTAGATTCTTAATTTTGGTCCCGTTTTCAAATTGGTCTACATTAAGGTCCAAAGGGTCCAAAATTAATCTTAGTTTGATTTTAACAAAATTGAATTCTTAGGGTTCTTTGATATGCTGAATCTAAACATGTATTTAGATTTTTGATTATGGGCCCAGTTTTCAAGTTGGTCCAAAGCGGGTCCAAAATTAAACTTTGTTTGATTTCAACAAAATTGAATATATGGGGTTCTTTGATATGCTGAATCTAACCATGTATTTAGATTTTAGATTTTGGGCCCCGTTATCAATTTTTTCCACATTGAGGTCAAAAGGGTCCAAAATTAAACTTTGTTTGATTTCATCAAAATTGAATTATTGGGGTTCTTTGATATGCCGAATCTAACCGTGTATTCAGATTCTTAATTTTGGTCCCATTTTCAAATCGGTCTACATTAAGGTCCAAAGGGTCCAAAATTAAACTTAGATTGATTTTAACAAAATTGAATTCATAGGGTTCTTTGATATGCTGAATCTAAACATGTATTTAGATTTTTGATTATGGGCCCAGTTTTCAAGTTGGTCCAAATCAGGGTCCAAAATTAAACTTTGTTTGATTTCAACAAAATTGAATATATGGGGTTCTTTGATATGCTGAATCTAACCATGTATTTAGATTTTTGATTTTGGGCCCCGTTATCAACTTTGTCAACATTGAGGTCAAAAGGGTCCAAAATTAAACTTTGTTTGATTTCATCAAAATTGAACTCTTGGGGTTCTTTGATATGCTGAATCTAACCATGTATTTAGATTTTGGATATTGGACCATAATAGGTGAATGTCCAATTTAAAATTTTTAAGTTCTTAGACCACATTCATTCTGTGTCAGAAACCTATGCTGTGTCAAATATTTAATCACAATCCAAATTCAGAGCTGTATCAAGCTTGAATGTTGTGTCCATACTTGCCTCAACTATTCAGGGTTCGACTTCTGCGGTCGTATCAAGCTGCGCCCTGCGGAGCATTTTATTAGCAATTATATAATGGAAGTAGTATAGCTTGTTTTTAGTAGTCTAGATAATAAATATATATACCACTATGCTATATTATGATGTTTGTTGTTTTGTCGTCTTAGATATAATGCGAGGTTTAGCCTGAAGGGATCGGAATTACTATAGACAATAGCTTTTACTGATTGTCATTTAGAGAACACTTCTGCTTATAGTCATATAGATTTAACATTTGGGTTGTCGTAATTTGTCTTTGGTTAGTCGTTTTTCAAGTCACTTATACTAGAAAAGTATGATTGTATAAATGGTAATTTAAGATTTAAATTTTAGTTTATACGATGAATAATTCCTGCCTACGTCAGGTGTGATATTTATAGAATACAAATTGAGATAACAGAGAGATATTTTAGAAATTACTGAGAGAACTGAGATATTTTAGAAGATTGGTTAGCCAATCATATAGGAGATATAAGTAAAGTATTAATAAGCTCGTTTTAAGCTGCCAGTTCAGCGTAGCATATTTTTATTTTGTTTCCACCCGCCCTCACCTTTACCTTTTTAAAATGTATTCATATACATATGAATTAAATATTGGGGCTACTTACTATTGGTCATGTTAATTTCGGGGAAATTATTTTTTACCCCCAAGTCAATTATACATCAGTATAGTAAATATTCTTAATTATCAGTTCCAATTATTATTTTATAAGTAAGCATGGGATTATTTTGCATATCGTGCTGCTGGTATCCACCGCAGCCGATACCCCGCTGCTGGTATCCACCGCAGCCGAAACCCCGCTGCTGGTATCCACCGCAGACGAAAAACCCGCTGCTGGTATCCACCGCAGCCGAAACAATGTTGCAGGTATCCACCGCATCCTATAGTTAATAGGTTATTTTTAGAATAATGTTTCAAATTATTGTTTAGATTGGGTAGATTTTTTATAAAGTGAGTAGCCCCCGAGAAAGCCAAAACATAGATACATTTATTGATTATATTGTTACATTTTTTATATGCTGTCATGTAGTTTTTAGCAATTATATAATGGAAGTAGTATAGCTTGTTTTTAGTAGTCTAGATAATAAATATATATACCACTATGCTATATTATGATGTTTGTTGTTTTGTCGTCTTAGATATAATGCGAGGTTTAGCCTGAAGGGATCGGAATTACTATAGACAATAGCTTTTACTGATTGTCATTTAGAGAACACTTCTGCTTATACAGTCATATAGATTTAACATTTGGGTTGTCGTAATTTGTCTTTGGTTAGTCGTTTTTTCAAGTCACTTATACTAGAAAAGTATGATTGTATAAAACCATTTTTATTTCATTTTTGCCTATTATCTTGAAAACTATAAAAGATACAGAGAAACATTAAAATTCCAAAATGATCAGCAAGAAAAGTTCTACAAATAAGTTCAATTGTCGAAATCGTCAGCCGACTCCTTATTAGAGTTATTGCCCTTGGATGATAATTTATACATTTTTTGCGTTTTTGCCTTACAAATGTATATCTTTAAAATTGTAACAGATAGATAGAAACTTTAATATGCAAAAATGATCAGCAAGACAATATCTACAATTCACAATATTGAGGAAATCGTCCGACGTCTCCTTGGAATAATTGCCCTTTAATGAAGATTTTTATCATTTTGAGGGTTTTGCTTTACATGATAAAATTATAATAGATAAATAGACACTTTAAATCTCAAAATGACCGATAAGGCAAGATCTACTAACGAGTCACTTTCCTGCCCTCTTTTGTGTTTTGAGCAAAAACTAGAGAAGATGGGGAGAAATTGTTTTTTGTTTTTTTTTAAGCCGACTAAATGATCAGCAATACAAGTCCAACAAAACAGAGATTTTTGTCATGAATTCTATTCTCTTCTTCTATGTTGGAGAGTGTCCTTTGTTGAATATGCACATAGACCTAGGTTAGCGGCACAGGCTCTTTAGAGCCTCTAGTTAAAAAGTATATCAATCTGTTACAGTAACTAAATTCTTACCACACGTATCGCAACCCAATGTATGTTCTCTATGGTTCTAACAATATAATGGGTACTTCTTAAACAGATTACAAAACTATAAACGCCTAAAGGGTCTGCAAATAGTCCAAACCGGAAAATGTTTGAAAGATTTTGGCAACGTTTAAGTAGTTATCGTCAAAATGAATAAACAAAAATAAAATAGTTAACCAAACCAAAACTCTTGATTTATTTCAAACCAGGGCCATTTACAAAAAGTCTATCAATCTTAAAGTTCACTTAGATTCATAGTACCACATCCCAAAGTGTACACTCTAAGGGTTTTACAATATGATCGCTTAATTTCAAACGTATCACCAACTTATAAACGCCTAAAGATAGCTCAAAATCGCGATTTTGGCAAATTTTTGCTCTTTAGTATTTATTCCTAAAACGTACAAGAAGGTCATCGTTAACCAAATCCAAAATTGTGTTAGAAGTAAAACTATTCATTGTCTTTCACTAATTCATTTTGGCTATCGACGGCCTTCGGTGCAGAATTTGACAAAAACATGTAAAAGCAAATTTGTATCTTCAACAGCATGCAACATGTAACGCTGAACTAAACACTAAACTCCGAAACACATAAATGAACTAAAATTACAAAAGATATTTCAGATATATAATTTAAACTTATTAATGCAACATTTCAAGTATGATAAAGATATGAAAAAAACATTTAGGACCCTGCGAGTGAAAATAAAAGATATTGAAAATTAGGCTCTGACCCTTTGCAATTTTGTATTACAATGCCTTCAACAGAAACATATAGCACTGAACAGTACTTTGATTTCAGTTGAATATGTAAAACATTGTTACAATATATAATGTCATCTTCAATTTGCAATGTGCAGACCAATTTTAGATTTTGAGTGAAATAAATCCAGGGAAAATTGATCTCGTCACTTTCAAAGACCCCCCTTTTTATTCCTAAAAATTGGAAGAAAGCCACGTTTCTTAAGTGCCTGTGCTTATGGCTATTTCTGTGGTTGACCCAACATGCTGCCAACAATTAAGTTTCGATGCTTTACTGCTTGAAAAAAAATGGTCCAACAAGTTCACGGTTATGAATGATTATCAAACTATCGTTATTGCCATCACGCAAAGTCAAAACGAACAAAATAAACCACCAATTATTATGGCAAAATAATAGAAAATGATGAAACTCAACTAGTCGCACAACCTTATGTTTTGTGATTTGTGACTTAATAAAAAAAAGTCGTAGCAATTTTATCACATGTTTTATTTTTTGATATAAGTCAAGTAAGGCGGGAAGTACAATAATGTTCCGAGCATCGTGATAGACATCTTCTTTTGGACTGCTTCCTGGTGACTCATAAGATGGCCTCCTAAACCTCGACTTGGAATGTGAACTTTTTTTTAAATAATCTAAATAGCGTATAGAACGTAATCAATGCATCACTGGTAAAATATTAAGTCAAGGGATTTCGTTACCATAAATTACGTAAAACTTTTGCTAAGTTCTTTCATAGATACAAAGATTTGATTAGTAAATTTGGCTGTACCTGTAGAAAACTGATTAAAACGGTATTTCACATCCTAAATTTTACGGTAATATTGTACTTAAAGCGCGGAAATCACTATGTGATCCGTGTAAACTCATCGAACCTTTAAATAAACTTATTAGTTCAGGTTATCTTACCAATGTTGTAATTAGATCTTTGAATATAGTTTACATTGGCACTAATATCGATTTTGTCATCAGCAAATTAAAACATAACTAAATTTGTATTCTTTTCAAACGGGATGTTTAAAGACACACCCACGTTCATTTTGATCTATAAAGAGGTTAAACTCCTAACTATCCTACTGTCTGTCGATACATTTATTTTGGCATTGCACAAGTCATGTCTTCTTTGACTGTCCATGACGCTAAAATACTAAATCCCTGGGATGTGTTTTAGTTGATTTTAGTCTCTGATGCATGATTTTTATTATTAATTGTTTTGGCTTTTAACTAGCTGTCAGTAACTGCGAGTATCTCAAATCGTACTTTCTTGTTTATTTGACCTGTTGATACTAATTGTAATGCTTTTTTGTTATTTAATGTTATTCAGGGTTATATCTGGTCTATATACCAGCTTTGATAAGTGTTTAGTACTAATATAAATTTCCACTTCGTACTATTAACATCAAAATGATTTATTTTGTAAAATATTTCCTTTCTCTATTGTAACTGTACACGTATACCTAACAACAAAATTATTTTCATTTACCTGTGTTTAAAGTTATTGCAAATGGCTGATATTTTGTTCGAGCATATTGTTTTTCTTAAATTGTTTAACATTTCATACCGATATAACATGTTACTTTTATTATTCTTCCCTTAGTTTATTTATTTTGTATTTACATTGTATCATAGGTCAAATTTATTTGTTCAGTGTATGTTCAGTTGTGTTAATATGTCCTTTGATTGAGTTAAGCTATTTCAGTTGATATTTTATAGTGTGTCTTTCTATGTTGTGATGTTACACTATTGTTTCAGAAAAAGGGTGACGGTTTGGTACCATTAAAACGTTTAAACCCGCTGCATTTGTTTGCACCTGTCCTAAGTCAGGAATCTGATGTTCAGTAGTTGTCGTTTGTTGATGTGGTTCATAAGTGTTTCTCGTTTCTCGTTTTTTATATAGATTAGACCGTTGGTTTTCCCGTTTGAATGGTTTTACACTAGTAATTTTTGGGGCCCTTTATAGCTTACTGTTCGGTGTGAGCCAAGGCTCCGTGTTGAAGACCGTACTTTGACCTATAATGGTTTACTTTTATTAATTTTGACTTGGATGGAGAGTTGTCTCATTGGCACTCATACCACATCTTCTTATATCTATATACATATTACCGTCATAAATGCTCAGTTTGAATGTTCGTGTAATATTCGGGGAATGGTCATTATTTATCAGCTGAGGGGGTCGGTTCAAATTTTTCACATGCTTCAGTGATTCCCTATATAAGCAACCAAATTTTACCCACAAAAGAGGGGGCCGGGTCCCCAGCCCCCTTGGATCCGCCTATGGTATGAATGTACATTTGCTGACACAGTATAATTTGAAAATGAAAAAAAGATTACAAAAAAGTCAGTATTCCAATATAGGAAGTGTAATTTGAATAACACATTGCAAATTTTACTGATTTTATGGTTCATTAAATTTGTACAAGATTTATTTGTGATAAAGAAATATATATTCAAATCAGGAACCTCTGGTCTTTGTAAGTCTTGTATATTTTGTATATTTTTAAAATTTTGGTTCATTTAGATGTTTAAGAGTTTAGTGTGATTTTCTCTGAACTAAAAATGTACACATTTTGTTTAGGGGCCAGCTGAAGCCCGCCTCGGGTGCATGATTTTCTCACTGTGTTGAAGACCCATTGTTGGCCTTAGGCTGTTTTCTGCTCTTTGGTTGGGTTGTTGTTTCTTTGAAATATTCCCCCTTTCAATTCTCAATTTTATTATAATTTTCAACGTGAAAATGTTTTACGTGTATTGTTTTGTATGTGTGAATGCCATGGTGCCCATCAAGTATTCTTATGAGGGTCTGGATAGGGTTTACAGAATAAAGACTAATGGATCAAATCTATAGAAAAATAGACCCCAAAAAGAAAGAAAGAAAAGAAAAATAGAAAAAGAATAGAGAATAGAGAATAATGAGGTGTTAGAATATAAAGAAAAGAGAAAATATAAAGAATAGAGAAAATTACCTTAAAATTAAAGAATACAGAAGTGAAAGACCTACCATCCAGACTATCTAATATTCTTATTCGATATCTTTGTAATAATTTTATAAAATGATTATACCTATTATCAAGTGATTTAAGAATATACACACCTTCTATCCCAAGAATCACATCAAAATGATTTAAACACTTTAGAAAGTTGACTATGCGTGTTCAGAAACTTTCCTGTGGTCAAAACTAGGTTAAAATGTTTCATACAGTTAAGTATCACTAGAATTGTAAATTTACACATCCTATGGATAATGAACCATAACAGATGACTGTGATATAAAGGAGTGATCGGATTCACTACCTTGAGAGATTAGGCATCCTGCTGGTGCTTTACACTATCAAAGATTTAACAAAGACACTCACTTCAATATCGTCAACAATCTATATATATACTGGTCAGTCATAAAACTTTAATCAGGTGACCCAGTGGCGGATCCAGAGGGCGGAACACCCCTTTTTCTTGACGATCAATGCATTTGAATGGGGACATATAGTTGGAACCCCCCGCTTTTAAAAATGGCTGGATCCGCCCCTGTGACCCCCCCCCCAGTAAAAATATATTTTTAATGGTAACTCCCCCACCAGTATGATATTTTTGGCAATGACCCCTAAAATGCATCGATCCCTCAGCTGATAAATAATGACTGTTCCCTAATGGCTGATTGGCCTCAGTCATCATGCAATTCTAATAATCTTAGATAACCAACTTTTCAAACTTAAAAGTAAAGATCATGCATCCTTATTGTTCAGAGTTATAAAGTCTTTTCACTTCGTCGACATTATCTCCGATTTAAATACTATTGATCTGATAACCGCTGTGCATACTTTAACGACAGGGCTAGTTTTCTTATCAGATAAGTAGTAACCTCCCTTGTTAATTTGATGTTGTAATCAATCGGGTTTTTTTTACCATCTTTATATAATATTTCATTGTATTATTTAAATTTGTGATTCATTTGATATTTAAATATAATAATTTGATATTTTATTATAGATAAAACATGTAAATTTGAAAGTCTTTGATTCATTAATCACCTTACTTCAAATCATAAGTCAGGCGGTCTATTCTGTCTACATTAAGTAGTATATACACCGGGTATCAATGGCTATATAAAAGAAAAAGAAAACATTGTACATCGTAAAACGAGAATTCAGTAGAGCAAAATACAGAAATTGAATCCAAATGTAGATGCTTTTCTTGTTTAGTGAAATCAAAAACGAAAAACGAAAACTCTTTTGATTTTCATTTTGGTTTTGAAAATCAAAACGAAAATGAAAACACTTTCGTTTTCGTTTTGGTTTTGAGAAATCAAAACGAAAACGAAAACACTTTTGTTTTTCATTTTGGTTTTTGAGAAATCAAAAATGAAAAATGAAAACACTTTCGTTTTTCGTTTTCTGTTTTTGATATTTCAAAACGAAAAACGAATGGACGCAAATATACACGGACCAAACAAGTAAGGGACTCTATTATTTTCTTACATTACCGTTTCTGTGGTCTCGTGCATAGTGACATGCTTGCCATGAGTGCAGAAAGTCATTGGTTCGATTCTCGACTGAGTGAAAGGGATTCCTTTTTTTAGCTGATAGTTAAAAAGGGTAAAGATGCTTTGAAAGGTACTGGCATTTTAAAATGTTACATTTCCATGCAGAGTTAAAACAGTGTTCCATTCATAGCCCAACATTTTTTCTTTCCCTTTGCTTATTGCAACGAACAAAACGTGTACCGGTATGCATTTATTAGATGAGTCTTAAATACCAATACAAGCAAACTGAAAATATTTTTCTTTCTTTTCTATTATCAGAAAGGAAGAAAAAAGTTTTAGAAAACACCCGCATGATTAAAAACATTTCTGGATTCCGTTTTGTATGTCTTTACCTTAAGTGGAAGACTACGTTTTAATTTCATTTAAACATTTTAAGATTTACGCTGCAGAAATTACTGTTATGTTTGCCACTGGACACATAACCAACAGTGAATGAATTCAATTATGTTACGCATTTCAGTTGAAAATTGAATAAAAGCCCCGCCCAATATTTAACACAAGCCTTATTCAAATGTTATCCATATCCCTCAAATTCTATTCATAAGTACTATATTCAAATTGTAACAACGAAAAATAAAAAAATACACCGAATACACCACTTTGACCATTTCAGTTTCTTGAACTATTTATTTTATTAAACCACAATATTATTGTAGAAACTATCCTAGTATTTTTTTTCTGTTTTTATTGTATATATCTAGATGCAACAAACGATTCTTGCTGTACAAATTCAGAATACAACATTTTAAATTTCAAGGAAATGATATCTTAAACGGTAAAATTAAAAGCAAATATTTAAGTGAAATACATATTTCTGTAATTTTCATTATTGAATAATGTTAATGTGCTCAATATTACAAAAGAAATCAACTGAGTTAACACATTTAATATTTTGTAGATGCACAAAAGAGGAATAGCACTTAATGGAAAATATTTGTTTTTACCCGCTTGGATACTATCCGTGACAGAAATTCAGCCAAGATTTGCACATGAAAACAAAGTGTGGATAATGTTGTTGAATTTTTGTGAATACGATGCTATATATTATACGATGGAATTACGACTCACAAATAAAAGCTGTTTGTTAATAAAGAGGTGCTTGGTGTTCATTGTGTTACTACGATCCCAATTTCTAAAAATCCAGTATCAGCCGTTTTAGTTAGTTTTCATCTTCATTCAATATCGCGTTACCTTTAGAATTACTACCATGAGTGAATACTTTTAAGAAAGTGCCCATGGAAATATCCAAAGGGCAAAACGCCCGGATGAATGAAGATGAACAATAGAAAATAAATCTTAATTCCTGAAAATAATGGAGAGTTTGAAAAGAAGATTTACGTCACAGTTGTGTTTTAAATAGAATAAACCATTGCCGTGACGACAGCCTTTTCATTTACCGTGGTTTCTTTTTTTTTTCTAGAATCAACGCTTCCTAAATCTGTCGCTTAGATAAGACTCACCAAATTATATTCAATTGTTTCCTTTGTGTGCCTAATTTCATTAAGTTTGAATTGGCTAATTTACTGAATTATGTTCACTAATTGAATTAATTTAAATACTTTTTTTGATGTACCTAGAATTAGGTTTCTTGCTAGAAATTTCGGTTACATACATATTATGTATACTTAGAAATAAGTTAGAATGTGTCTTATTTTGTACATTACGGAAAAAATTCAGATACACAATAATTTAAAGACAGACGTGTTATGCCATATTTGTTTTTCTCTAACCAATTAATTGTGAACTTCGATTTATTAATGTATCGTTGAACATGATAACATGGTTATTTAAACTCACTTACAACACCTTCTACTTAAAGGGCATTAGATACGAGTTATAGAAAAAATTCAAATATGATTTTTTTTTTCAATCATAATGAAAGTGAAATAGTGTAATAATAATTCGCTTTTACCAGTCAATTTGGTTCAGTTTTGTCAAAATAAGCAAAGAAACATCGATGAAGAATTATTCACTCACAAATGAATAATTCAACCTCATCGAATCCGTATTCATGTGACCTTCAATTTAACCCTTTAGCTGAAGATTGGTTACGCATATATTCAACTGTTAAAAGGAAAAGAATGTCAACATTGAAAGTGAAACAAGGATGAACCATTTAGTTGACGGATTAGATCCACAAAATATCATACTTATACAGGTAAAACCGATGATAAACATACTTTTAACCTACAATATGACATCAACCGGACCTTGAAAACTGCACGTGGTCGCTATCTATTTATATTTATGTTTATATCGGGTTATATGACCGTCAGCAGTCTTCGGAGGTCATCTCGATGGTTAATTAGATGACGTCTAGACAAAAATACACACGAAATGTTGATACATATTATCGAGTCCATGCATTGTTAATTGTTTTAATTTAGACTTTTTGTAATTTGAATATACGTTTTAGTATGTTGTAAATCAATTATGGGAATTTGAGTCAAATCGGTGAACATGAATTTGACAGCTAATGCCCCTTTAAGAAAAGACTTTAATTTTGAAAATAAATGAACACAATAATTTAAGTTAGAGACATAATGGATAAGCGTTGAAACATGAAAAACTAACCATACGCCCTCTGGGCTCAAGGTTTCTTTTTCAAGAATCAACGCTTATCCATTCTATCTATATTACTTAAAACTTGATTTATGAGTTTAGCAACACTAATTTTTACAAGTTGTTATTCATGAAAGCATTTTGGCATTTTTATAATTGCGATTTGGACGATATTTTAGTCTTTTCTCGTAAGTTTATAACCCCAAGAATGCAATAATGACCTTTGGCAAATACAATGATATAAATATCAATTTTATGTACGACTGAAATGGATCTACTGGGGAACTTGATGAAGCGTATAACTCTAAGCTTCACAAGTTAATTGATAATCATGCCCCGGTGCGATAAAAGGAAAGCACACATCGTCCAAACACCGGATGGTATACAGAGGAACTTCGCATCGCCAAAAGGGACTGTCGTAAGGCAAAACGACAAATTCGGAAATCGAAATTGACTGTTCATGGGCAATTTATCGAGAAAAATGTAACCACGTTGACCGTAATTGAATATCTGTTTCATAGATGACGACAGATATGTTCCAATTGTTGTAATCACAATATCGTCCTCTTTTCCTCGAATGTGACCTACTGAATTAGTATTTCCACCGGGAATGTACTTAAATGAGCAACACGACGGGTGTCATATGCACACCAGGAGCTCTGTACTCTTTAGGAGCTCATAAGATCACCACCGTTTTTTTGGTGGGGTTCATGTTGCTGAGTTTTTAGTATTCTATGTTGTGGGTTGTGTACTGTTGTTTGTCGTTTCACCGTTTTCCGTTTTTTTTGCCATGGCATTGTCAGTTTGTTTTCGACTTATGAATTTAAATATCCTTTTGGTATCCTTCGACTCTCTTTAATTAACAGGCTTCTTTACACCTGTAAAATGAAGTACTACTCTGACAAAATCACGACCAAAAACAACTTTACAGACTTACAAATAATCTAATAGGCAACAAAAAAAAAAAAAAAAAAAGAGACTGTTTTGCCATTCCACCAGAATGATTATTCAATCGCAAACAAATTTGATGATTTCTAAATTAGAAAAATTGAAACAATCAAAAACAACCTGTGCCTGTTTAATAAATTACAAAAAATCCTGTGATATTCTCAGAGTTGAAATTTGAAGGATAACCTTTAAGAACTCTGTCACCTGCATCAAATGAAGAGATTCGAAAATTTATCATGAAAGCACAGGCTAATGACCTGCGAACTTGATCCTATTCAAACTTACCTTTTACTACCTTGTCTGGATAACTAACTTCTTCTAATCACCAAAATAGTCATCAATTCGTTTGTCGAGTCCAATGTTCCATCATCTTTTAGGAAAGCCGTGGTGCGACCATTGCTTAAAAGGTAGGTTTAGACAAAAACACATTTAAAAACTACGGATCTTTTTCGAACTAACCTATTATATATAAGGTACAGGAAAATGTTGCAGGAGTGCGCTTTGAAAATCACTTGAATTCTAATTCTCTTTATGACGACGTACAGACCTGCAGCTACATTATAGCGTCCCACAAGGCTCTGTATTAGAACCGAAACCTATTTATGAAATTTGCAGACGTCACAATATGAGATACCAATCCTATGCTGATTACTCTCAGGTGTATATTATAATCAAACCACGTGATAGCTGGAATGATGATTCGAAAGACTAGAGGCCTGTTTGACAGACACAAATGCTTGGATGAGTTCAAACATGCTTAAATTTAATCCGAACAAGCTGTAGCTTATTGTTTTGCTCCTAAACTATTCGTATAAAGGACTTATAAGATTGCCATCTTGCTTTCGATGGATCTCTCGTAAGTGATGCTTTCTTTGTTAAGAGCCTGGGTTTTCTTTTGAAAATACATTAAGCATGGAAAAACAAGCTAGTGCAATATCCAAAATCATGCTTCTATCAAATTCGCAATATAGGACGCATTCGATCGTTTATAACCGAGGAATCATGCAAAACGCTAATTTGTTCTCTTGTTACCTCTCGGCTTTATCAAGGGAACGCCTTACTTCACGGGACAAATGCAGCTATATTATCTACATGTTAGTTGCAACGTGTTCAAAATACAGCTGCCAGACTGATCACCAAGCAAAAAAAATACCACCATATAACACCTGTTCTCGTAGCACTCCATTGCCTCTAGTAAGGTATTGTTGTCAATATAAACTGTTGATGTACACATTTTAAGCCATACACTCTGCGGTCAGAGAACGCTAGGTATATACAATCACCACGTATACGCACTGTAAATTACGGGGAAAGACGATTTGACAAAGCGGTTTTCAACTCTTTGGAACAGCCTACCTTGCAATCTGCGGAATGAAGAGAAGCTCGAAATTTTTAAAAAGAATTTGAAAACATATCTTTTTAAACTTGCCTAACATGACTTAATATAATCTTTGAAATCGTAAAAAAACAAAGATTTTTGATATTGTTTTCATATAAATATGTATTTTACCCCCCTTTTTTTAGCTCACCTGGCCCAAATGGCCAAATGAGCTTTTCTCATCACTTGGCGTCCATCGTCCGTCGTCCGTCGTTAACTTTACAAAAATCTTCTCCTCTGAAACTACTGGGCCAAATTTAACCAAACTTGGCCACAATCATTATTGCGGCATGTACTTTTAAAAATTTGTCCGATGATCTGGCCTGCTAACCAAGATGGCCGCCATGGCTAAAAATAGAACATAGGGGTAAAATGTAGATTTGGCTTATATCTCTGAAACCAAAGCATTTAGAGCAAATCTGACAAGGAGTAAAATTGTTCATCAGGTAAAGATCTATCTTTCCTAAAATTTTCAGACGAATCAGACAACCCATTGTTGGGTTGCTGCCCATGACTTGGTAATTATAAGAAAATTTTGCACGTTTTGGTTATTATCTTCAATTTTATTATAGAGAGAGATAAACCGCAATAATGTAGAGCAAAGTAAGATCTTCAAATAAGTCAACATGACCAAAATGGTCAATTGACCCCTTAAGGAGTTATTGCCCTTTATATTCATTTTTTAACAATTTTTTGTAAATTTTTGTAATCGTTTACAAAAATCTTCTCCTCTGAAACTACTGAGACAAATTTAACCAAACTTGGCCACAATCATCATTAGGGTATCTAGTTTAAAAAATGTGTCCAATGACCCTGCCTGCAAACCAACATGGCCGACATGGTTAAAAATAGAACATAGGAGTTAATTCAGATTTTGGCTTATATCTCTTAAACTAAAGCATTTAGAGCAAATCTGACAGATGTAAAAATGTTCATCAGGTTAAGATCTATCAGCCCTGAAATTTTCAGACAAATCAAACAACTCGTAGTTGGGTTGCTGCCCATGACTTGGTAATTTTAAGAAAATTTTGCACGTTTTGGTTATTATCTTCAATTTTATTATAGAGAGAGATAAACCGCAATAATGTAGAGCAAAGTAAGATCTTCAAATAAGTCAACATGACCAAAATGGTCAATTGACCCCTTAAGGAGTTATTGCCCTTTATATTCATTTTTTAACAATTTTTTGTAAATTTTTGTAATCGTTTACAAAAATCTTCTCCTCTGAAACTACTGAGACAAATTTAACCAAACTTGGCCACAATCATCATTAGGGTATCTAGTTTAAAAAATGTGTCCAATGACCCTGCCTGCAAACCAACATGGCCGACATGGCTAAAAATAGAACATAGGAGTTAATTCAGATTTTGGCTTATATCTCTTAAACTAAAGCATTTAGAGCAAATCTGACAGATGTAAAAATGTTCATCAGGTTAAGATCTATCAGCCCTGAAATTTTCAGACAAATCAAACAACTCGTAGTTGGGTTGCTGCCCATGACTTGGTAATTTTAAGAAAATTTTGCACGTTTTGGTTATTATCTTCAATTTTATTATAGAGAGATAAACCGCAATAATGTAGAGCAAAGTAAGATCTTCAAATAAGTCAACATGACCAAAATGGTCAATTGACCCTTAAGGAGTTATTGCCCTTTATATTCATTTTTAACAATTTTTGTAAATTTTGTAATCGTTTACAAAATCTTCTCCTCTGAAACTACTGAGACAAATTTAACCAAACTTGGCCACAATCATCATTAGGGTATCTAGTTTAAAAATGTGTCCAATGACCCTGCCTGCAAACCAACATGGCCGACATGGCTAAAAATAGAACATAGGAGTTAATTCAGATTTTGGCTTATATCTCTTAAACTAAAGCATTTAGAGCAAATCTGACAGATGTAAAAATGTTCATCAGGTTAAGATCTATCAGCCCTGAAATTTTCAGACAAATCAAACAACTCGTAGTTGGGTTGCTGCCCATGACTTGGTAATTTTAAGAAAATTTTGCACGTTTTGGTTATTATCTTCAATTTTATTATAGAGAGAGATAAACCGCAATAATGTAGAGCAAAGTAAGATCTTCAAATAAGTCAACATGACCAAAATGGTCAATTGACCCCTTAAGGAGTTATTGCCCTTTATATTCATTTTTTAACAATTTTTTGTAAATTTTTGTAATCGTTTACAAAAATCTTCTCCTCTGAAACTACTGAGACAAATTTAACCAAACTTGGCCACAATCATCATTAGGGTATCTAGTTTAAAAAATGTGTCCAATGACCCTGCCTGCAAACCAACATGGCCGACATGGCTAAAAATAGAACATAGGAGTTAATTCAGATTTTGGCTTATATCTCTTAAACTAAAGCATTTAGAGCAAATCTGACAGATGTAAAAATGTTCATCAGGTTAAGATCTATCAGCCCTGAAATTTTCAGACAAATCAAACAACTCGTAGTTGGGTTGCTGCCCATGACTTGGTAATTTTAAGAAAATTTTGCACGTTTTGGTTATTATCTTCAATTTTATTATAGAGAGATAAACCGCAATAATGTAGAGCAAAGTAAGATCTTCAAATAAGTCAACATGACCAAAATGGTCAATTGACCCTTAAGGAGTTATTGCCCTTTATATTCATTTTTAACAATTTTTGTAAATTTTGTAATCGTTTACAAAAATCTTCTCCTCTGAAACTACTGAGACAAATTTAACCAAACTTGGCCACAATCATCATTAGGGTATCTAGTTTAAAAAATGTGTCCAATGACCCTGCCTGCAAACCAACATGGCCGACATGGCTAAAAATAGAACATAGGAGTTAATTCAGATTTTGGCTTATATCTCTTAAACTAAAGCATTTAGAGCAAATCTGACAGATGTAAAAATGTTCATCAGGTTAAGATCTATCAGCCCTGAAATTTTCAGACAAATCAAACAACTCGTAGTTGGGTTGCTGCCCCTGAATTGGTTTATTTTAAGGAAATTTTGCAGTTTTTGGTTATTTTCTTGAATATTATTATAGATTGAGGTAAACTGTAAACAGCAATAATGTTCATGAAAGTAAGATCTACAAATAAGTCAAATATGACCAAAATGGTCAATTGACCCCTGAAGGAGTTATTATCCTTTATAGTCAATTTTTAACATTTTTTTGTAAATTTTTGTACTCTTTTACAAAAATCTTCTCCTCTAAAACTACTGAGACAAATTTAACCAAATTTGGCCACAATCATCATTAGGGTATCTAGTTTAAAAAATGTGTCCGATGACTCCGCTTACCAACCAACATGGCCGACATGGCTAAAATTTGAACCGTTATAAATAGAGAAAATCTGAAAGGAGCAAAAATGTTCAAAATAATGAGCTCTACCAATTGTCATATACGTCAAAACTGTTAGACAAATTCTTATATGAGTTATTGCCAATAAATTACAAAATTTACCTTTTTTTTTTTTCATTTTTGCCTTTTATTATGAAAACTATGATATTTAGAGAGAAACATTTTTTTTCCGTTATGCCTTATATGATTTAAATTATCATAGTCAAAATAACACTTTAAATCACAAAAATGATCAGCAAGGCAAGATCTATTAAAAAGTCAAATTTTGCCGATATAGTAAGTACACTGTCACTCTTCATAGGAGTGATTGCCCTTAAATGAGGATTTTTTTACCCTCTTTTGTGTTTTGAGCAAAACTAAAGAAGATAGAGAGAAACTAAACAGACTAAAAGATCAGTAATACAAGATCAACAAAATAGAGATTTTTGTCATGAAGTCTATTCTCGTCTATAATGTTTGAGAGTGTCCTTTGTTTGATATGCACATAGACCAAGGTGAGCGACACAGGCTCTTTAGAGCCTCTAGTTACAGTTTTAACGGTAATTCCTTTATGTAATATTTTGTAGTTTATTTTTTCACCCCTTTTTTATTTTATCTTTTTTAACTCATTTGTTTGTCAATTGATATGATTTTTTATTGTGCAAAACGCTAAGAGTATTTTTCTATTAGATATTGCGCTTTATAAATATTGCATAGTATATCAACGATGCCACATATACTTCTTTAATCATAATCCCCAAAGGTATAACAAACCCAGTACTTAGGTGGATACACGAACATATGCAATGGTTTTTATTGTAATTTGCTGTTATAAATGTAAGAAATCATTTAAATTAAGTATTGTATACTTCTCATGCAAAGCTCTGATTCCTTGCCCAGGTTTTACTTTACTTTTTTGTTTTGTGATTCTATCAGCCCTTCAACGTTTGTTTTAGATTTTGGATTTTTTAACCTCGAGAATCACTGAAGATACATTAATTATCGAAATGCGCATCTGATACAGCTAATGTTATGGCAGGTGCTTCTTGAATGTTGCTACACACAACTGGAAAAATTCACAATGGTTATACTGAATTCACTTACTTCGAAAATTTTATTTTGTCAATGGACCTTCTCTCAATTTAGATTACTATTTTTGTATTTTTGTATACGTTTTGTATGTTTAATGGAATCAATACGATCAACAATGTCACCAAACTATCAATTATAGAATTATAGGAAAAGCTATAATAAATATAAATGAAGTTAAAAGATAATGTATTTTATTCTTCTAGAAAGCTTCTGTATGAAGTCTGCTAGTAACGAATAATGAAAAAAACGAGAGGACGAAAACAGTTGGTTCCAATAGGAGTGCAAACTTCCTTCTGAAAAACGAGCTCTTCAACCATAACACATATGTAGTCAATTACGATATCAAGGATCTTTTCAGTTTCAGAAAACTTTCTATAAAATAGGAATTAGTACGATATGTCCCTTCTTTAAATGGTTTTGAGCGTTCCTTATAAAAGAAAATCAAGACTAAAACTTACACAAACACAAATTTATATAGTGTTAACTTATTTTCTGGCACTGGATGGATGCCGCTACTGTTAGACGGTTAGTCAGGGGATATCGTGAGTATAGTAGAACATGCTTCGCCAATGACATACATGATGAATAACAAACTTTTCTTAAATGTTCCGTTGATACATTTAAAAATTAAAAAAAAAAAAATCAAATCAAATCAATCAAATTCAATTAAGCAAAGCTGACCTCAGATGGTTTTGACTTATCTTTCAGGTCGCCTTTTGTCATATAGATTCTTAGTATGTATAAATCACTAGCGTTCAACTTTTGGTTTTGATTGTTCGTGATGAAGTTCAATCCAGAAGGGCGCTTCGGATACAACAAAGCAATAAGTGCTTATTAAATTCTCCCTCGCCGTCTCGTCCGAATTTAAAGTATTCCTACTCTACACTGAAATGGCTATAAACAAGATAAACAACAATAGGATTGATTGCTCGCAGTAACTTATTATTTTTTCTTGCGATACTTTCTTTTATTTCTATTCAATTAATTGTACAGATATCTACCATTCATAAATCATATAAATACATGTAATAAACGTAGCGGTAACTGTAAAGTATCGTCGTAATGCGAACACCTTCGATACTGATACATTCAAATTCCAAACTTATATACATGTAGTACCATAAAACCACAATCGTACAATCGTACAAACCGCCACAACTTTTCGCGTGCCCCATGCACCTACCATTATTTTTTATATAGTTACAATGTATACTAGTTCCTATATATATATAAATCTTACAAATTGCAAACGGGAAAAACCAATTTCAAACTAAATGAAATACGGTTAATTTTTAAAGAACATTTTGTTTCCTTGGTAATTTTTCATGAAATTTTGGATTAATTCTTTCGTCCTGTCTTTGAATTTTACATAAAAAAGGATAAATATGTAAAAGTAGGAAATGCATGTGATATATGTATACTTATATACTCCTACAATAGAAATAGTGTTCTAACATAGTCAAAATTACATAAAGTGTGGCATGCTCTGCAATTACTACTAGTAAATAAATATGAGAAATATTGTTTATATCAAGACTGAATAAATATGGTAAGAATAGTGTGAACGGCATGCAATGCTTAGGTTTATGAATGATAGAGCATTTACATCAGGGATTAAAATGCCTGTTTTTAAAAATGTATTCTATACTCAAATGAATTTTGTTCGTCCAATATCACAGTTAAGCCAAAAGCAAGAAAAAGGTGAGAATGTATTTTACTCGAAAGTCCATTCTTAAGATCAAGATACAGTAAATAGACTATGTTACAGATTTTGGAAAAAATTACGTAGAACTTTTGCTCGTTGAACTATCTTCAACTGAAAATTGAAAAAAAATAATCTATTGGGAATTTAAATTTCAGTGTATGACCTACAATTTTCCAACCAATTAGATGTCATATATTATTCGGGATCTCCACAGTGAATATGAGTCCATATATCCTGTGAAGCTCGAATAACAATTATATTAAACTGAAGTGTTGACTTATTACTATTTTTATCTTTGATTTCCTTTACAGGGGATATTGGCTAATATCCCCTATTTAGGTAACCAATCAAATTGCCAGACTAACTGAGATATTTCACTTCAGTATAATATTACTTTTTATCGACTACCAAATTTTAATTAAATGATTTGAAAAATATATTATTGCAATTAAACATAAAATATTTAGTAATTTTGTTCCACGTTAATATTCACTTTAATGTTATACCTTCATCAATATACGCAACCATATGTTTGTTCCTTCAAGTGTTTTCAATGGTTTTAACACACGTCGAAGAACATGCGATCCATGGTATCCATATATCCTGCTCCATACTTGTACTGTATTTCACAAGTTCTAATTGTGCTATTGAAGAAGTAAGCACAACATCCAACAAACTGTAAACATTTACTAGCACATCTGATCGAGGACTTTTCTTCTGGGGATGGACTTATTGCTCCACCTAAACATGGTTTATACCGCATGCAATATTTTCTACCATTTGCAGGAGGATCTGCAGTAAAGTTTATAGCAATACGTAAGTATAAACAGTTCATGTATCAGAAGATCAATGGAGCCTGTATCGCTAACATGCTTAATTCCCTTTTCAACTGATTTTTATAGTTTGTTCTCATGTTGTACTGTTACACCACTGTCCCAGGTTAGGGGAGGATTGACGCGCCTTCTAACTAGTTTTCTCGTTTAAATTGTTTTACATTTGTCATTTCGGGGCTTTTTAAAGCGGACTATGCGGTATAGGTTTTACTCATTGTTGAAGGCCGTACGGTGAACTATAGTTGTTAATTTCTGTGCCAGAATTTCTTGTGGAGAGTTGTCTCATTGGCAATCATACCACATATTCTTATTTTTATATTAATGTGTTACGAACTTATTCTACTACAAACTTACTATTTGTTCAGCATAGTGATACACCCTCCTTGCATGAAAGCATTTTACACTGAGACTGACAACACAAAACAAAAAGAAATTCCATAAGATTTAATTTGTTACCGAAAACACATTTTTGCCATCCGATATGCACGAACTAAGCATGTTATGTTAACGACCGTTAAGCCATAAAAATTGAAAAGATTATGACTGGTATTTTCAGATGAGAAGAAATTTGAAAAGTGCCTAATCAAGATACATTAATTGCCACGGGATGTTGTGTTTTTATTTCATCGGAATATAAGGACATTTGTAGTTAATTGTCAGCTTGAATTAGTATGGAAAGGGAAATCCTATTTATAATTCCTAAACATTTGAATTGATCCGACTTTAATTTGTAGTTGCAGAGAATGAGTTGAAAATTAGTCAATCAAAAACCATTATATGCCTGTTTTACCCGATCGGAACGAAATAATCAGAGACGTTTCAAACATTTATATTGGTACGATAACCTAACAAAGTGTCCGCTTTTCTACCGACAGAGTTACGATTATATCCTAGCAAACCTTGATTAACAAATAACGTAAAATGCCGTCGTTCCTTCCAATGAAAAACATCCCATGATTTCCCTCACATTCATGTTAAATTTTTTCGATATTCACTTTAAAATAATATTTTCTTGGTTTCTGCTGTTTTTTTTTTTTTCAAGTTATCTTATAAAAAAGTTTTTCTTATAGTCCAATTAGTTACTGTATACATAGTATTACATTAAATTCTTAACAATAAAATGCATTAGATTCTGGGTACTGACCTTGTTTATCATATTAATAACGCGTTATAGTATTCTTGTATTTGTCTTTTTGAATATGACTTTTACTGTTTAGTCTATTTTTGGTGTTATTCATTTGACGTGGCTCGGTACTTATACATCCCGTCATTGTGTTATTGTGCTATTGTAATTTTTTGTATTCTTGTCTTTCATTTTTGCTTTATGTGCTTTTTCTATATAAAGCCTTTTTGTGTTTATTTGTTTCATATTTATTTGTTTTCATAGTGATTAAGAATTTACCACAATGTTGACTGTTGTACCCCTATTTTGACATTTTTATCTATTATGACTGTTTGTTTTGTTCACACATCATTGTCAATATAATGGAAATTTATGCGACTGTCATACAAGTGAGAGGTCTAGCTAGCTATAAAACAATCCACCATTTTCTACATTAGAAAATTCCTGTACCAAGTCAGAAATATGACAGTTGTTATCCATTCTGTCATTTGATTAGGGACTTTCCGTTTTGAATTTTCCTCGGAGTTCGGTATTTTGTGATTTTACTTTTTAAATATGTCTGGCTGCTCCTTTGGGAGTTATGGGATAGAATCGTTACTTTATCATTGTGCATTTTAGTAGAATTTTTGTACATAGACTGATATTATCTAGTCACCTTGATTAGCATTACTTACAATGAATTGATATGACATTCGGGTTTCCTTAAAACGCAGCAAATGAATACTGTAAATTCATAAATTAATGCATGCCTTATTATTATTGCAAATTCTTGACGTCTAGCAAAATGCAAAATCTAATTATTGCGATTACAAACATTTTATGAAGGAAAATAACTACTGAAATTATGAATGCGAGGTTTTAAATAGTTCGAACCTGATACTGTCGCGTTTTACGCATTAATAAAAACATTGCAATCATTACTGAATTTATAGTATTCGGAAATCGTATAATTAACCTTGAACAACTGTTGTTGTTTGTAATGTTGTAGTCGATTCTGGGTCTGTTGTTGGTCCAACTAAAACAATATAAATCAAAAGTTATTGTTTCGCAATAAAACTGTGACAAACCCTTTAAAATCTACTCTGATTATAACAAAATATGGGTAAAGTCTATGAGACAGTTATTCTACGAATTAAAAAAATACATGTTTAGGTCAACATGCAATCATCATCTATCTCCCCTTCTCGATAAGTAAAATAACAAAAGTAGCTTGGAAAATCGTACAATTAAAATGAATACAGAAGAATGCAAGCTCAGAGTAATATCCTATCATGCATTCTAATGTCTGCCGATGTTCTTCGGAGTTCCCTTCATACAGTAACGACATAAACAGTGCAGGACGACACACTATTGTGCTACGGTCAAGGTATTTCTACAGAATTTTGAGATGGTACTTGACGAGTTCTACACGTATAAAAAAATGCATGCAAATTCGAAATATCGCTCAATAACAATAATCCGCATAAACCATCCATTAAACAATTGTCAAGATATACAATACTAACAGTAAATGCTACAAATCAAAGTCATACATATATGTACATCGTTTTATATCTATATTTTATAAAGATACATGTGTACAACTGCACAAAGTTCACCAAGTGTGTATTTGTGTATATGTATTTCCGCTGCCATCAATGCACATTTCTTTATTACCTTCAATATGTACGCCCAGAGGCAAACAGGATAAATACACGAGGAGGTAATAAACAAAGAGATCAAAAGATAATACCAGAAGCAGTCTAATATTAGTTTTTACTTAGGGAAATGAAATATAATTTTTGTTCCAATAACAAAATGTTCTACTAAGAACTTGTACAAATATACTGGCTCAAGTCAAAATTCATATATTCTTGGGCTAAAGTTAGAATTCTGGAATAACTATATTTGATTCTGGAATGCATATATTGTTTAGTGTTACTGCAATGTAGTCCTATCACGCAATGTTTGTATATACACAACTGTATGATTACAAGTATTGAACAGTCAAATTAAAATTCAACATTTTTAACTTCAAGAAATTATATTATTAATTTACGTGCCATGAACATATCATGTCAATTTTACTAAAGTCTAGAAGGATATTCGATATTTGAAATTCGATCTTCAATTCTTGATATGTGAAATTCACCATTCAATATCAAATTACATAAGATGGAAGCTAATTAAGCCAATATAATGTCATTTTGAAAATTAAACTGTGCCCTATACTTCGGATAATGGACTCCTTTAAAATCAGTGTCATGGGTAAAATTGAATGTTAACATTGTAATATTGGACACATTTATTAGAAACAGATATAGTTTGTTACCTTCGCTAACCTGGCAGATTACATTCTTCGGCCAACCACATGTGGCATCGTTCCATCCGTCTGGCCACAACTCAATACAATCCTCGTCATATGTCCATTGATCTGGACTGCCTAAAAAAATGCATAAAGATACAAAAAAAAAAAAAAAAATTAAAAAGTCGACAAACTTACCCAAAAAAAATGAAACCGTGATGTTACAATTAACAAAGTTTAATTTCGGGATATCTCACTAGAATTTGTGATAAAATTAAATTGAATGGGGTTGCAGGGTATACATCATATTGACAGCAATCTAACGAACAAAATAGACAATTTGAATGGTTTTACACTAGTAATTTTTGGGGCCCTTTATAGCTTACTGTTCGGTGTGAGCCTAGGCTCCGTGTTGAAGACCGTACTTTGACCTATAATGGTTTACATTTATAAATTTTGACTTGGATGGAGAGTTGTCTCATTGGCACTCATACCACATCTTCTTATATCTAATTACACATTATTGTTAACATTTATTTCGGGATAATATTAACATATACCATATATATCGTGATCACATATATGTGAATTTCCAATTTTTAGTTCGAAAATTAAGATTTCAGATATTGGATCCTGTCTTTCGGTTTTTGTTTTATTTTGTTTTTTTTAACTCTAATGATCTTTCTAGATTTTCGTTCCAAACACATGTTTTACCTGGTTTCCATCCTACTTCAGCTGGTTGTAACATTGACGAATCTTGCCAAACATACACCCTTCAGTTTGTTTATCATCGAGTCCTATCCAGGAACTTCCTATGCCCTTTCTAATAAAATGTTTTGCCACATCAATATAGTAAACATGTATCAAAATATAAAATCTGCACGAACATACACACAATTACATACCTCAGATATAGAATTGTTACCAGTCTGTGAAAATGATTTAAAAATAGTTAAAGAAACTCATCATACATACCAGGCTTTTAATTTGGTATTCCAATGCGCGTTTCGATCACATAAGATTCATCAACACTTGGCGCTCGAATCAAAACAGTTGAAATATCAAATATGCCTGGGGTAGATAAAAACAGCAATAGATAGTTTTTAATATGACGTAATTTGAGTTTGAGTATTTCCCTTGGCCGCCATTTTAGAGGGCTAAAATGTTAATTTTCCTATTTGACTAAACAAATTGAAACATGAGGTACAACCAAGTCTGATGAGAGATCCTTACTTGATCGTAGTGATGGAAGGAAAGTTAAGGAAGGCCGAATGAAATAAAAATTATTTAGAAAAGAACTGTTTCTATTATATACTGTTTCTATAACAAAAATTATATTTGAACACATCTCAGGCTAAACTCTCTTAAACACCACAATGATGAGCAACATCAAATGCGTTTTTGAAACAAAAAGATTTGATTCACCAAGAGCACAAAAATCAAACAGTCGAAATTATACGATTGGACTACGAAAATAAGATGTCTCTTTAAAGTAGAAATGGAAAATGTGTGTAAGAAAGTAAATACATTAGATCGATCCAATGGAGATTATAAAAGCTTCATTTAGAAATGACAATCGCATTCAATGACAATTATTTTGACCTTTTTCATACCTAAAACGCACCACCATTAATTCGGTTTCATAATTTCCATTTCTTTTCTTTGATTATTTGATGAACTATCGTAATTCCTTTATTTACATACTAGTAGAATGTGTCAAATATTGCAAATATTGTCATATTAAAAACCTCATTTCAATTTATTTAACACATATATTGATTTTAGTCGTATGGAAATGTTGTAATAATTATAAAATTAGGAACTTATAAGAACAAAACTGTCCTTTGGAAGCAGACAAAAACTGATATTAATTCGATAGATCAACTGAAGCAGTTTTTTTTTTTTTACAAATCGTGTTATGATTATCGGATAATATCCTTATATGTTATACATTTTCCCTTCATAGAATGTCTCCGAAGCAACATAAAATGGGTTCTTCCTTTTCCGTATCCGCTATGTGATTATGCCTATGTTCGATGAAATATTTACATATTCTGTTTCTTTTGAAATTTGTCCTACTGTCGTTGTTTGAAATGTTTTCATAGTAAAATAAGTAAAATATTTCAATTACCATCGTATTAAAACTTGTTACGATAAAGTTTAAAGACAGATGATTGATTTTATTTTTATGGATATACCTTCACTATAAACAACAAAGTACTTTGTTTATTTGTCTCAATCATAATCAAAGGCTGGGTTCCTCAAAATTATTTCTCTGTAGAATGTGTTTATGATAGATCCTTAAGAAGAAAGATTGGTATACAAGTACTATGTCTTGTTTGTTATTACGCGTATTTATATTGCCCAAGATGTGTTTTCATGTAATAATAAGATATTGTTTACGCTTAATAATTATGACTCTACAAGTCAACATAACAATAATGTGAATACATGTAAAACAAAGCAGCCATCGATCTAATGGAATCTGAAAAAGAAGAATAGTCAAAGAAACTTAGGATCTCGCATGACTCAGTGTATGCTTATAAACATCATTTTTCCCACAAAAACACTGCGTTACTGTGACTTGACTGTAAGTGTTGCTGTCCACCTATTGCAATTTATTCAAAATTCTGACCAAATTGCAATTTGTTTTATTAAAGCAAACTGTTAAACTGGTCAGAAATTTTAACAAACTGTTTTAGAAAACTACATTCCAGTCGTGAAAGTGCAAGGTGATAAAATAAAGCATACTAACAATCCTATTAGACTCTAATTCCACCTCATTGATATATTGAAAACAAATTAAACTAGTCAAAATGAGTTTTCATAAAATGTTAAATATTCAATGCTTAGAAGAAAAAAGGACACAATGTAGAGTTGTGTGTTAAATTGGTTATTGTCGTTTATTGCTGGTTCTTATATTTGTTTTTCATTTATTGTTGTGTAGTTTGTTCTTGTGATGTGCCGTCACACCACTGTCCCAGGTTACTGGGAGGGTTGGCGCCTTCAAACATTTTAAACCCCGCAACATTCTATATGTGCCTGTCCAAAGTCATGAGCCTGTAGTTCAGTGGTTTTCGTTGGTTCATGTCTGTCATATTTGTTTTTCGTTAATTGTTTTGTTATAAATTAGGCCGTTAGTTTTCTCAATTGGATTGTTTCACATTTTTCATGTTGGAGCCTTTTATAGGCGACAATACGGTATGGGATTTTCTCATCGTTGAAGGCCTTTCGGTTGCCTATAATTGAACTGACATGCCAGCTCCAGACCTCAATTAAACTGATTGAAAGATTATGTCTTCATCATATGAATATCAGGCACAATCCCTCCGTTAGGGTTTAGTATCATACCATCATAAAATATATGAGAAGAGCATAACCCGTGTCATGCCAACAACTGGTTTTTAAATAAATGTGTTTAGTTCCGATGCAAAGACCCTATAAGTGAATCAATATTAAAGCCAAAATATGCAATCTTTAATGACCTGACAACAGTATCGTAACTATATCCCTTCTTAATAAGTCTATTTAAAGGTTTTGTTAGCTTCTGAGGTGAATACTGACATTTTAGTGCTTTATAAAGAATATTACCATAAAAGATTGGATGTGAAATACCTGAACGTATAAGAAGTCTGCATGTTGAGCTATATTTACGAATGATGTCCTTGTACCGATGATAAAATTTAGTAAATGTTTTGACTAGTTTGTGATATCGAAAACCCTGGTGTAATAATTTTTCTGTAATACATAAATTTCTTTCGTTAAAATCTAAAACGTTGTTACATACACGAGCGAATCGTACAAGTTGAGATATATAAACACCGTAAGATGGTGACAAGGGAACGTCACCATCTAAAAATGGATAATTAACGATAGGAAATGAAAAATCATCTCTTTTATCATAAATTTTGTATTAAGCTTTCCGTTAATGATATAGATATCAAGATCGAGGAAAGGGCAGTGGTCATTGTTAGTATTAGCTTTATTTAAAGTAAGTTCAACAGGATAAATTTCTTTAGTATACATACTGAAGTCGTCATTATTGAGAGCCAATATATCATCCAAATATCTAAAAGTATTATTAAATTTTTGTATCAGATGTTGTTTCGATGGGTCTTTGCTGATTTTAGTCATAAATTGTAACTCATAGCAATACAAAACAGGTCCGCAATAAGTGGTGCACAGTTAGTCCCCATTGGAATTCCGATAACCTGACGATATACGGAATCTCCAAAGCGAACAAAAATATACCACATCTTCTTATATCTAATTACACATTATTGTTAACATTTATTTCGGGATAATATTAACATATACCATATATATCGTGATCACATATATGTGAATTTCCAATTTTAGTTCGAAAATTTAAATTTCAGATATTGGATCCTGTCTTTCTTTTTTTTATAACTCTAATGATCTTTTTAGATTTTCGTTCAAAACATAATTTTTACCTGGAATCCATCCTTCTTCAGCTGGTTGTAACATTGACGAATCTTGCCAAACATACACCCTTCAGTTTGTTTATCATCCAGTCCTATCCAGGAACTTCCTATGCCCTTTCTAATAAAATATTTTTGCTACATCAAAATAGTAAACATGTAGCAAAATATGAAATCTGCACGAACATACAAACAATTACATACCTCAGATACAGAATTGTTACCACTGTCTGTAAAAAGGGTTTATAACAGTCAAAGTAACTCATCACACATACCAGGCTTTTAATTTGGTATGCTAAATGCGCGTTTCGATCACATAAGATTCATCAACACTTGGCGCTCGAACCAAACAGATGAAATGTCAAATATGCCTGGGGGTAGATAAAAACAGCAATAGATAGTTTTCAATATAACGTGATATTAGTTTGAGTATTTCCCTTGACGGCCATGTTGGAGGGATAAAAGTTTAATTTTCTTAATCGACTAAACAAATTGAAACATGTGGTACAACCAAGTCTGATAAGAGATCCTTACTTGATCGTAGTGATGGAAGGAAAGTTAAGGAAGGCCGAATGAAATAAAAATTATTTAGAAAAGAACTGTTTCTATTATATACTGTTTCTATAACAAAAATTATATTTGAACACATCTCAGGCTAAACTCTCTTAAACACCACAATGATGAGCAACATCAAATGCGTTTTGAAACAAAAGATTTGATTCACCAAGAGCACAAAATCAAACAGTCGAAATTATACGATTGGACTACGAAAATAAGATGTCTCTTTAAAGTAGAAATGGAAAATGTGTGTAAGAAAGTAAATACATTAGATCGATCCAATGGAGATTATAAAGCTTCATTTAGAAATGACAATCGCATTCAATGACAATTATTTTGACCTTTTCATACCTAAAACGCACCACCATTAATTCGGTTTCATAATTTCCATTTCTTTTCTTTGATTATTTGATGAACTATCGTAATTCCTTTATCTTACATACTAGTAGAATGTGTCAAATATTGCAAATATTGTCATATTAAAAACCTCATTTCAATTTATTTAACACATATATTGATTTTAGTCGTATGGAAATGTTGTAATAATTATAAAATTAGGAACTTATAAGAACAAAACTGTCCTTTGGAAGCAGACAAAAACTGATATTAATTCGATAGATCAACTGAAGCAGTTTTTTTTTTTTTTTAACAAATCGTGTTATGATTATCGGATAATATCCTTATATGTTATACATTTTCCCTTCATAGAATGTCTCCGAAGCAACATAAAATGGGTTCTTCATTTTCCGTATCCGCTATGTGATTATGCCTATGTTCGATGAAATATTTACATATTCTGTTTCTTTTGAAATTTGTCCTACTGTCGTTGTTTGAAATGTTTTCATAGTAAAATAAGTAAAATATTTCAATTAGCATCGTATTAAAACTTGTCACGATAAAGTTTAAAGACAGACGATTGATTTTATTTGCATGGAAATACCTTCACTACAAACTGCAAAGAACTTTGTTTATCTGTCTCAATCATAACAAAGGCTGGGTTCCTCAAAATTATTTCTCTGTAGAATGTGTTTATGATAGATCCTTAAGAAGAAAGATTGGTATACAAGTACTATGTCTTGTTTGTTATTACGCGTATTTATATTGCCCAAGATGTGTTTTCATGTAATAATAAGATATTGTTTACGCTTAATAATTATGACTCTACAAGTCAACATAACAATAATGTGAATACATGTAAAACAAAGCAGCCATCGATCTAATGGAATCTGAAAAGAAGAATAGTCAAAGAAACTTAGGATCTCGCATGACTCAGTGTATGCTTATAAACATCATTTTCCCACAAAACACTGCGTTACTGTGACTTGACTGTAAGTGTTGCTGTCCACCTATTGCAATTTATTCAAAATTCTGACCAAATTGCAATTTGTTTTATTAAAGCAAACTGTTAAACTGGTCAGAAATTTTAACAAACTGTTTTAGAAAACTACATTCCAGTCGTGAAAGTGCAAGGTGATAAAATAAAGCATACTAACAATCCTATTAGACTCTAATTCCACCTCATTGATATATTGAAAACAAATTAAACTAGTCAAAATGAGTTTTCATAAAATGTTAAATATTCAATGCTTAGAAGAAAAAAGGACACAATGTAGAGTTGTGTGTTAAATTGGTTATTGTCGTTTATTGCTGGTTCTTATATTTGTTTTTCATTTATTGTTGTGTAGTTTGTTCTTGTGATGTGCCGTCACACCACTGTCCCAGGTTACTGGGAGGGTTGGCGCCTTCAAACATTTTAAACCCCGCAACATTCTATATGTGCCTGTCCAAAGTCATGAGCCTGTAGTTCAGTGGTTTTCGTTGGTTCATGTCTGTCATATTTGTTTTTCGTTAATTGTTTTGTTATAAATTAGGCCGTTAGTTTTCTCAATTGGATTGTTTCACATTTTCATGTTGGAGCCTTTTATAGGCGACAATACGGTATGGGATTTTCTCATCGTTGAAGGCCTTTCGGTTGCCTATAATTAAAATTGAGAATGGAAATGGGAATGTGTCAAAGAGACAACAACCCGACCACAGAACAGACAACAACAGAAGGTCACCAATAGGTCTTCAATGCAGCGAGAAATTCCCGCACCCGGAGGCGTCCTTAAGCTGGCCCCTAAACAATTATATATACTAGTTCAGTGATAATGGACGTCATACTAAACTCAAATTATACACAAGAAACTAAAAGTAAAAATAATACAAGACTAACAAAGGCCAGAGGCTCCTGACTTGGGACAGGCGCAAAATGCGGCGGGTTAAACATGTTTATGAGATCTCAACCTCCCCTATACCTCTAGCCAATGTAGAAAAGTAAACGCATAACAATACGCACATTAAAAGTCAGTTAAAGAGAAGTCCGAGTCCGATGTCAGAAGATGTAACAAAAGAAAATAAACAAAATGACAATAATACATAAATAACAACAGACTACTAGCAGTTAACTGACATGCCAGCTCCAGACCTCAATTAAACTGATTGAAAGATTATGTCTTCATCATATGAATATCAGGCACAATCCCTCCGTTAGGGTTTAGTATCATACCATCATAAAATATATGAGAAGAGCATAACCCGTGTCATGCCAACAACTGGTTTTAAATAAATGTGTTTAGTTCCGATGCAAAGACCCTATAAGTGAATCAATATTAAAGCCAAAATATGCAATCTTTAATGACCTGACAACAGTATCGTAACTATATCCCTTCTTAATAAGTCTATTTAAAGGTTTTGTTAGCTTCTGAGGTGAATACTGACATTTTAGTGCTTTATAAAGAATATTACCATAAAAGATTGGATGTGAAATACCTGAACGTATAAGAAGTCTGCATGTTGAGCTATATTTACGAATGATGTCCTTGTACCGATGATAAAATTTAGTAAATGTTTTGACTAGTTTGTGATATCGAAAACCCTGGTGTAATAATTTTCTGTAATACATAAATTTCTTTCGTTAAAATCTAAAACGTTGTTACATACACGAGCGAATCGTACAAGTTGAGATATATAAACACCGTAAGATGGTGACAAGGAACGTCACCATCTAAAATGGATAATTAACGATAGGAAATGAAAAATCATCTCTTTTATCATAAATTTTTGTATTAAGCTTTCCGTTAATGATATAGATATCAAGATCGAGGAAAGGGCAGTGGTCATTGTTAGTATTAGCTTTATTTAAAGTAAGTTCAACAGGATAAATTTCTTTAGTATACATACTGAAGTCGTCATTATTGAGAGCCAATATATCATCCAAATATCTAAAAGTATTATTAAATTTTGTATCAGATGTTGTTTCGATGGGTCTTTGCTGATTTTAGTCATAAATTGTAACTCATAGCAATACAAAAACAGGTCCGCAATAAGTGGTGCACAGTTAGTCCCCATTGGAATTCCGATAACCTGACGATATACGGAATCTCCAAAGCGAACAAAAATATTATCTAGTAAAAATTCAAGGGCAGATATAGTATCAAAGCATGTCCAATTGACATAGTTCTTTTGTTTATTGCTACTAAAAAATGACCTAAAAGAGTTAGAACATATGTATTCACATTCTGACTTTTTAAATGCCCATTTAATTAGGTGTGTGAATTTTTTCTTAATGAGAATGTGAGGCAATGTGGTATACAGGGTAGAAAAATCAAAACTTTGAACAGATTCAAAATCACCAATATAAGCATGCAATTTATCAAGTACTTCCAACGAGTTTTGACACTCCAAAAGTAATTAATTCCACTATTTTCAAAGGCCTTATTTGAACAATTTATTATCAGGTTTTGATTGTACCAAGTGAACTGGTAAGAAGAATAGACAATTTAGTAGTGGAACAATGGCTTGAAGACGAAATAAATCTATATTTGTAAGGTGTTTTATGTAGCTTCGGAAGCCAGTACATAGTTGGGACTTTCATTGTATTTGGTTCTGCTTGTAAAGAGGTAGCTAAAAGTTTATGTTTGTTACAGATGTCGTTTTCTGAAAATGGAGTCAGTTGGAATGTTGGTGAATTGGTGATTTCTTTTTCAGAACCTCAATGTAAAATTTACGTCAAACAATAATGATATTATTAGCAGCTTTATCGGCCGGGACAAAACAAATTCCTTGGCTAGTTCTTTAAGTTTATGTTTGATACGAGAAATAGGTTTATTATGGTTGTTGTTAAGAGTAAATGTTCTTTAAAATGTTGAATACGTATATCAACTATGTTCATTACTGAATTAAAAAGAGTCCAAAGATTTTTGTCAGCTTTTTCCCGTTTTATCCATTTTAAACAGTAAGTACGGAGTGAGTCGTGGATGATATTACGACACTCATTCCAATTAATGATTGACGGGGCGATATTTAGGTCCTTTACTGAGGAATGATTTTAACTCTCGGTCTTGAACGATGTTAAGATCTCCTGATATAACATGGGAAATGGGTCCATAAATGTATTCGGAATTACTGCAATTACATGAAGTAGGTGTATTTTCACTGATATTAACATCTTTACACAATTGGCTATAATTAAACACATATTTCCGGGTAGATTTCTTGTAAATATAACAAATAAGAGGGAGCTCAGTATTATCAAAATATCCAGGAATTTGTTCTTTAACAGAATGGTCGTTAAAAATACCGGCAATATTTACAAAATCAAAACCTTTATTGACATACTTTATTTTGATAAAATGTTTTTTATGATCTTCAGGGCGATCAATTTTGGGAAACAGTTTAGAATAACAATATGCCATTATAATTTGAACGATTTCATACTTAGGACTGCTATATGAAATTGTGTTGCATTCCTCTAAAATTTTATTTAACTTATTAACCGGTAATGAACAGAGCTTTGTTAACAGATAATGTCTGCCATTGTTTTTTGAAATAGAAATTAGGTCCGAAATATTGGTATGATTGGTCCGAAATTTTCTTTGATTGCGATTTTTCTACGACCATGAGAACGGTTTTACGAACAGTTTTAGAAACTATATCCAAAATGTTAACAGAATCGGTTCTTGATATATTACCAATTCCATGATATTATCATTAAGACCGAGAGGGTAGACTGTCTGTAATTTTTAATCCAATTTAATTCAATTATTTTCCGTGATCGTACAAACTTTGAATGAGATTCACCAGGCTGCTTATTTACTACTTCTAAAGGTTGAACTGTTAAATATTTAATAGGATGATTGTGCTTTTAAGGTGTTGATAAATGATACTTTTGAATTTATTGGGTCTTTTAAAACGATACAGGTGTTCTTGCGTGCGTTTAGATAAAATCGCCCAGTTTCACCTACGTACTGAATACCGCATCCCGGTTTGTTTCATGTGAGTAAATAAATAATACTGTTTGTTTTCAAGTTATATCAGTTTCAAAATTTAAAGAAAATGTGCGACCATTAAACGTGGACCTTACCGTATTGTTGGTGGAAAGACGGGGACATGTAAGTCATTTTTGGCATGACACTTATCGATAGAAGGGTAACCACGATTTTATTGTTAAAAATGTTAGCGATGGTAGTATTTTTAGATAAGCGATTTTGAAGATTGAGACGTGTAGATACCCTTTGAACGAGTTTAGTATAATTGCTTACATCCACTTCATTTGAACTTTGGTGGATAGTTGTCTCATTCGCAATCATACTATATGTCCTTATTTTTATTTTAAAGTGTCAATATTCGAATAAATTCCTCGCGAACCAACCTCGATTTACTCGTCTACACAGGAACATTCAAATTCTACGTATATGTATGATATATCATTGGATAATCAATTTTTGTAAAATTATTTTGCTATATTTCTTTTAACCTAAACGGATATAAATGTTAAAATCGTTATATATATTATATAGATTTCAAATCGTAACAAATATGGATACAGATCAGTGTGAATAGTAATTGTTTTACTAGTGTTAGTATGTTTGACAGTGTTTTCTCAACTGAGTTTATGCATTGGTTGTGCCCCAACCAGATGTTTTCTGATCTATTTATATGTTTCCCTCATAGAACAATATATCAAACTGTGTTCCATAGTGACAGCCATCTTGGATTTTCTTATAAGGTAGCAAAAGCTCAAAATTAAGAAAGTGAAGGGTTTAGCATTAATTTCGTTTTTGACATATGATATATTATTTGTCATAAAGAGACAACTACTCGTCCCAAATATGTATTTGTTTTCGAATTTTTTTCACTGTCATAATCATGGATTCAATTTCATGAATTCAAAATCAGGTCAAATTCAGCTTTCCATTTTTTTCGGTATTCTTCCTAAAGATTCTTCAGAGCCAGCTTATATCACAGTGACTTCGGAATGTAATGTTATGACAGAATGTTATCTTTATCCTATCAAAACACTGGAAATAAAATAATGTTTGCAAGACCCCTGTGCTAAATCTTGGATATATACTGATGCGGCTCTTGTATATATTTACCCAGAGAAACCCTTTCCTTGAATAAAGTCGTGCTGAAAGATGAGAAAGCTCATTCACAATAAAAGGTGTATATTTCTTAATCTTCTTTTATTTCAATTTTGTTAAGGTTTGGAAAATAAAAAATGAAAACGTCCGACGCGCTTTTCTTGATTTACCTTCACCAGGAATGCTCAAAGTGGAATATTTAAGAGGTGATATTGAATTTATATTAATGTTTCTCGGACTGTTTTCTTAAATATCTAAGTTTAAGCTGATCTAATCTATTTGAATCGTAACGATGAGTGGACCGGAGTGCTGGAAATGTAAGCTGTAGAAAATAGGTAGATTTCATAAATTTTAATTATACTAATGACAATGAGAAACATATTGAAATTGCAATCAGCGGAAAAGGTTAATGACATCTTTAAAATATCAGTATAAGAACCTTTCAATTCAATTTTTGAATAGATTATTTAACTGATTATTGATTTTATCACCATAATTGCTACATTCTAATTTTTCTCGACGTCTCGACTACAGTTTGTTACCAGTTTTCCCACTGGAGTAATGTTTTAAGAACTTCAGATAATTTATGCTAAACTAGTATTAAAATGACTACGAACGAAGATATGTTCGAACACTCACAATATTCACGCCTGACAGATTGTTATAACCTGGGGAATATGAATTCAGAACTAGGAATATTCTAAAACAAAAAAAGGAAATTTTATCACTGCTTGCTTTATTTATCTGGTAAACTTTTACATGTTAATTGCTTACAAAAGAAACGCACGTCTGGCGTACAGAATTATAAGCCTGGTATCTTTGATAAGTTTTTATTTTTTACATGTTTGACCAACATGTTTAAACCGCAATTGTTTGTGAAATTTAAAAATAGAAAGACCAATGAAATTGAACGATATATCGAATTAATTCAACTGTTTCGATGCTGAAATTTACGTTCATTTATAAAAGATTATTTAATTGAGTTGTCTCTAAGTTGTTGTCAGTACTTTTAGATGATCAAAGGCGTCAAACAAATCAGAATTTAAAGCATATTTCAATGTTGAAATGTTCTTGTTACTCAAGTGCGCGCCAATGCAATTTACATATTGTATATTGCTTTTAAGTGTCCGCTATGATAAATATGGAAGAGGAGATAATATCTCAACCTAACCGTCATTCCATAAAACATACAGGGCACGTGCAATTTTTAATAATAAACTGATGTTTTGGCATAAATTCTCTTAAATTTTCTAGCTAAATCATTTATTTCGCGGAAAATTAGTATACACAGTTTTGTCTGTCCGACTTATTTTTGCAGTTTTCAGGCTAGAAAAGGTCTATATAAAATGCATCGACAGGTAGTAGATATTCCTATGGGCATTAACTGTGCCCCTTTAATAGCAGATTTATTCCTGTATTGCTAGAATCTCAGTTTATGACCAAACTCAGTAAAGACACGTCATTGTTACATTTGGTTGATACATTCAACAATACCTACCGTTATCTTGATTATATTTTTTCGTTAAATAATCCAGAGTTCTCTAAATATACTACCGAAATTTACTCAAAGGAACTGACTTTGAATAAATCTAACATAAACAGCAGTAGTTGTCCATTTCTAGATTTAGACATTTCAATTTTTAAAGGGAAACTCCATACTAAAATTTACGACAAAAGAGACGATTTTTCATTCCCTATTGTTAATTTTCCTTTCTAGACGGCGATGTTCCTTTGGCTCCATCATACGGTGTTTATATATCCCAACTCGTTCGTTATGCCCGTGGGTGTAGTGATGTCATAGATTTTAACGAACGTAATCAATGCATCACTGGTAAATTATTAAGTCAGGGATTTCGTTACCATAAATTTCTTAAAGCTTTTACTAAATTCTTTCAAAGATACAAATATTTGATTAGTAAATTTGGCTGTACCTGTAGAAAACTTATTAAAAACGGTATTTCACATCCTAAATTTTACAGTAATATTGTACTAAAACCACGGAAATCACTATGTGATACGTGTAAACTCATCGAACCTTTAAACAAACTTATTAGTAGAGGTGTTCTTACCAATGTTGTAATTAGATCTTTGAATATAGTTTACATTGGCACAAATATCGATTTTGTCATCAGCAAATTAAAACAGAACTAAATTTGTATTCTTTTCAAACGGTTTTTTGGGATGTATAAATACACATCCACGTTCATTTTCTATATAGAGATTACTCTATCTATATGTTACATTATACATATTTATTAACAGGTTAACTCCTAACTATCCTACTGCCTGTCGATGATTTTGGCATTGCACAAGTCATGTCTTCTTTGACTGTCCATGATGTTGAAACACTGAATCCCTGGGATGTGTTTTAGTTGATTTTAGTCTCTGATGCATGATTTTTTATTATTAATTGTTTTTGGCTTTTAACTAGCTTCCAGTAACTGCGAGTACTCTCAAATCGTACTTTCGTGTTAATTTGACCTATTGATACAATTTGTAATGTATTTTTGTTATTTAATGTTTACTTATTCAGTGTTATATCTAGTAGTCTCGCTATTTTTAATTTATACCACCGTTGATAAGTGTTTAGTATGACAATAAATTTTCACTTTTGTTCTCGTACTAGGAACATTAGAAATATTTATTATGTAAAATTATTTCCGTACTCCATGTAAACCTTACAACAAAATTATTTTTATTTACCTGTGAACGTTATTTTATTTGGCGGTATTTTGTCCAGGGTTATGGTTGTCTTTCTGATATTGTTTTCTATCGAACCCCCTTGTTTTATTAATTTTGTATTTACATTGTGTCATAGATCAAATTTATTCGTTCAGTGTATGTTCACTTGTTTTTGTTAATATGTCTTTTGATTGAATTAAGCCATTTCAATTGATATTGTCTTTCTATGTTGTGATGTTACACTTTTGTTTCATGTCGGGTGAAGTTTGGCGCCTATTAAAACGTTTAAACCCGCTGCATTTGTTTGCATCTGTCCTAAGTCAGGGACCTGGTGTTCAGTGGTTGTCGTTTGTTGATGTGGTTCATAAGTGTTTCTCGTTTCTCGTTTTTTATATAGATTAGACCGTTGGTTTTCCTGTTTGAATGGTTTTACACTAGTCATTTTTGGGGCCCTTTATAGCTTGCTGTTCGGTGTGAGCCAAGGCTCCGTGTTGAAGGTCGTACTATTTAACAATTTGCACGTATATCTGATTTGTACGTTAAGGGAATAACGATTTCAAAATTGTTCTATTCTCACAAAATCACGGATTGTTATCATTTTTTCATTATGTGTCAGTATCAATAATAGAATCTGAATTGTTTATGTTGTCAAATCGGTAAGTATGTTTTCCTGCCTTAAACAAGTGTAAGGAACCTGCATTTGGGTTTGGGGCTTTCATATGTGTCTAACAGTCACAAACATTTCAGATACTAGTTAAACATTATCAAAACAAATTGTTAAATGCAGAAATAGGTTAAAGAATGCAGCGCATTTGGTTGGCAGAACATATTCTTTTATCAAAACAAACTATCAAATGCAGAAGCTGATATAGCAATGCATTTGGTTCATAGTTTGGCAGAACACATTTGCTGTCCAATCAACTTTTATTTTGATAGTGTTTGATATCAAATTTGAATACTAAATCTAATATATTTTCTTACTCTGTAAATATATCAAAGACGTTGTTTTTCTCTGTCGGAGTTTTAGGGAACACAAGAAGTGAGCTCCTGTCTATACACCACTGAACTGCGCCATCCCACGATCTTGTAACAGCAGCATCTGCTAAGTAACATATTCCATCTCTTAAAGACCAGTTACTGTCGGGACACGCTATATAAAGATATATAGTAACGTGTATTATTGCTTTGAATAGGCACGCAAATCACAAAACTATTTTCCAAGAAAAAAAATTACTGATGATTGTGTACACATGATATCATTGCTAGCTATGTTTTCCCAATTTTAAATGCCCCCTTGTGCGTTAGCTGGCCCGATAAAAATCGATATTGTCTTAACAACAAGGCACCGAATTGAAAGTCAGTCATGTATGCATTTGATTTGTGGTATTTGGTAATACTACCAGGCGAGAGGGAAACAATTTCCTAAGCTGCTAGGCGATAGAATTTTTTCTCAAGACTGTTATTTTTTGAAAATACAACTCTTTGACTATGCGTATCTGTTTTATTACACATAATTCCAATACAGATTTTTAAGTTTAACCCCATTATTATTTCGCTTCAAGACGTTACCAAAAAACAACCACATTTAATATAGCACACAAATGATTAAGCGTCTCCGAGCAACAAATAAAATATACAGGCGGAAACTCAGTTAAAATTAATCAAAAGAAATGGAACTCTGTTAAAGAAGGTAAAAAAGGCGAAGTTGGTAAATTTGAATTGTTTACATCTGTTTCTATGGACTTTAAAAGTTTAATGAATGTGCCTAATTTAGGATTTTATGCATCTTATCTATGTGTTTTTACTTAGATTATTGAATTGAGCTTCGAGATATTTGTAAACTTAAATTATAGACAATTTTCACAAAACAGTCGATTGTGGTAGGTGCAAATTCTCGTGGATCTTTTTTGTGCATAAGCATAAATTTCACCGAAAAAAGTTCCACAGAAAGATAATAGATTTATCTTCTTAAATAATCAATTTGCATCTCTGCTCCCGGTGACGGTTTTTTGGGAAAAAATCCCCAAAATAGGCAATAATTTCATCGAAAAGAGAAAGTCAAGTACACCTTTTAATGTTCATGCGTGTTTGAGTTGACTATTCTGTCTTGAAAACGTATAAAAGAAAAATATTTGATACATCATCTCGCTTCAGATTTTATTATTTCTATATATTTAGGCTGAAGGTTGATACAAAAACCTTGAAAATTTACAGTACTAAAAGATGAAATATATGGGTCAAGTGAAATACCTTTCTAACAGAGTAGGCGTGTTCGAATAATAATTTTTTTACTAAAAGTACTTGACGACAAACTTTTCTGGTGGATATTAAAAATGCATAGAATCAAAAAAACTTATTTTTTGTATGTGTTATCTATGGTAATTAGTCTTCAACCTCTGAAAATTTTTAGTCTGCCCTTCCACGAAATATTTAATTAAAATTTTTAAAAATATTTTTGAACTTTCGAAAATTCCCCCAGCAACCGATTAGACAATAGTTTCAAGTTGACCAAATGCATTAAAGTACATTAAAAGATGCTCAATAGCTAGTAGATACATTTATCTTTTAAAATACAACTGGCATATAAGGATCGTAATGATGCTATGTGGATAAATTTATCGGTTTTCAAGGGTTAAATTGACAGCGCGTCATCACTACAATGGCTTCCATTTTTACGATTATAAAAATTAGGTGGCGTAATGGGGAGATAATTTTGACGAAGTAGAATCCTGACTGTATACGGGTCAAGTGAAATACCTTTGAAATGAGTCAAAACAACACAGTAGGTGTGTTTGAACATCAACAAAAAAAAAAAAAAAAAAAAGAAAAAAAAAACCATCCAACTTCGAGCTACTATAACTGTTCTATCGTTGAAGTGTATTCTTACTGGTATATTCATCCACTCGTTTAATTAAAATTGAGGCATAAAGTTATATTAATTGTTTTATTGATGAAATTTACTTTAAAAACATTGATTACACTCTTTACTTTTCAATTTTAAAACCTGCATAACTTTTTTTTCATTTTTTATGTGTGCTTTCTGGGGTAATTAGTATTCAACCTTTTAAAATTTCTAGTTTTGCCCTTCTTCAAAATATTGAAATAGAAGTTTTTAGTGTTTTATTGAACTTTCTAAAATTTCTCCTGACAACCAATTGGAAAATAATTTTACGTTGATGAAAAAAAGTCTTTAAGGTCAAGGAGCAGTAAATGAGCCATGTCGCAGATTTTGCATACAACTTTGGTTCTATATAATATATAATTGAAAATAAATACAAAATAATATATTTGTCTCTTTTACTGTCTGAAAGTTTACTGATTGAATTATTTCAAAGAAGGTAAACATTTGCATAGAGAGCAAATAAAATAAGCGAAAACGTTCTGAAATTTGTCTTTAAATAATCAAATCTCAAATTTCAAATCTATAGATTTTTCTTAAAAAACTATATATTGTTAATACATGAATTTCCTTTTAAATGATATAAAATAAGCATAGGGTCACCGGCTTCGTTTTTGTTGTATAAATGAAACTTATGTACCAACAACATATAGTTTTTTAAGAGAAATCTATGGACTAAAAATTGGAGTTTTGATGATTTTATGACAACATTAGGAACGCTTTTCGCCAAATTTATGTGCTTTCTCTACATCTATTCACCTGTTTTTAAATAAATAAATCAATAAAAAGAAACGAAAGTATTTACCTATTGTTTATTTTAATGCTTATATTCTGCCATTGTTTAATTATTATTGCAATTTATGTAATGAAAGTAGAATAAATAAAGTTAATAAGTTATTAAAGCAATCTGCTTTTGAGCTTTTGCTTTTGCCAATTGTTAAGGGACTTTCCGTTTTGAATTTTCCTTGGGGTTCGTTATTTTTGTTATACGTTCTGCTAGAGTTATAGTTGAAGCTGACATAATGACATCCTCTACTTTATTGTTTAATAGTTTAAATTGGTTGAATGTGGAAAAACGAATTCAATATCACAATTCAATAAATCGATTTAAATCATTGAAGGATATGGTTCCTAACTATTTACGAGAAAACTTTCATTTTACTGATGATCAAAATTATAATAACGTTAAGTTGATGAAAAACTATTGAAACTAATTTTTTGAAGAAAACTTTTATATATAACGGTTCTAAAATATGGGACAGTTTACCAAATGAAATATTTGGTTTTTTGGTATTTTAACGCCACTTTTAAGCATCGCTTTTGGGCTATTTCGTGGCGGCCAATTTTTATTGGTGGAGGAAGCCGGAGTGCCCGGAGAAAACCACCGACCTTCGTTAGGAAAACTGACAATCCTAGTCAATTAAGATTGGAGTTGAGTGCACCCGCACGAGCGGGGTTCGAACTCACAACCTCAGTGGCTAGTGATTACAGTAGTAACTACTTAGACCACTCGGCCACCGAGTCCAAATGAAATAAATATGAGTAATACACTTGTATTTTTTAAAGCAAAATGTTACAATTTTTTCATGAAGAAAGCAGATTAATATGTTTTTTCATTAATATCTATATGATTGTATAGTTGTGTATATATCATTATAATATCGTATGTACTTTATGTACTTTATGTATTTATTATTATTATTATTTTGAGGACTCTCAGGAAGACTAGTTTTAACTATAATGGGATTATCCTCTTGAAAAAATATTATTTATCTATTTATTTATTCAATCCGTTACCTAGTTGGTAGTGAAAATGTAAAACATTCGACGTTTTACGGCCAACAACGCGACGACGTTACGATTATTTCGACGTTTAGTGGAATTTTTTCACCTAGAACAATACTTTGAATGATGTATAGGCCCAGACCAAAATTAATGACCCCGCTTTTCGTTGTCCACAAATATAGTTCCCTTTAATTAGAGTGTATTTTTTTGTCTTCCTTTCTCATTCATGTCTTAGTTTTTATGGGTTGGAAATGAAAGAAGAGAGCTGAAATAAATTTTTGATGTTGTATTTCAATTGATTGTGATATGGAAAGAGTGATTAGGCCAGGTGCAAAAAGGTAATATTTACAGTTTTCGGAAAATATCTTGATTTGTCCGTAGGGGTATGGATGTATATTGGCTAAATTTGTAAGATGTAAAAGTGCAATATTTCTGAATGTTGGATATATTTTTGGACTAGTACTGTACATTACACACACAACAGATTTGACAAAAAGACATGGTGCAATTTTTTTAATGAGACAAGACGTTATAAAGAACTAATAGAGGAATTAATTGTGGTCTGTGGCCTATACCGTAAGTCGGTGAGACCATTATTATTTTACATTTTTAAAACGGAAATTTATGTACCAACAACACATAGTTTTTTAAGAAAAATCTATGGACTTGAAGATGGAGATTTGATGATTTTAAGACAATTTTGATAACGTTTTCGCCAAATTTATATGCTTTCTATAAAACTATTCGCCTATTTTCAAAGAATTCAACCAGTAATATTTCGGAAAATAAAATAGATAAATGCATTATTTTTTTACGATTTTCAGTTATAGTTCAACGAGACAAAGATGTATGCAAAATATTACCAAAATCAGTGACAAAGTCCATTTATGTAACTAGAACTTAAGTACAGTAAATGATGCTAAATAGCAAGTAAATACATTTATCTTTCAAAATGCAACATTCGAATAAGAATTCTAATGATGCAATGTACATATTTTTTTCTTCTTTCATGAGCTAAATTGACAGCACGTCATCTTTTCGATAGCTTCCATTTTCACATTGAAAAAACAAATAGGTGGTATAATGGGCAGATAATTTTGACAAAGAATAATTCTGACTGCTCAAGGAACCGATTCGTTCGTGCGACACATATTTTAGGTAGTCAATGACGTTTAACACGCTCATCATCATAATCAGCATCATCATCACTATTTTTGAAATCGTAATTTTCTATACTTTTAAGTGGACATTTTTCAAGCACGGCGTTTTATTATAGTGTAGTCTCTAATAAAATACGGGAACGGCTAATAACCATTATAACCATTTTTGTCACTTTTTAAAAGTATATTCCAAACCTCATTAGCTCCCGAAATTTAAGTTTGTTTCAATAAAATGATTTTGATATCGTAGAAGGGTGTGGACAAACTAATTAAAAAGACCAATTTTCAAAGAACGCTGAAGGATTATATTGATCAGAAAATTGTTGGTTACGATATACAATAGATCTTTTCACGGATATTGCAGCCATATTGAATAGGGGGCAATTTTAATAATAGAGGTGAAAATTCTTTGAAAAACACGAGAAAACGTCATTAAAACAGAACAGTTGCTTGGAAAAAAATCGGTCCCTATTCAATATGGCTGCAATAACCGTGAAGTGACCTATTCCCCGTATACTTTATAATAAGCTAGGCTATTCGTAATGAGCCGAGCATAACTTTTAAGGTGTAACAACCACTAAACCGGGCCCGGTCAGAAAGAACATACCGGAAAGTAGTACAAATTTAAATCAAAATTGTTCCTACGCATAGGTGTTACTTTCAAAATAGTCCGAATATTTTGGTAATTTTGGTATCAAATGGAAGCTGATTGACTGGTGATGTTTGTAGAACACTTTTTGACTGATAATGAAAAAAAAAAAAAAAAAAAAAATTCATGTCCCCGTATTCATATTCACCCATATTTGTATTGTAGTCAAATTTGCCTGTTTTGATGATGAAGTATGTTCATCAGTATTCTCAGAAAAAGAAAAGAAGACAAGGAATACATCAATAACTTTTTATTACATGAAACATCGAGTTCCACAGTTAAATTCTCGGGAAAGAATAATATTCCATATATATTCTTTATAGATTAACTGTGGAACTCGATGTTTCTCGAAAAATACAGTGCCCAATATTTCTTAATTAAATTTAGAGTGCATTTAAATGAATTCTCATAAAATAAAACATATCAATTCTATTAAACATTTATTTGCTGTCAATCAATCTAGGCTGTCTGCTTTTTTTTTCTTTTTTTCTTTTTTTTTTTTTTGAATAATAAGAGCTTGCCATATACTAAAGGCTAGTATTGACATCCATCTGAGGGACCTGAAATGTTCGTCAACATTCACGTTTCGGTTTAAACACTTTTAACTGTCGAAAACAAAGAAGTATGATTTTTTTTGTCAAATAAAAACGTCTTTACATATATAACAGAACAAAACAAAGTGTGAATTACGTTATGCATTATAACATGGATGGGAGAAATACGTGAAAGATTTTAACATACATGAGGAAGTGTACATATGGCGCTGAAAAGAAATTCTTCTTAAAGCAATGAATCCATGACATTAGAAAATAAACTACCGGTTTCATTACTTCATTATATTACTTTAAAATATTTAAATACCAGCATAAAAATAAAAGTTGACTTAGTTACGTTTATAGGAAAAATAGTTAAATGATATTTTAGAATAGAAGATTATAGTTTTTAACAGCAAAAGAGCTAAGAAAAGCTTAAAATTGTAACGGGATCATAAGTAATATTAGAATCGCTATGTAAAAAAGCAATGAAAGCAAATATAAAATTAATATAGCATCTACGTATAGTCTTTTATTAAACTTTGTTTTGAAATACATTACATTACATTATAACCTATATATGACTATATCTGTCGTTCCATTTATAGCAACAACAAAAAAATAAAGTTTTTTAATTAGGCACGCAAAAAATTAATTAAAATCGTAAGTTTTTGCTTGAACATATTTATGAATAATGGAGAAAAAGTATTCCGTCAAGTGATTTGTATTCCTATGCGGACCTACTGTGTTCCTATCACTGCAGATTTATTTCTTTACCTTTATTAATCGTAGTGCTAAACTATATAAAGACCGTAGAAAGGACCAATTAATTTATATTTGTAATAAAAGTTTGATGATTAAATTTTGAAAAACTAATGTCTCAAAATAATTCAGATTTGTCAAAATACACAACTAAATTGTTTTTTTTTAATCAATCGTTAAAGAAATCGTTGTCCTTTTCAAGACCTTGTTCTAGAATTTCACACTGTAATCTTTATGCCGAAATTGATGACAAATGAGTTGTTTTTTCCTTAATGTTCTTATTTTTTCTTCTTTCTCTCTTTTTAAATGCAATGTTCAATTTGCTTCTTATGGAATAACCATTTCTAAATTTGAAATAAGCGCGGGTTTGCTATGACGATTTTAATAAACGTTATATTTTCATTGCTTAAGAGTTCTTAATGGCAGGTGTTTGTTTACATAAAATACTTGGGGCATCGCACACAATCGTGTATTCCTGACGTTATATGAAATATACTCGGGAATATATCCTCTGAAGTTATTTTTTATGAAGTATGACACCATGATTTCTATACTAAGTCCAAGCATTATTTGATATGGTATTATTTTAGTACTTGTACCTGTGTTGAGTTTTGTTCTTAGTTATACACTATTGGTCTTTTATAGTTAGACGCTTTTCTGAATTTGTTTTAGTTCAACTGGTCGAAATTCTAGGAAAGATTAATTAATGCTGATAACTCTAGTAAAGTCACCACATGTTAATTTGCCTGTGCCGTTCCAACACTAGGAACCACATTTGTGGTTGTTTTAAGTAATGCCATGTGCAAATGTTAATTAATGTCCTTTAAGGACTTTCATGTTGATGGCAGTTCTCTGATAATCTGTAAAATCTACGCTTAAATCCATTTTTTACTTTTAGAAGACTTTTTGGTTATTATGTCGATCGGTTGCTGTTTGACTGAAGCATACTTAGTCTCATTTTATTCACAATTAAAACTAAAAGATTCTTGCAAAATTAACTGTCCCCCTTTAAGTTTAAAATTTGTCAATCAGGTCACATTTCTAAGAATTTCAACTTACCTGTGAAGGTAATTTCCACTCGTAGCATCAACAACAGATAAATAAATACAATTTTTCGACTGAACATCTTCTTGTCTTGATCTTCTTTTAAAACAGAAATACAAAGACCGCAAATTGTAATGATATCCGAATATAGTAATTAGTGAATAATGAATAAGCTGTCAACTGAATCACTATGGAATAGTTATTTACAACTTAGACTAGTTTCTTTTATTTATTTTTTTTTTCCTTTAAAAATTAATATCCCCACTATAAGATGCTATTAAATATTCCACAACAAGGGAATAATCATTTATGATAGTTGTTAGCCAAGCAAAGAAAATATCAGTACGGTTGATATAGTTCTTAGCTCAGAAATAAATAGCATACTAGACATATTTATAATTTGAATTTAGTACTACAATTAATGCTAAAATTTTCACATCGGTGAAATCAATATTATAACTTTTCCGTTATTGAACCATTGTTATTTTCAACAAAGCTCACAACTCCGACATATCTTCACTAAAACAGAACACTCTATTATAGTTATTGTAATTTGAAAATTAAACAAGTCATTTTTGAAATAAATGAACGGATCCAAAAATCAATCAAGATATTCCCAGGTTGAAATTACAAAAGCGTATTAGGGAAAAAGTGAAAATAAAATAGACATTGAACTTTTTACAAAGTAATTTTTTTTTCTTTGAAACTTAAAATTTTGACTTAATCTCGAAATTTAACCTTTAAAATCTTAAAATTTTGACTGAAACTTGAAATTTTGACATTTAATAGCTCGAAATTTCGACTACTCAAAATTTCGACTTTTTAAGTCGTTTTAAAAAATCTTTTTCAAAGTCAAAATTTAAAAAAAATCATAATTTCGAGTTTATAACGATTTTTTTTGATTTTCAAAAGATTTTAAGTCGAACGTTTGAGTTAAAGTCGAAATTTCGATCTTTTAAAATTAGAAATTTTGAGTTCAAAATAGAAATTTCGAGCTTATATAAAAATTTGAAGATTTAAATGTCAAAATTTTGACTTTGAAAAAAAGTTCAATGTCAGTTTAAGTTTTACCATGTCCCTTACGCTTGTGTACTACGGTATGCATTGACCTAGACGATTCACTAAAAAATTCAAATAAGTTATCAAAAACAGTTTTTTTTTAAATCGATGCATATAAAATTTAAAAAAAAAAAAAAAAAACACAACCAGAATTGAAAAGAATGGATATGGTGAATTAGTTCATTGCACCAATTCCAACATGCACTTAAATCGAAATGCAAATGAACCGTGCATGCATCACCCCAAAATAGTTACCCCTTAAACTCGAAAAAAAAAGAGTATGGCATTGTTTTTAACAAAGTTTCCAGAGGAACTTTTGTTAGGCGGAACAAATATACGTTGACATAACACTGACATATTTCTGGGTAATATCAACAAATTACAGATTATAACTTGCAAAAAATCTTACAAATCCTCCCAAAATCACCCAGACAATCTCTATAGAATACAGAAACAATACAAAAATAAAGATGACACAGCATGAAAGACAGTCAGTCCCATGTCTGGAACCTCGTCAGGGGTTGTCTTATCTCATATTCTCCCCCTTTGTTTAAGGGGAATTTTTTAAAACATTTGGCAATTTATGGTTTTTTACACATTTGATAGCACCTGGCCTTAAATTGAAAACAGAAAGATGTTTGATTACCTTTAGATATTTATGGTTATTTGTGTTGTTGGGTTGTTGTCTAATTAACATAGACCCCCATATTCATTTATTTATACCTGTCGATTTTATTGCGAAAAAGAGATATGGTGTATTAGTTCTCGACATAAAGTCTACAATTGCACGAAACACTACGCACCAAAAAACCTAAAGATTAAGCAACCGGAACCGGAACCCCAACACAGCCAGAGGTGATTTTAAGTACTCTGTAAGTGTAAGTAATTTTGCTCCATTTGCTGCATCCGCAGTGGTGTTCATGACAAGGAAAAACCCGACGATAAGTTGTTATTTGTGATATCTATACTACTGAAATATCGAGGTCCAATTTGTTAGCCGGCATAACATAAAAACGACGAATCAAAGAATTCAAATTTATATATAACTAATATAGCACAATGGTGTTGTTTAAAAATTACACTATTCCAGGCCCTTTTGTTTTCCACATAGTTAACATTACCAATGAGTTACAAGCTCCGAGTCGAATCCTATACCGATACCAATAGTATATGTTACATGTAGTTTCCGTTTGTAGTAACCTCTTACCTTCTGTAAATCCCTCCTCTATAGGGAGAACCTGGAATCTTCCAGTAGTTGTTTTATATTTATGTTACACTATATTACACTATTTAACAAGTCTGTTTTCTTCCAACTCAATACTACTATAAATTTTGGTTAATTACTTAAAAAATTTAATTTAGTTTATAGTTCCAAGTTTATTGTAGTAAGAAAAACAGGATTTTGAAAGCAGAGAAAACTGTGCACCTTACAAACAGCATGACTTTATTAAATGACAATACGAATACTTTAAATCCAGGCTTAAAATAAGGCATAGGTACTTTAATTCAATCACGGAACCGCGATGTCGCGGGTATGTTCTAGTTATAAAGAAAAAAAGAGGGCGGTATAATGACTACAATAAATGGTATAGTGACACAGAATTTAAATAACAAGTAAACAGGGAATGATTGTATACGTAAAACTTTCTAAAAGATCTTTTCAGCTTTTCAAATTAAAGCCGTTGATTCAGTTGCCTTCTTGTAAGTACGATACTATATTAAGAATATTTAGATATGAAACCCATTGAATTAAGTATTGATAGCAATATTGAATGCAATATGCAATATTTTACAAAATTGTATTTATGCTAATCTAGTGTTAAACGCAACTAGTGGTTTTAAAAAGCCTGTGTTGCTAGCCTAGGTTTATTAACATCTTCAAAAATGGACACTCTCCAACATTGCAAGCTAGAATATAATTCATGACTGAAGTCTCTTTTTTATTGAACTTGTATCGGTGATCAATTTTTCTGGTTACAGTTTCGCTCTATCTTCCATGGTTCTATAAGAATACAACTGACAGTTTTTCTTCTATGTTGACCTATTTGCTCATCTTGCATTGCTGATCATATATGACTGGTGCCACATGTGGAGCAGGATCTGCTTACCCTTCCTCGGCACCTAAGATCACCCCCAGTGTTTGGTGGGGTTCGTGTTGCTCAGTCCTTAGTTTTCTATGTTGTGTTTTGTGTACTATAGTTTGTCTGTTTGTCTTTTTTCTTTTATTAGCCATGGCGTTGTCAGTTTATTTTCGACTTATGAGTTTAAATGTCCCTCTGGTATCTTTCGCCTCTCTTTTAAGCTTCTATCTTTCTATTATAGTTTTTTAAAACAATAATAGACAAACGAGCAAAAATGGTAATACTAATACTAACAATGAACACTGCCCTTTCATGGATCTTGATATCTATATTTTTAACGGGAAGCTTAATACACAAATTTATGATAAAAGAGATGATTTTTCATTTCCTATTGTTAATTATCCATTTTAGATGGTGACGTTCCATTGTCACCATCCTATGGTGTTTCTATATCTCAACTTGTTCGATTCGCTCATGTATGTAACAACGTATTTGATTTTAACGAAAGAAATCTCTGTATTACTGAAAATTATTACACCAGGGTTTTCGATATCACAAACTTCTCAAAACATTTACTAAATTTTATCATCAGTACAAGGACATCATTTGTAAATATAATTCAACATGCAGACATCTTATACGTTCAGGTATTTCACATCCAATCTTTTATGGTAATATTCTTTACAAAGCACAAAAATCATTCACTCCAAAAGCTAACCAAACATTTAAAAGACTTATTCAGAAGGGATATAGTTACGATACTGTTGTCAGGTCATTAAAGATGGCATATTTTGGTATTAATATTGATTCACTCATATCGTCTTTGCATCGGAAATAAACACATTTATTCTAAAACCAGTTGTTTGCATGATACGGGGTAAGTTCTTCTCATATATTTTATGATAGCATGTCAGTAACTGCAAGTAGTCCTTTGTTAATTTATGTATCATTGTCATTTTGCTTAGTTTCTTTTGTTACCTATTCTGACATCGGACTCGGACTTCTTTTGAACTGAATTTTACTGTGCTTATTGCTATGTGTTTGTTTTTTTCTACAATGGCTAGAGGTATAGGGGGAGGGTTGAGATCTCACTAAACATGTTTAACAACGCCGCATGTTTGCGCCTGTCCCATGCCAGGAGCCTCTGGCCTTTGTTAGTCTTGTATGATTTTTAATTTTAGTTCAGTTATATGTTATGGAGTTTAGTATGACGTCCATTTCCTCTGAACTAGTGCAAATTTTTGTTTATGGGACTGCTGAAGCCCGCTTCTGGGTGCGGGATTTTCTCGCTGTGCTGAAGACCCATTGGTGGCCTTTTAAAAACTAGATAACACAATGATGTTGGCAAACTTGACCTATTTCAGATGAGAACATTTTTGTAACAGTAAACTAAAGACGACAACGTACGACGGACGCCAAGTGATGAGAATGCTTAAGACCCATTGGTGGCCTTGGGCTGTTTTCTGCTCTTTGATCGGGTTGTTGTCTCTTTGGTCGGGTTTTGTCTCTTTGGACGGGTTGTTGTCTCTTTGACCCATTCCCATTTCTATTCACATTTTATTTTAAAATTATCATTTAAGGCACTAAATAGTTGGCATATAAATAGTTGACAAACAATTCAGCACTATCGACTTATCCGTGAATCTTTAATTATTGAACATTTTTGCTATTACTGTTATTTTTTATTATGGATTCGAGATAAAAGGTAATAACACAAAAATATGGTAAAACAAAACGTCATTTAAATGCAATCACTTCTATCAGGATTAACTTGACGATTTAGGCAATATTGACTTATTTGTAGATGTTTTCTTGCTGATCATGTTTGCTTTTTAAAGTTACTGTATATCTATTATAGCTTCAAGATAATAGGCAAAACACAACAAAATGGTAAAAATCGTCATTAAAGGTCATTTACGCCTATATAAAAATGCCCAACAATTTCAGCAATATATACTTATCTACAAGATATTGCCTATTGTATTATTTAAGTTGTTTAAATTTTCTTATCTTTCTTTTGGTGTTTTCAAGATAAAAGGCAAAAAAATGCAATAACAAACTTTGGTAAAAATCGTCATTAAAGAGCAATAACTTTAGTTAGGAGTCGACTGATGATTTTGCTCATTTAACTTATTTGTAGATCTCATCTTGCTGATCTTTTTTGATATTTGAAGTTTGTGTATATCTATTATAATTTTCTATATAATAGACAAAAATGAAAAAAAAAACATAATAGTAAGGGCAATTACTATAAAAGTCTTCTGACAGTATTGATTTAAATGGACAGTAGGTAGCCCCTGTTAGGTTTTCTCTATCTATAGCGGGTTTCAAAATAATAGACGAAACTTTCATTTTATCCCTTTTTTGTACTTTTAGCCATGTCGGCCATTTTTGTTGGCAGGCGGAGTCATCGGATAGCTTTTTAAAAACTAGACAACACAATGATGTTGGCAAACTTGGCCCATTTCAGATGAGAACATTTTTGTAACAGTTAACTGAAGACGACGACGTAAGACGGACGCCAAGTGATGAGAATGGTTAAGACCCATTGGTGGCCGTGGGCTGTGTTTTGCTCTTTGGTCGGGTTGATGTCTCTTTGACCCTATATCCATTCTCAATTTTATTTTTAAAATCATCATTTAAGGCACTAACTCATATAAATAGTTGACAAACAATTCAGCAGTATCGACTTATCTGTGGATCTTGAATTATGGATCATTTTTGCTATTACTGTTATTATTTTTATGGGTTCAAGATAAAAGGTATTAACACAAAAATATGGTCAAACAAAACGTCATTCAAATGCAATCACTTCTATAAGGATTAACTTAACGATTTTGGCAATATTGACTTATATGTAGATGTTTTCTTGCTTATCATGTTTGCTTTTTAAAGTTTCTATATAAAATTGAGAATGGAAATGGGGAATGTGTCAAAGTGACAACAACCCGACCAAAAAGCAGACAACAGACGAAAGCCACCAATGGGTCTTCAACACAGCGAGAAAATCCATATCTATTATAGCTTCAAGATAATAGGCAAAACACAACAAAATGGTAAAAATCGTCATTAAAGGTCATTTAATCCTGTATAGAAATGCCCAACAATTTCAGCAATATATACTAACCTACAAGATATTGTATATTGTATTATTTAAGTTCTTTAAGTTTTCTTATCTTTCATTTCGTGTTTTCAAGATAATAGGCCAAAATGCCATAATAAACTTTGGTAAAAATCGTTATTAAAGAGCAATAACTTTAGTAAGGAGTCGACTGATGATTTTCCTCATTTAACTTATTTGTAGGTCTTTTTTGATATATGAAGTTTGTGTATATCTATTATAATTTTCTATATGATAGACAAAAATGAAAAAAAAAAAAACAAAAAAACAAAATAGTAAGGGCAATTACTATAAAAGTCTTCTGACAGTATTGATTTAAATGGACAGTAAGTAGCCCCTGTCAGGGTTTCTCTATCTATTGCGGGTTCAAGATAATAGAGAAAACTTTCATTTTATCCCCTTTTTGTACTTTTAGCCATGTTGACCATTTTTGTTGGCAGGCGGTCATCGGACAGCTTTTCAAAAACAAGATAACACAATGATGTTGGCAAACTTGGCCCATTTCAGATGAGAACATTTTTGTAACAGTTAACAGAAGACGACGACGTAAGACGGACGCCAAGTGATGAGAATGCTTAAGACCCATTGGTGGCCTTGGACTGTTTTCTGCTCTTTTGTCGGGTTGTTGTCTCTTTGACCCATTCTCCATTTCCATTCTCAATTTTACTACTTTGAAATTTGAACCGAATGAGCTAAAATAGAATTTTGCTATTGCCTAGATAGCTTATTTGAAAATTTTAATGTCTTGTTTATTTAGTTTATTGCAACTTTTGTATTTTTCGATGAGAAAATCTACCTTAATTTATCAACAAATATTAGAGGATAACAATTCAAAGGTTGCCAGGAATTCACTGTAACGAAAACAATGCATCAAAATGATTTAAACTCGCGGATTGAATACTAAATAAAATCAATCAATCTGCTTGACATCATATATGCAACACAATGATTTCTACAAACGCTTCAACAAATCAAATGAAAATTTTATATTGTGGTTTACAATTTGGTAAAAATGGATAATCACATCTTTATGCATTGTATAAGTAGGCATCATTACGTGAATGGTTGTGTGAAGACACTTCATTTGAGACCCAAATCTAAATGATCGAAGCAGAATATAATTAAACTATTATGGGTAGTAGTCTCAAGAGACGTGTACTAAATTGTTGGAGGGTTTGGATTGGGGGTCCTTCAATTCTGTATTCTTTAATTTGTTAAGCCATTTTTCTCTATACTTTATAGATTATAGATTTTGCCAATTATTCTCTATTCTTTATATTTAAGCACCTCTCTATTCTCTATTCTAATTTTTTTTTTACCTATTTTTCTCTTTTTTATATTTTTTTGCTCTTTATTTTGCTCTTTTGGCCTATTATTCTCCATTCTGTAAACCCTTCAACATTTATAATGTGAATATCTGATTACAAGTTCAGCAAAACGACATATTATTTCGGTATAAATGTTGATTTTTGTTATTAATTGATTAAAGCCCAACTAAATATTATTGTTATAAAACTATGAACCTTCACGGTCCTACATTCTGTCGATACTTTTTTGAACAAGATCATGTTTTCTCTGTAGTCTTTACACTAAATCCATTGTCTGTTTTGATTGATGTTTTACTATTTTTAGTAGTTGTTACTTTGAACTAGCTATCATAGGGGAGTTGAGATCTCACAAAACATGTTTAACCCGCCGCATTTTTGTGCCTGTCCCAAGTCAGGAGCCTCTGGCCTTTGTTAGTCTTGTATGTTTTTAAATTTTATTTCATTCATATGTTTTGAATTTAGTGTGACGTCCATTTTCACTGAACTAGTACACATTTTCACTAAAGCCCGCCTCCGGGTGCGGGATTTTCTCGCTGTGTTGAAGACCCATTGGTGGCCTTAGGCTGTTTTCTGCTCTTTGGTCGGGTTGTTGTCTCGTTGACACATTTCCCATTTCCATTCTCAATTTTATGCAGTAACTTTGAGTACTCTTAGATCGGTACTTTGTATTTTGTGTGGGTTTTTTTTGCTGTGCGTTTTGCTGATCCGGTAAGACAAATCCTTATTATCTGATTTTTACAGTTTGTTTTTCTGTTGTGCTGTTACCACTGTCCCAAGTTAGAGCAAAGGTTGAGCGCACACTAACATGATTAATCCCGCCACATTCCTTATGTGCCTCTTCCAAGTCAATAACCTATAATTGAGTGGTTGTGTTTGATTGCTGTCTGCCATATTTGTTTATTGTTTATTGTTTTGAGCCTAAATACTTTGAAGTGTTCCACATCTTGTCATATTGAGGCTTTTAATAGCTTACTATACGGTATGGATTTTGCTCATTGTTGTAGGTCGTATGGGGACTTATAGTTGTTTACATCCTCGTTCTGGGACATCTGTTGGATGTTTGTCTCAAAGAAAATCATAGCACGTCTAATTATCATATTTTTATTTTTAAGAAAAGAGAGGCGAAAGCTTCTAAAGAGATATTCAAACTCATAAGTCGACAACATACTGACAATGCCATGGCAAGGAAAGAAAAACGATCAAACGACAAATAACAGTAAACATAAAACAATACAGAGAACTAACGAATGAGCAACACGAACCCCACCAACAAGCCGCGGGTGATCTCAAATGTTTCGGAAGGGTAGACAGATCTTGTTCCACATATGGCACCGTATGTTTCTCATGTACAAACCCGGTGATAAGTCAAATTCGGTTGGTCACATTCGAGGAGAGGACAGGATTGTGGTTACAATTAGGATTCGGCATTCTAATGGGAACCAACCGCTTCTGGCCGGCTTGTTTCTTTATTCATATGAGGCTGACGTCATACAGGAGCTTCTTCGAAAGAATGAAAAGAAGCTTGATTTATCCTTTAACTTCAAGTTCCGCTTTAAAATGATGTCCTCTCATCAAATAATTCAAAGTTTGGTGACTATGTTAAACGCATCTATCCCAACGAACTTGCAATAAAGGATATAACAGATACAGTTAATTCTGCCTCATATCTTGACTTACATATAGAAATTGACATTGAAGGTCGGGTGAGAATAACACCTTTATGACAAAAGAGATGGTTTCAGCTTCCCAATAGTGCACTTTCCATTTCTATGTAGCAAAATGCCATCACCGCCTGCATATGGAGTATAATCTCTCAGTTGAAACGATAATACAGGGTTTGCGTTTTCTATCATGATTTCCTTGATAGAGGGTTGATGCTCACAAGGAAGCTATTAAACCAATAGTTCCAAGTGGAGAAGTTGCAATTATCCCTTCGAATATTTAACGGAAGCCATCACGAGTTGGTTTTTTGTTGCGGAATATCTGTTTCACAGATGAAGACGGACATGCTCCTATCGTCGTAATCCCGTCCCCCTTTCCCCCGAATGTGACCTACCGAATTAGACTTATCACTGGGTTTGTACTTACATTAGCAACACGAAAGGTGACTTATGTAGAGCAGCATCTGCTTACCCGTCCGAAGCACCTGAGATCACCCTCGAATTTTGGTGGGGTTCCGGTTGTTCAGTCGTTATCTTTCTATGTTGTGTTTTGTTCCTTTTGTTCTTTTTTTTGCCATGGCGTTGTCAGTTTATTTTCGAATTATGTATTTGAATGTCCCTTTAGTATCTATTTTGGAACATATCGGTCGTCATCTGTGAAATTGATAGCTTGTATATTCAAACAAATGTTGACAAAAATAAATATATTTATTTAAAGTCAGGAACAAAAAAATCATACATGTATTTTGGATTCGAACAATTGCTATTTCCATTTAAGTGTACATTAATTATTAAAATAAGGCAAATACCCCTAGGCGCTAAATGGATGAATTATTATCATTAGTATTCCAATTTTATGATATTTTATCTTCTTTGGTAGGAATATTTAGAACCATCTTTTATTAGGTTCAAATGTTTGAAAAAAATAGAAAAAAATGTATGTTGTGATGTTACACTATTGTTTCAGAAAAAGGGTGAAGGTTTGGTACCATTAAAACGTTTAAACCCGCTGCATTTGTTTGCACCTGTCCTAAGTCAGGAATCTGATGTTCAGTAGTTGTCGTTTGTTGATGTGGTTCATAAGTGTTTCTCGTTTCTCGTTTTTTATATAGATTAGACCGTTGGTTTTCCCGTTTGAATAGTTTTACAGTAGTAATTTTTGGGGCCCTTTATAGCTTACTGTTCGGTGTGAGCCAAGGCTCCGTGTTGAAGACCGTACTTTGACCTATAATGGTTTACTTTTATAAATTTTGACTTCGATGGAGGGTTGTCTCGTTGGCACTCATACCACATCTTCTTATATCTATATATGGTATATAATAGAGTCTTGTGTGCGGTGGATGCATAAAAGTGTTTAACTTCGTGTCATATCAACAAACACACCACATATAACTAACGAATACATCAAGTTTAACACATATTGGTTTTGTCTGCAAATTTAATTCAGTGATATCAGGTAAGAAATAAATGAAGAATGCATACCAAGCTCTTTGAGATAAAAATGCATATTAATTCAAGATAGAAAAATATAACATTTGAAGAAATAAAAACTTATTACATAAACCTCAGTAATGAAGGAAAACAGTGGGATGAATCGTACTGAACTGACAAAGACACAAAATCAATAGAAATTATTCATTATTTATAGTTATAATTACTTACTTACTGATATTATCAAGTCAGACATAATTAGTACATTTCGTAATTTTAACATTTGCATTCAATAGTTCATAAAAGCGAACCTGTATAACAAATAGCTATATAATGATCTGTACTAGCTTTTAGTTGCTGACGAGTACTTTCAAACCCTTTGTTTAAGTGATGTTTTTTTTTAACTCACAGCACATGAATATATACAAATATACTTCTTAAGAAGAATGAAAAGAAGCTAGCAATATCCTTTAACTTTTCGTTCCGCTATACAGATGATGTCCTCTCACTAAATCATTTAAAGTTTACATACTAGGTTAAGTGCATCTATCCCATCGAAATTGAAATAAAGGATGCATCAGATACACTTAAGTCTGCCTCATATCTTGACTTAAATATAGAAAAATGACAATGAGGGTCGGTTGAGAACAAAACTTTACGACAAAAGAGATGATTTCAGCTACCAAAATGTGAGACTTTCCATTTCTACGTAGCAACATTGTAACGACGCGTGCATATGGAGTATACATCTCCCATTTTTTAAATGTTTGTAATGTCTATACCGGTAACAGTCTTGTCTATCTTCTTAATGAAAAACTTCCGGTCAAGTTACAGTGTTTGAAAATTTACATGACAAATGGTTAATGGATGTGGTGATGTCTAAGGGTTAGATAAGAGTCAATTACCAATCCGCAATTGCGTGATGCCTAATCACTTATTTTATAGGATTAACACGACGAGTGTCATACATGTGGAGCAGGATCTGCTTACCCTTCCGGAGCACATGAAATCCCCCCGGGTTTTTGGTGGGGTTCTTTGTGCTCCGTCTTGGGTTTTCTATGTTGTGTTTTGTATAATGTTGTTTGTTTTTTTGTCGATTTTACTTTTCTTGCTATGTCATTGCCAGTTTATTTTACTAATGTGTTTAAATGTCCCTTTGGTATCTTTTGCCTCTCTTTTATAGACAGTTATAAGATTTGGAAGCCTCCCTTTCGATGAACATTGTAAAAAAATATATTTGTATGAACCAGGTTTTTCGTAGTTTGATAAGTGGAACCAGTTTCTTTGATAGTTAAAGGTATGCTAGTCATTAAAATAAAATCCGATGTTTCATCTACAAATGTGCGATGTATTTATAAGTCTAAACCAAATTAAATGCGTAAAGGCAGAAGTGTGTAAACTGGTGAAGAGAAACAATAGAATAGTAACTCTTATGTAAATTGTTAACGTCGGTAACCAAACTATATATGAAGAACTTTTCAAAACTGCATTCATATAATAAAAAAGGTTAAAGGATGCGACAGATAAGGTGGAATTCAAAATTTATATCGAAGAAAAACTGACGATTGCAAAAAACAAATTACAACGAATGGACAAACAAATCAACAAAACACGACATAGAAAAAATAAAGGAGCACACCATCCCCCACCCAAAACATGCTTTTGAAATATACATTCAACTCATTTTGTTTTGTGTTCATTGTTTATCGAACATCTTACAACATCGTTTTTGTTTGTTAATCTTATTACATAAACTGCTAAGAAAAAGAATCAGGTATTGACAATTTCTTTGGAAACATTTAATTCCACGGCACTTACCACAGAGGAAATTCTGAACAAGCATAGGTCCGTACAATCTTCTTTGGGAATTTCAACTAATGATGAAATACCGGTTCTTCTTTCACCATATTGGATACCAAAATCACATACGACATCATAATGCTTGCCAAAAACTATTTGAAATCTTTTCAAATTATTAACATTTTATCAGGAATCAAAGCCTGACCTTCAAAACTACTGTGAAACTAGCTACTTTAGGGGTGATGTGAATCAGATGTGGATACTAAAACGTTTCTTTTAGAACACATACAATATAAGCATATTTCCTCTTGCAATAGTATAAAATAGTTGACCTCTAACTTTTACACTAGTATTTAATTATGAATAAACTGTTTACAAAACACAGAATTTTTCCGAAATACTCAGAATTTTCTACCCCCGAAATATATTACCTTTGCTGTATTTGACAAAACCCTTCGAAAGTTTGTGTCCTCAATGTTCTTCTTCAACTTCATACTTTATTTAATCTTTTTAACATTTTTGATTTGGGCGTCACTGATGAGTCTTTTGTAGACGAAACGCGCGCCTTGCGTACAACACTCTAATCATATAATCATGGTGAGTTTATATGAAAGGTGCAGTGCATGCGTAGAAAATGTGTCGTATTATATTTATTATGGAAAAGAAATAAAATCAGTAAATACAAAGTTTGTTAATGGAATCTGAAGTTTACTGAAGTTGAGATATACATTTTGTGGGTGTATCCTTGGCTTTTTACAGATCGAGAGACCAATAATGAAACTAATCGTTAATAAAAGAAACGAATGGAATTATAAGAACGAAAGTACAAGACGAAAATGCATGATACATTAATTTATTAATATATTTTAGGCGAAAATCTATCCATAACATATTGATAAAAGCAACAGTTACAGTAAGAATATCTAGAATGTTGGGCAGCCCTATAATATAAAAGGTGTGGTGCATGCGTAGACATTGTACCGTATTATATCAATAATGGAAAAGAAATTAAAACTGTATATACAAAGTTTGCCAATGGAATCTGAAGTTTACTGAAATTTGGTTATAAACTTAGTGGATACATCCTTTGCTATTTACCGATCAAGAGACCAATAATTGAACTAATAGCTAATAAAAATAAAAGAATGGAAAAATAAGAACAAATATACAAGATGAAAATGCATTGATTTATTGATAAATTCTTAATTTTCGAACTCTTTCACTGGTATTTGGACGTACATCAATTAGCATTTTTTTTATATTCAAGAAGACCCAATCATTTTGCTTACAAATAAGTAAACCGGTTTTTTTTACGTTGATCAATAAATTCCAATATATAACATATTAAATTCTTAAACAAACGTTTACTATCAATAAAATACAAATAAAAAGCTGTTATTGCAAACTGATGCTTCTCGAACTGAACATTTATTGAGTGACAACATTTTTATTTCAAGGGTTCAATATTCTAGTATGCTTAGAGGGATAAAACATTACTTAATTTTTCACCTGTATAAATGTGATACTATTCATAGTGAAATAAATGTACCATACCAAAGATTTTTAAGCAACAGTGACCTGTTGACCTTAAATCAATGGACTTCTTATCCTTTCCTTTTTTCCTTAATCTGTATAAGATGCATTCCAATCAAGCACGGGAGACTCGGGTTACAATCCTGAAACCATTCCCAATTTGCTTCTATTTTTGATAACGGTAACCTTGGTCTGATATATTGATCCTTAAAATCAGTAGTCTTCTTCCCCTTCCCTTTAACTTCCATTTGTGTAAGTTCATTTCGATCAAGCTAGGGATACTCAAGTTACCATAAGGAAACCGTATGTTTAGAACACATGGAAGGACGGTGCAAGCAATTAATATATGCTCCGAAATTTTGTTTCGCGGAACAAAAAAAAAAAGAATCTGACAGCAGTTTAAAGAGCAAAATGAGTCAACACAGAAAACACATATTTGAGTGATATTTGGTTGCAAGTTACATGGGTTTTGATGCTCTTGTTTAATCAATGGTGTTAAATACACAATGAAAAAAATTATAAGATGATCATAAGATTCTTTAAATATAATTGCAAAACAGCAAATATCACGTGATGAAATAGTATACTAGTAAATGCAGCAAAAATAAATCAGAGTAATAATTTTAAATGTGTCAATTTTTTTTCAAATCACTATTATCTTCAACAAACTTCTTATCTGTAAACCGACAGCAGGTTTCCTGAGTTTGCATACACTGACTCACTGTTAAGTAATTCCTTTAGAGCACAATAACAAAACTTAAATTGCTCCTAAAATAGACAGCGGATAAGGTTTATAGAGTCAAGTTATTATTCATTTTGCATTTTTTTTATATTATTTGTTTATCTTTTTCTGATGTAATTAGTTATATTACATTGACACGGAAGTAAAAACCTAATCCAATGAAAGAAAGCTAATAGTTTCATTTTCTTCTGATAAATCCGGAAAAATATAACATCAGCTATGCGAATTGTTCATATTGATCAATTACCCTCGGATTTTGTTCAGTTTTATTTTGACATTTAATCAGGCACATTCACATCCGACTAAACGGGACCACCTTATGTTCTTCGTATGGTTCGAGTTTACGATCCTCGTTTAAGGGTATGTAGTGAGTTTCAGATGTTTCTTTCTTTTTACTTTATATTATCTAAATTGTCCCAAGTACAAGTACCATATATTTTTTCAATTTTTATACGAAAAAAAAACCCACCGGCAATTATAGAACTACATATACCGTACTTTATCTATTAGATGCATAACGATCGGAAGTTACTCCTCTTAATAGATTCAGTGTTTTTTAAAACTTACAATACTTGACAAAAATTGAGGCCGTCGAGTTTGAATTCGTCTTGCGACTTGTAAGATGTCAATTTCTTCATCTATTTCCATTTTCTCTAAAACTAAGTCCAAAGTTACAAATATGCCACACCTCGTACAACCATCCCTAAATAAAATATGGTTCATTATGCTAATTTCAATTATTTCAGACATGCACGTATTTTAAAATTATAACAACGTGGTGATGGAGAGAATAATCGGGTTATCTATCAAAAGCTCACAAAAATTACTTCAGACTTTGATATAGTCTCTTTGTTCTGTTTTTCTCTGTTCTGACCGAATATTCATAGCTCTTGTGTGAAGGACAATTCGGTTCACAATGCAATTTTGAACCGTTTTACTGAAGCAATGCGTTGCTGCTGTTGCGCATACCTTAACGTAACACGTAACAAGCAAGTCAGTCCACGTACCCTAGAGCAATACATAACAGTCAATTAACGTACCCTAGAACAACGCGTAACAAACATTTCACGTTCCCTTAAGGGCATACGATACAGTTACAGGAGAGGTAATGACGTTGCCAACATAAAATGTAATTTTTCGCGACGTTCAACTGTAACATATCGGGAAAAGAGGCAATTATTGACTGATATTTATCATTCAGACTGATTTAACTCGAAATCGAGTTCACGGACCCCGCTTTTTAAAAAAGACATTTGGCTTTATTATGAATGAAGATTATTTTTGCCAATTTTGATAAACAAATCACCGATGCATTTTTTTAAATTAGATAAATAAACAGCAAAAAAATGCCGTTTTTTTTTTTATTAAAATCATGAAAATGTGATAAAAATGAATCATTTCGAAGGAAGTGTTACACAAATTCAAAGCACATTATGTAGAGAAGATATCACAGATGTTTTTACAAGATTCTGCTTGCGTTTATCTTTTGAAACAAAAAAGTAAGGTATGTCTTTTCAAAGGTTAGAAATGTCCAAGAAACCGAAATTTCCAGTAAATTTCTAAAATTTCGACCCCATTTATCTCTAAAAGTAGCACATGGAGGTATATCTTTTATTACATATTCAAAACTGTATCGTATGACCTTAAAACAACGCGTAACAGCTCTTTCATGTAGTTGCAACTAGTGTAATGCCAGTAGTCTGAACTTCTAGCATTTCTGTGTTGCCATGAAATATCATTGATATTGTCATATTTATAAATTAACAAAACTTTCAAATGTTCGAAATCCTCAGTATTTTTTACCCTAAGAATAGATTACCGTAGCTATATTTTGCAAAACCTTTCGGAATATTTTTTCTTCAATGCTTTGTACTTGATTTGGCATTTAAACGAGTTTTTTTTTTTCAATCGACACTGATGAGGTCTTTTGAAGACGGAACGCGCGTCTGGTGTACATAATATCAACCTGGTGTCTCTGTTTTTTTTTTTTTTTTTAAAGTTGTTCATGTTCTTCAATCGGAATAAACGATATTCCATGCATTTGTAATGAAACTTTGATTTAACAATTCAAGGTTGATAATGCAGAAAATTCAATCAGTAAGTAAAAGGGGTGACATGTTTTCAATAGATACATATCCCTACAGGAACTCGAACCATATTCTCGTGTTAGTTGCATCAAGTTGCTCTAGCGTACACAAACAAGGTATAACGTGTTGCTCTATGGTACTTGAACGAACTGACAGTGTTACTCTAAGGTACGTGATCAAACTATTACACGTTCATCTCGCGAAGGTGTAAAAAATGCCTTCGTGACTAGAAATAATGTTTGTGCCGTAGGTACTTAATCACAATTCCCTAATGACAGCAGTGCTGATTATCAATTATACTATTTACCGGATTTGTAATAACATAAGTAACACGACGGGTGCCACATGTGGAGCAGGATCTGCTTACCCTTCCGGAGCACCTGAGATCACCCCCAGTTTTTGGTGGGGTTCGTGTTGCTTAGTCTTTGGTTTTCTGTGTTGTGTCATCTGTACTATTATTTGTCTGTTTGTCTTTTTATTTTTGGCCATGGCGTTGTCAGTTTGTTCTCGATCTATGAGTTTGACTGTCCCTCTGGTATCTTTCGTCCCTCTTTTATAAGAATTTAATTTGCCGAATAATTAGTGCAATATAGCATCACATTTTTTCAACCGCTCTCTCGACATGAGAAGGAAGTGACGATGCCCCTACACGCACGAATAATGTTGTTGTGAAGTTTTGTTGTTGCAACCCCCAAACAAAAGGTAATAAAAATTATCATTTAAGGGCAATCTTTCCTATTAATGATTTCTGCAAAATTCAGTTGATTGTGCAAGGTTGTATAGCCAGCGGAGGTCGTTAAAACTCTCATTTGTTGTTGCAAAATTCAAGTGGTTTTTGAATTGCTTTGTTGATCTTTTTTTGTATTCAAAGTTTCCATGTTTTATAGCTTCAAGACAATAGACAAAAACACAGTTAAACAACAAGGAGTCAAGAGACGATTATGGCCATGTTAAGTTACTTGTAGGTATTAATGTGGTTTTTTTTCATGTTATAGAATTATCAATTATTTTTATTGCCAGTTCATTAGTAGATTGTTTTCTATATTGATTTTCTACTGCAGTTTCAGAAAAGAAGATTACAAAAGGAAAACATTTGTAAAAACTTACCAAAATTTACCAAATTAATGAAAATTGGTAAAAATTGACTATAAAGGGCAATAACTCCTTAAGGGGTCAAATGACCATTTTGGTCATGTTGACTTATTTGAAGATCTTACTTTGCTGAACATTATTGCTGTTTACAGTTTATCTCTATCTGTAATAATTTTCAAGATAATAACAAAAACGGCAAAATGTCCTAAAAATTACCAATTCAGGGCAGCAACCCAACAACCAGTTGTCCAGTTCATCTGAAAATTTGAGGGCAGATAGATATTTACTTGATAAACAAGTTAATTCCTGTAAGATTTGCTTTAAACATTTTTCAACCGCGACGACGGACGACGACGGACGACGACGGACGCCGACGGACGACGGACGACGGACGCCAGGATCCAGGTCGATTAAAAGACATTTTAACAGAAGCAAGTTTTAAACATACACTGAACGAATAAGTTTGATCTATGACACAATATAAATACAATATTAAAACGAACGTGCCTATCGAAATGGCGTTAAATAAAACAACGTACACAGGTAAATTTAAATATAATAATTTTGTTGTTAGGAGTACGGAAGAAAACATTTTTACATGAGAAGGAAGTGACGATGCCCCTACACGCACGAATAATGTTCACTAAAACTAAAAAGTTTTTGAGTGAAATGCAACGAACTCGAAAGCGGTTTATTATATTATACTATTCAATAATAGTAATAGTAATAATATTTCAGCTTAAAATTATTTTTCTCTTTCTAATTTTATTTACATTCTGAGGCGTACAAGAAGCCTGAAAACGCCCGGTGTTTACATTTTACGCCGGAAGCATATATATGACGTCATCTTGTTTATTTTTCAAAGACGATAGCATCACTGATTTGTTTATTTGCATTTGAATAGAGATAACCCTATTGTATTTGAAGCTTGGCCTACGTAAAACGTGGGTTTTACTATCAAAAATTTAGTTTACCTGGTAGTATAAATAAGATGGACGTAACGCGGAACATCCAATTGTGTGTATTAATGCGTCTGCGCTTAAAGTAGATATAATGTGGTTACACTGGTTAACGATATATAGGTCATCATATTAGAATCAAGGTAAATCAATGTGTGAGTAGCAATGTAAAAGGGGTATATTTTGTTCTGTTGAAAATGTTTACTGATAAGAAATCTTTGGAAGATGACAATAAACTTCAATACTAAACATCATTACTTTGCAAGTGTGGCACATTCACAATGACTGTGTTATCTTTTTGGAAGTGTAGATGCATGGGGGTTAAATCAATGATTTCAAATCAAGGTGTGTGCGATTTAAGGCATTTTACATATTTGGATGGCCAATACATTCAAACAACACTGAGGCTCATAATGATAAAAAAATATATAAATGGGCTTATTACTGAACGCTAAATTTCCTCAGAATATTATGAAATTTTCATGATATATTCGATGATACGATTAGCATTTAAACAACATATTTTAAATGATGCTTCAATATACCAAATGCAGGCTTCGTAAGCTATTCTAATAAAATAATCTAACTTTTTTCCAATTCAGTGGCGCAATGTTTAAAAACACCTGTCTAGGGTAAACATTTTGAAATGAAAACGTACTGCGCTCCTTAGAATATACCGAGATTTTGTCGATATTGGTATTGACTTTGCACTTATTTCATTGTTTATATAGTTTATTCAGTTACATTCGTTTGTTTTTTTATTCTTATCAAAATAGTATTCGATTTATTAGTGACTTTGATATGTATAGATTCATATTTATAATATATTGTATTACAAACTTGCAAATGACGACTATGGATTCACTATCTTCACGTGTAGTCCTGGAGACCTTTTCCATGAAATCAACCATAGTCTTTGTTGAGTTTGGCATCGTGTTATTATCTCCCCAATCGTTATAAACAAAAACAGTTATAAGTCTTTCTTCTTTCTTGTTCTACAACATTTTTTAAAATATATAAATTTACACAAAAATGAGGTCTTCAAAACCACATACCATGCAAACGCTGAGCTAAATGCTATCGTTTCGTATTTAAAGTGTAGTGAAATGGTTAATATATTATCTTAGTGGTACAATTCTTTAATGTAATAGATATGCAGTTTTAAAATTAACATTAAGAGGAAGCTGTAGACTACAAGAAGCATGTATCGTTCACCTGACAACTTTTGCATAAAATTGAAACAATGCAAAAATAACATTTGTTTTGAATAGAGAATCTGTTTTGTCGTTCTGATCGTTTTTGCTGGACAGCGTTTTTGTCTTTCCATTATAATTTTCGACAAAATAGGCAAAAATAAAATGTATCCATATGACATCATACCCTGCTCGCACTATGCCATTTCCGTGTTCAGTTAATCCAGATATCTTAATCAAAAATCTCATTTGGCATTTCACATCAAATTGAATATGTATACTAAATATCGGATTGATGTCATCACAACTTCAAGGTAATCTTCATTAAACCATATCTTTTAACCTGACGGTAAGAACGGACCGACGGATAGACGGAAACACAGACTAGAAATCCCAATGCCCACTCGAATGCTAATCATACAAATGCATAAATCGGGATACTTTTGTGAATTAGGGAGCAACAACTCGTGTAAGGAGTCATATAGACTATTTGTGGATCTTTTGTTTCTGATTATTTTTCTATTTTAAGTTTTAGTCGACCGATGATATTCTTTAAGATATTGGGTAAAACATTAAAATTAGTAACAAATGATCATGTAAAGGCAATAATTCCTATACTGAGCCGCCTGACGGCTTCTGCCATTTTAATTATTTGTAGATCTAAAATATCTTGCTGAGGATTGTACTGGTGTTTAAAGTTTATAAATATACTATTAGTTTTCAACAAAAAAACGCAAACATGATTAGAATTGTTTTTGTAGAGGAATTACTCCTATAAGTAGTACACTGATGAATTCGGTCATTTTAACATTTCAGTCCAGTACACTTGTGTTTACATGAATTATTATCGGTATGATTATAATTTATAAATTAACTGTTTACAAAACTTTGAATTGTACGAAGTGCTAAGAATTTCCTACCCTAGGAATATATTACCTTAGCTGTATTTAACAAAACCATTCGGAATTTGGGTCCTTAATGCTCTTTACTCGTCCTTGATTGGCCTTTAAATTTATTTTAACGACCGCAACTGATGGGTCTTTTGTAAAGGAAACGCGCGTCTGTCGTACAAAATTATAAGCCTTGTATCTTTGATAAGTTGTTTTTACTTATTTGGATATCTTATTGTGCTGATCAATTTCTCTCTATATACTATAGATTTTACCCAGAACGAAGAAAGGGTAAAATCATCATCAACGGGCAATAACTTTAATAAGTAGTCGACTGTCTATTCAATCATGTTGTCTCATTTGCCAATCTTGTGTAACCGATCATTTTGCTGTTAAGGTTTGTCTTTATTTATTATAGCGTTCAACATTACAACAAAAACTCAACAATAGTAAAAATGCTTTTAAAGAGGCCATCAAATTCACGCTCACCGTTGAAAATTGATTTAATATATACTAAAACGTACTTCAGAAATACAAAAGTTCCATAGAAAACAATACAAAATTATGTATCGAAAAGTTATAAATTATCACCATTTAGCGTTTAGTGTGTATTTCTTACTGGGCGCCATCTGATTAACCATCGACATGACCCATGAAAACTGTCGATGGTCAATTGACCCGTTATTCTCATAAATATAAACAGAAAGATAAGCCAATAATAGGTAGACAGGTTAGCACTTTCAGCAGTTTAATGTCGATTTGTGTTTAGTTCTGTGTGATCTTATTGTATAGAGAAAAACATAAATTAAGTATAAATCGTTTGATGTGTTTGAGCTTTTGATTTTGCCATTTGATTAGGACTTTTACGACAAAAGAGATGATTTCAGCTTCCCAATTGTGACCTTTTCATTTTTAAACCAAAAGTTCCAAATGGTGAAGTTGAAATCATCACTTCGAAAATTTTACGGACGCCATCACGAGTTGGTTGACCTTTATGGAATATCCGTTATACAGATGATATCGGATATGTTCCTTATGTCGTAACTGCAATCCCGTTCCCTTTTCACGAATGTGACCTACCGAAGTAGACTATTTACCGGCTTTGTAATAACATGAGCAACACGACGGGTTCCACATGTGGAGCAGGATTTGCTTATCCTTCCGGGCACCTGAAATCACCCCCCAGTTGTTTGTGGGGTTCGTTTTGTTGTTGTACCCCTATTTGTGACATTTTGTTCACGTATCGTTGTCAATATAATGGAATTTGATGCGACTGTCGTACAAGTGAGGGGTTCAGCGCTATAAAACTAGGTTCAATTTACCATTTTCTACATAAGAAAATGCCTGTACCAAGTCCGGAATATGACAGTTGTTGTCCATTCGTTTGATGTGTTTGTGCTTTTGATTTTGATTTTGCCATTTGATTATGGACTTTCCGTATTGAATTTTCCTCGGAGTTCAGTATTTTTGTGATTTAACTTTTCACATACTCATAATCTGCATAAGACTGATTATTTGCAGACCGAACCATCAACGAAATCGGTCTTCCTTTCCTAGTTTCAATTATTTGCTGAAATTATTTTTAATCACTGGACATGCTGAGCACATGCGCAAACCATCTCCTACTAAGGGTCAACTTATTGGTTTCATGAATATAGACTCAAATTAGGTCAAATTATTGTCTTGCAAGACATTGATATATCAACAATGTTTTCTGCCTTATTTTAACAAAATTAAACCAAAGATTGTCTCAAATATAACAATATTCATTTATTTTTACAAGACTTGCATTTATCCCATTAATCAATTTTCCATTATGGCTTCCAGTTTTGTTGGTAGGAAGGTGAGATCGTGTTTGGAGTATTCATAAAAAAGAGTGCAACACAACGACATAAATGACCTAATGACAACAATCGGCAGGTGCCAGTCTGTGTCTTAAACCGTTGTCGCTGAACTTAACAGAGACGATAAAAAAAGATTTCATGAGCACCAAGTTTTACGAAATACAAAAAAAATTAAAAAAAATAAAATAATTACAACTTTAAGATATAAATAAAGACAACCAATGACCATTTGAAAATAAGGGTGTGTGGTATGATTGCCAATGAGATAACTATTCAACACAGTTCAAATGAAGTGGATGTAAGTAATTACAGGCAACCATACGGCCTTCAACAATGAGAAAATCCCATAGTGTATAGTCGGCTATACAAGGCCCGACATAAAAAGTTAAACAATTCAAACGAGTAACTAACATGATGATTTATAACAAACAATTTACGAAAAACAAATATGACAGACATGAACCAACGACTACCATAGAGTTACAGGCTTCTTACTTTTTAAAGGTACATAAAGAATGTGGCGGGGTTAAAAATGTTTGTGAGCATTCAGTTCTCCCCTAACCTTAGAGAATGGTGTAACAGCACAACATAAGAACAAACGGTAGAATTCAGTTGCAAAAATTGGCTTAACTCAAAAGACACAAATACAACTTACATAAAACATGTCAAACTGTACCCAGACTTTTAAAATGTTCGTATTTGGTTGCCATTTGCTTTAAGATCAGTAGCAAATATTTCATGCATATCATGACGATCTAGAATTCGAAATGACGCCTGTATTATACCTTTCTGTTCAAAATATTTGACATCTTCATTTGTATCAATTACTTCAAACAACCGATACATTCCTCGAAATCTACTGGAAGCTCACTCAATTTAATAACATTAATATCAAAACAATAAAAAATAGTTTAAATCTACCTTATGTCTTAGTGAAATTGTTAATTTATCTTGTAATACATTTGACGAATTTCTGCTTATGATGAAATTATCGTTGCTGAATCTGTGGTAAGTATTGCTCGGTATTACATCCTAGAAAAGACAAAATAAATAATATGAGGTTTGAGTAATAATTAATTAAGGTTAATTAACTTATCTGTGCTTTCACGTTTGCGGTTTGGTGGATTACTTTTAATAACAAAATACTAAAAGTTGTTAATACATATGTGTACCTTGGTTCATTTTTACACTACAAATGGAAAGTTCATGCATACTCACAAAGTGTATGCTCAGCAAGGATCTAGAGTCGTGTATTCTCTTGTGAGAATTGATGGTTCTGTCTTATGCTATGCATATGTATAAATATGGGGTTTCCATCGTGCTAGAAATTTGGAACTCATTCATAAATGCATTTGTAGATTTGTATTAAAATAAGGTAAACACGTACCTGCATGTTTTCTATATGGCAAACCTTTCCCTCTATTTATTACCAGAAAACTTAAAGTTTTGAAATACTTGTAACATAGTGTTATAAAAAACGAAGGTTGTATACGATGTTTATAGACAATTATATGAATATGCTAACAATGATTATGTAAACTGGCCTCCACTGTCCCAGGTTAGGGGGATGGTTGAGCGCTCACAAACATGTTTAACCCCGCCACATTTTTTATGTGCCTGTCCCAATTCAGTAGCCTGTAGTTCAGTGGTTGTCGTTGGTTCATGTCTGTCATATTTGTTTTTCGTATATTGTTTTGTTATAAATTAGGCCGGTAGTTTTCTCAATTGAATTGTTTCATATTTTGCATGCCGGGGCCTTTTATAGCCGACTATACGGTATAGATTTTTCTCATTCGTAAATGCCGTATGGTTGCCTATAATTGCTTACATCCACTTCATTTGAACTTTGGTGGATAGTTGTCTCATTGGCAATCATACAACATCTCCTTATTTTTGTATTTGAAAATGTCGTGATCTTTATTTGATCTTCGGTTAAATTATGTATGATTAAGATGCTAGCACAATCTGTATGGATGCTATTTAAACTCGCAATATACTTCAATACTTGCAGAAATGGTCAACAACTGCTCAAGAATGTAATAAACCTTGTATTTATAGTAGATTTAAATTTACTTTTTGCTTTGAAAAATATCTTATCTTAATTTTAACGCTAATGTTTGTCTGTCACTAAAGTCAACACGGTGGAACATTGCAGTTATATGTTAAAGTTTGTCGTTACCATAATATTCCGAGAGACAATCGTTTATTCTTATGCTGTTTAATGTATTTTATTGGAGACGAGTTTAATTTTTTCTAGTTTTCAGCTTACAGATATGGGCGAACACAAATTTGCATATGTAGATATAGGAAGATGTGGTGTGAGTGCCAATGAGACAACTCTCCATCCAAATAACAATTTATAAAAGTAAACCATTATAGGTCAATGTACGGCCTTCAACACGGAGCCTTGGCTCACACCGAACAACAAGCTATAAAGGGCCCCAAAAGTACTAGTGTAAAACCATTCAAACGGTAAAACCAACGGTCTAGTATATATAAAAAACGAGAAACGAGAAACACGTATAAATTACATAAACAAACGACAACTACTGTACATCAGATTCCTGACTTAGGACAGGTGCAAACATTTGCAGCGGGATTAAACGTTTTAATGGTACCAAACCTTCTCCCTTTTTCTGAAACAATAGTATAACATCACAACATAGAAAAACACACGATAAAACATCAATTGGAAGGCTTAACAAGCTTATAAGTTATAGGTTTTGGCCTAATTATAATAAAATGTTGTATATACTTTAAGCGTCTAGCAAGTCTTTCACTATCAAATTATGAAATTATATAAAACAGCATGAGATTTCATACACTTTCATAACTTTACATTTGTTATAGAATTTTACTATTGTTCTCTGCTGTCTATCCATGTTATGTAATACATGCTGTTCATTTCCCATAAAGATTCATTTTATAATTAGTTTGTCACAATTCTTGGACACAGATAGTTTATTTGGTTAAACGGTCGTTGAAGTAGCTTCATAAAACTATGTATGTTCTAGAATTGAGACAGGCAAGTGAAAATAGATTTATTCATGAACAGAAATATGATAGTATTTCGTAATATACTGAAGGATAAAAAAAACCTGACACAAACAAGTGATGGAAGGTATTCGATGGAAGCCAGAAGCGCAAATAAAGTATATAAATAGCAATAACGGTGTCTATATCAATGGAGATTAAAGCAATGAATTTATTTCACTTAAAATTCATTTCAAATCTTGCATGGTCAATTCAATAAAAAACCACTCACTTTGTTGAAGAAATATTTTTAAATTAAGACTGCCTAAAGTTACATAATATTAGTTTTAACATTGTAATTCGTTTGCAGAATATGGAAAAAAATCCCCTCCTCCTCAAAAACATTTATAATGTACAAAAAAAACGTGAATATAATTTCCATGATTACGAAATTACATGGGCAAATCTCAAGGCAAAAAAAAAGAAAAACATCTTTCATCTGAAATCTATCTTACAGCAGATTCGACATGCACTTATTTTTATACTGAAGGGAATTTAAGTACATTATTGTATTCATAAAAGTTTACAGGTTGTGTAAAAGTCAATTGTGCTTTATTTTAATATGTTAAGTCTTTATAGTTTACCTCATCTAATTTTTCTAAAATAACCATGGTTCTGCAATCACTATCAAAGACCAGGGACCACAAATCACCGATAGTACTTTGTAATGGATACTGTGTAACAAGAATATTTTTTCCCTCTCTAAAACTCTGGAAAAAATTTAAACTGTCGTATTGAAATATCAGTTTATGATGTTAAAGTGTACAGTAAAAAGGTAGTGGTTGAAGGCTGTATGATGTTTCCAACTAGAGGCAGGAAGGAATATGTTTCGCTCGTCTTGCAATAATGAATAATACTGAGTCAGTCCGATAAAGAAACAAATAAATGTAAACATATGTTCTCTCAAATCTGAAAAGTAATGCAGATGTTGCTGTTTCTTTGAATATATTTTAATTCAATATATCATCCTATAGGGTCTTATTTAAAATTAATATTCCGCGATAGTAGCAATAATTGATTTTTTTGTCGGTAGTATCTCAAGAAAATTTGATATCCAACTTTCTAAGCATACCAGCAATCATAGAACTTTAAAACTGTTAATTTAAGTCACCTCTTAATGCCTTGGGTTAAAGCCTGTACGCCGATTCTGCTTTCAATCTAGTTTAAATAGGCCTAATCAATTATTTTTTTGATTATGTATTGAAAATAGTAAAGCCAGTGGTCAATATTGATAAGCAGAACGGATCTTCACGTATCTTTTATAATCTGCACAATTCACATAAATCAGAATTTACCTATTATAGTTTATTGAAAATAATGACCTCTTTGTAAAGATAAGGAGATGGAGTATGTTTGGCAATGAGACAACCATCCATCCAAGTTGAAGTGACGTGAATGTAAGCAACTTCGTTCGTTTGATCGTCATTCGGCGAAAACATTATTAAACAAAACCTAGTAAGAATGAATTCCTCATGTTTGGTTGTCCCAGAAAATTCGATTCTAAATGTACAGATGACAGACAGACAATACGTACAAAAAGATATACAGAATGGCTCGCTCTGTACTTGTGGGCTAGACGATCTGAGTGGGAACTTGTACTATTAGTTGAACTTTAATTTGAAGAGAGCATTTGGCAGATTAGGGCAACTACATACGTGATGAAAGGTTACATTTAGATACTTATATACCTATGTTCAGAAAATAGGTACATTTTTTACATCCACCAGTGCCTGAGGGTATCATCAGCTCAGTAGTCGGTAATTCGGTATGGACATGATTATAACAAATTTTTCTTACATTATCCCTTTATAAATTTACCAAATATTAAGAAACTAAGGTTTCATCAACCTCAGGCAAACTTTAACTTAGAAGAATTTGGTTATTATGATTATGTCCTTTTTTGGTCATATAGGACCCCGTTCACATTAGCATTTTTTGAATCGATCTAAATTTGAATCGATCTAAATAAAACCAGTACGCGTTCACATTATCTTTAGTCCTAACGATCTCTATCGGTCTAATCTGAACCACTGCGTTCACACTACAAGTAAAAATGCAATCCAACTGGCCTAATTACCCGTGCAATTGTAAACACTGTGTATGAATAGAAATATTTAATCAAATTAACGTGTTGATACACACGCTTGCAAAAGATACCGGATGAAGTTATTGTTTCACTTGAATTACATAGTTCAAATTTTGATACTGTTGTTCGTATAGCTTTCGTTAATTTTAAGCCCTTTTACGTTGGTCATCCAATTTGTATAATTGCATGTGTAATTTTGCCACCATACATGCGCACAAATCATTTTCGATTCAGTCGTACCAGTTTAGATCGATCTCTGCGTTCTCATTTAAAGTTAGATCGGTTCACGTTAGATCGATTCAAACTAAACTACCTCTTTTGGTGTTTTAGTTTAGACCAATTCTAGATCGATTCAAAGCGAACTGATCTAGTTTAAATCGGTCTAAATGTCCAAGTGTGAACGGGGTCTAGCTCTTCAACTTTTCGGATTATACATTTGTACATCCTTGGCTTTCAAATATTCAGCTTTGGACGTTCCTGATACAGGTAAACCAAAAAAAAGCGCTTCGGACGCAAAACAAAATATCAAATGTTGTTTTGATCTTGGGTCGATACCGCTGCGGGTGGACTATCAGCCCCCGGAGGTATCATCAGACTAGTAGTCGGTTCTTCGGTACTGACATGATTTAGCTATTATCTATAGGTCCTTTTGGTCAAATAGTTCTTCAATTGTTTCGGTTCTTATAATCCTTGGCTTTCAAATATTCAGCTTAGAGCGTTCCTGTTGAAGATAAATCCAGAAAAGTGCTTGGGACGCATATATTTATAAAGTGTTGATTTCATCTTTTTTTTATGAAGGACTGATTTATTTCAAGAATTAATCGCAAAAGATTGTCGAATGTTATATATTTATTATCAGCGCCAGTTCATTAAAAAAAAATAAAATCCAATTCTTGCTATAAGTAATTAATTATCAAAATAGTTGAAGATAACAAAAAGTATATTCAAAATTTCTAAGAATGTCACTGAAAATCGGGTTTCCAAGATACCGTTAGATAGTAAATGAATAATGAAAATTTATGTTTTGGCCAAGATACTAGTAAACTGTAATATAACTTGATTGCAATAGTATGTGTATGCTGTGTTTAATGATGCTCGCTCCTCTGTTTCAAAAATAACAAGCTTTTCAAAAGATTGTTATAAATTGATAGTATATAAATAACTGAACTTAAAAAGCAGAAAAGTGGTAGGTCAGTGTTCTTGTTTTTGAGATTTAAGCAATTGAAAAAATGGCGGGAAATGATTCTCTCTAGATTTTTCTTACATTTAACATTGGTACATTTTTATGAAAAAAACAAGGAATTTCAAAGGTGGCTTTTTAAACCATATGTCATTAAAATATGAAAAGAAAAATAGGTGTTAGTAGGGACTACATGGATAAAAGTAGAGGATTCCGAATATCTAACAAAAAATCAACAACAAGAATAGCGAACATTCTTAAATAAAATATTTGCAATTCGTCGTTTTTGTTTGTATAAATGAACACATTATGATATAAAAATAAGAAGATGTAGTATGATTGCCAATGAGACAACTCTTCACCAGAGATAAAATGACATAAAAATTAGCAACTACAGGATTAGTTCACTTAGCTAATATACGTCAGTTGGATAGCAAGCAAATAGGTAGACTATGAACACACTGTAATGGCAATATGTTTCAACAATGTAGTAGCCCATAATTCTTTCCACACATATTTAAGTGCTTCGTTATTTGACAAGAGTATAATTCTGTAATAAAATATATCCTTTCATTTTCTATGAACTTTAACGTGCATCTTTTAATCTTAAACTTACTGGTATCTTCACAGCATTTATATAATCATTACTAGATCTCCCATACGACATAAGGTACGGCCTGTAATCATCATCTATAAAAAATAGCAAACTCATGTTTATTAATGTGGATAAAAGGAGATGGAGTATTATATCAAACGATATACAAAATAAAAACAATCAAATAACAGTGTTGTTCTTATGTAAAATACTTAGATATCATGGGTTTTCCTCATTGCCAAAGGCCGTACGGGGATCTATAGTTGCTAACAGCCATATCATTATGGCTTTGGTGGGTAATTGTCGCATTGGAATCATACAAGAGACATAAAATAAGAAGTCTTCCTCGTAACGTTGTTTTTATTAATAAAACTTCCTTCGTGTGAATTACCATGCAAGAGTCTATTTTACAACTCTAATATAAAGTTAAGAAAATAAGCGGAATTAGTCCAATTTCCCAACTCTGCAAGAAACGTATAGGTAGACGAGGTAAATAAACACCCTATAGTAGTTCAACATTACTCTACGTCGATTGGTATAATATTAACTTAATAACTTACCAATATTTTACAGAAGTCTAGAGAGTCTATTAGGCTCAGTTATGAATTATGGTGTATATGAAAATAAGGAGATGTGGTATTATTGCCAATGAGACAACTATCCACCAAAGTTCACATAAAGTGAATGTAAGAAATTATAGGCAACCGTACGGCCTTCAACAATGAAAAAACCCATACCGTATAGTCGGGTACAAAAAGCCCCGACATGAAAAATATGAAACAATTCAATTGAGAAAACAAACGGCATAATTTATAACAAAACAATTTATGAAAATAAATACGACAGATATGAACCGACGACAACCACTGAACTACAGGCTCCTGACTTGGGACAGGCATATAAAGAATGTGGCGGGGTTAAACATGTTTTTGAGCGCTCAACCCTCCCCATAACCTGGGACAAGGGTATTACAGCACAACATAAGAACAAACTATCAAAATCAGTTGAAAAGGGTTAACTCATCAAATCGATACAGAGCAGAAAAAACATCAAACAAAAACACAGATCGGACGTGGCAGGGTATTTATACATCCCTAACAAAAACAGACACAAAGTACAAATCTGCGAGTACTCGCAATTACTGACAGCTAGTTCAAAGCTAATAAAAACTAATAAAAAATATCATGTATCTAAGACTAAAGCATCAACCAGTACACACCCACATTTAGTGTTAAGACGTCATTGACAGTCAGAGAAAAACATGACCTTGTGCAATGCCAAAATATAAGTATCGGCAGATTGTAGAACCGTGAAAGTGCATATGTGTAAAACAATAATATTTAGTATGATTTTGATTTACTGATAACAAATTCAATAGTTATACCAATAAAAACAATAAACAAAGATCTAATTACAGTGTTGAATTGGTAACCTTTCAAAATAAGTTTATTTAAAGGATGGATTATATAAAAATAAAAAGATGTGGTATAATTGCCAATGAGACAACTCTCCACAAGAGACAAAACTAAATAGACGATAACAACTATAGGTCACCGTACGGCCTTCAACAATGAGCAAAGTCATACCGCATAGTCAGCTATAAAAGGCCCCGAAATGACAAATGTAAAACAATTCAAAAGAGAAAACTAACGGTCTAATGTATGTAAAAAAACAATGAACGTAACACAGATATAACATACAGCAACCAACGACAACCACTGAATTACAGGCTCCTGACTTTGGACAGGCACATATAGAATGTGGCGGGGTTAAACATGTTACTCGCTTGGTATCTTCTCTATCTCTTTAGTGTTCAATTTCCTAACCTTGATTACACCAGGTTCAAAGATTTAATTAATCAGCAGAAACTGTCAGTTTGAAATAAAGTGACAATATCTTAATATGAATAATCGAGTTTTGTGAATAAAACTCCCGATATTGTCAAATCTGAATAAAGTTATACGACGCAAAATTAAGCTCTTCTACTTAAGTTTTACCAATAATTTTAGAATCACGAGTTGGTTGACCGTTATGGATTATCCGTTTCACAGATGACTACGGATATGTTCGAATTGTCGTCACTACTATCCTGTTACCCTATTCTCCGAAATATTACCTACCGAATTAGATTTATCACCGGGTTTGTACTTAAATGAGAAACACGACGGGCCACACGAGTAGCAGGATCTTCTTACCCTCCCGGAGCACCTGAGATAACCCCCAGTTTCGTGTTGCTCAGTATTTAGTATTCTATGTTGTGTTTTGTGAACTGTTGTTTGTTTGTTTTTTTCTTTTTAGCCATGGCGTTGTCATTCTATTTTCGACTTACGAGTTTGAATGTCCCTTTAGTATACTTCGCCTCTCTTTTAAACTATAGTCGTGGATACGAATCACCAAATTAGTTACATCAGAGTGAAGGGGCATCCAAGAAACAATTTTATATTTAGTGAGATTATGTCAATAGTTATAATTAAGCTACTCTTACATAATTTTTTTTGCTTCCTGGCTGCGCACGATATTTCCACAATGGAAATAACGATGGAAAACTGTATGAATTTTCTATTTTTCATCGTATTCGTGAAAATAGTACATATCAAGACGTAATTTTGACGTCATCAGATAAGAAAATCTTATGTTTTTCAGTTATATTTCTTGACTCTATGCATTTGCAAACATTTTGTGTCAAATTGAAATAGTTGTCAAACATTTTATATTCTTTGGCCAAAAGCGGGTTTTAATGCCCCTACTCCTTTGAAATTGGTGTTAGAGTGACAAAGTGTAACTATGCTAACATCATCAATCTACATATAGCCGGATTGTAAGAAGTAAAACATCAAAATAGTGTTTAAAAAAAACTCTTACTCACGTGGTAAAATATTTTGAACAGCATTTTTTGAAACATTTTCCTTTCGTTTGCCAGCTTGGAATTTATTAGCCTCAATTGTAGGTTTTAAGTCCTGTAATTTCTGAAATAAAAAGAAAGATATAGTCATGAGTTGAGATTCTATCAAGAGTAATTGTATTAGCAAATGATTTTATATGGAGAGGAATTGATTCATTATTGATTTTTCATAAATCTTTCTGAATGACAGTTAAATGTATTTGTGCTCAATATTTAATTTAAAAAGTGTAAGTTGACGTTCCCGAGAAATATTTGGCTCTAAGCGTAGTTATTTTTTCATATTATGTAAGGTAAACAATTTTTTTACAGATTTAAACAAATAAAACATTACTGAAAGATGCTGATATCTGTGTTATGTAGAAAAAAATACGCCAATCTCTAGCACAAAATAAAGAAAGATAATATTTAATGTTAATGATTATTTTCAGGTCTTTCAATCAAAATGTGTAAATCCTTGTAAGAATGAAGTTTGATTTGGCTATTTGTTTTAGGTATTTTTGTCATATAGCTCTTCAACTGTTTCGGTACTTACACATCCCTCGGATTTCAAATGTTTGGCTTTGAGCGTTCCTCATGAAGGTAAATCCAGAAAAGCGCTTCGAACGCATGAAATTATTAAACGTGTTGTTTTCAATTTTTTACATCACTGGGTCGATACCTCTGCTGGTGGACTATCAGTCCCCGAGGGTATCATCAGCTCAGTAGTCAATACTTCGGTACTGACATGATTTATAACAAACTTTTCTAAAATTGTCCGTTTATAAATTTTGAAATTATAAAGAAACTAAGGTTTCAACTCCCTCAGGCAGATGGATTTGGCTATTTGTTTTAGGTATTTTTGTCATATAGCTCTTCAACTGTTTCGGTACTTACACATCCCTCGGATTTCAAATGTTTGGCTTTGAGCGTTCCTGGTGAAGGTAAATCCAAAAAAGCGCTTCGGACGCATGAAATTATTAAACGTGTTGTTTTCAATTTTTTACATCACTGGATCGATACCTCTGCTGGTGGACTATCAGTCCCCGAGGGTATCATCAGCTCAGTAGTCAGTACTTCGGTACTGACATGATTTATAACAAACTTTTCTAAAATTGTCCGTTTATAAATTTTGAAGTTATAAAGAAACTAAGGTTTCAACTCCCTCAGGCAAAGTTGACCTTAGATGGATTTGGTTATTTGTTTTAGGTATTTTTGTCATATAGCTCTTCAACTGTTTCGGTACTTACACATCCCTCGGATTTCAAATGTTTGGCTTTGAGCGTTCCTGATGAAGGTAAATCCAGAAAAGCGCTTCGGACGCATGAAATTATTAAACGTGTTGTTTTCAATTTTTTACATCACTGGGTCGATACCTCTGCTGGTGGACTATCAGTCCCCGAGGGTATCATCAGCTCAGTAGTCAGTACTTCGGTACTGACATGGTTTATAACAAACTTTTCTAAAATTGTCCGTTTATAAATTTTGAAATTATAAAGAAACTAAGGTTTCAACTCCCTCAGGCAAAGTTAACCTTAGATGGATTTGGCTATTTGTTTTAGGTATTTTTGTCATATAGCTCTTCAACTGTTTCGGTACTTACACATCCCTCGGATTTCAAATGTTTGGCTTTGAGCGTTCCTGATGAAGGTAAATCCAGAAAAGCGCTTCGGACGCATGAAATTATTAAACGTGTTGTTTTCAATTTTTTACATCACTGGGTCGATACCTCTGCTGGTGGACTATCAGTCCCCGAGGGTATCATCAGCTCAGTAGTCAGTACTTCGGTACTGACATGATTTATAACAAACTTTTCTAAAATTGTCCGTTTATAAATTTTGAAATTATAAAGAAATTAAGGTTTCAACTCCCTCAGGCAGATGGATTTGGCTATTTGTTTTAGGTATTTTTGTCATATAGCTCTTCAACTGTTTCGGTACTTACACATCCCTCGGATTTCAAATGTTTGGCTCTGAGCGTTCCTGGTGAAGGTAAATCCAGAAAAGCGCTTCGGACGCATGAAATTATTAAACGTGTTGTTTTCAATTTTTTACATCACTGGGTCGATACCTCTGCTGGTTGACTATCAGTCCCCGAGGGTATCATCAGCTCAGTAGTCAGTACTTCGGTACTGACATGATTTATAACAAACTTTTCTAAAATTGTCCGTTTATAAATTTGGAAATTATAAAGAAACTAAGGTTTCAACTCCCTCAGGCAAAGTTGACCTTAGATGGATTTGGCTATTTGTTTTATGTATTTTTGTCATATAGCTCTTCAACTGTTTCGGTACTTACACATCCCTCGGATTTCAAATGTTTGGCTTTGAGCGTTCCTGATGAAGGTAAATCCAGAAAAGCGCTTCGGACGCATGAAATTATTAAACGTGTTGTTTTCAATTTTTTACATCACTGGGTCGATACCTCTGCTGGTGGACTATCAGTCCCCGAGGGTATCATCAGCTCAGTAGTCAGTACTTCGGTACTGACATGATTTATAACAAACTTTTCTAAAATTGTCCGTTTATAAATTTTGAAATTATAAAGAAACTAAGGTTTCAACTCCCTCAGGCAAAGTTGACCTTAGATGGATTTGGCTATTTGTTTTAGGTATTTTTGTCATATAGCTCTTCAACTGTTTCGGTACTTACACATCCCTCGGATTTCAAATGTTTGGCTTTGAGCGTTCCTGGTGAAGGTAAATCCAGAAAAGCACTTCGGACGCATGAAATTATTAAACGTGTTGTTTTCAATTTTTTACATCACTGGGTCGATACCTCTGCTGGTTGACTATCAGTCTCCGAGGGTATCATCAGCTCAGTAGTCAGTACTTCGGTACTGACATGATTTATAACAAACTTTTCTAAAATTGTCCGTTTATAAATTTTGAAATTATAAAGAAACTAAGGTTTCAACTCCCTCAGGCAAAGTTGACCTTAGATGGATTTGGCTATTTTTTTTTAGGTATTTTTGTCATATAGCTCTTCAACTGTTTCGGTACTTACACATCCCTCGGATTTCAAATGTTTGGCTTTGAGCGTTCCTGATGAAGGTAAATCCAGAAAAGCGCTTCGGACGCATGAAATTATTAAACGTGTTGTTTTCAATTTTTTGATTCTGTTTCCCGAATTATGATACACACTGCTAGTACAAAATATATCACCTAAGTTTAAACTAAAGATTTTTGTATGTATGACTGAATGTATAACTTTTGTGAAGTTACAATTTAAAATATACGAATGATAGAAGTCTCAGTTATGTCTTAAAGTTTGCAAACCTCAAAAACATTATTTTATTAGATACCGACATTTTTAAAGTAAACATAAACATTATAAAGATGACGGACCGAAAAGTGTTCGGTTGAATAGAGTTTAGTAAGTTCAATGATCCATGCATAATTTATGTTTTTGAAATCTTTGGATGTATTTGATACATTCCATATTCTCGAGTTTCCTTCCAAATCATCTTCATTGTTTAAATTTCGTCCACCTATATATGAAGACGATATATGTGTACCCGAGAAGATAAATTCGTTTTGCACAACATATTATTTAAAAAAAATATATGGGATTCATGTATTTCTTTATAATTTTTGAAACAGAATTTTATTTGCTATCATTGTGTAAAACATTGAAAACAGTTTATCCTTCTTTTAAACCCCAAAACGGCCTCACATAAAATGAATTATCGAATATGTATTGTGAAACACGGGTCTATAAGACAAACAGTAGGTAATACAGAAGACCAATACACAGCTGCATGAGAACAATGATATATAATACCATTTTAAGTAGTGCCTCCAGGGGAAAGCTTATAAACATTCAAGTCAGAAAATATCAAAAATAAACAAAAATATTGTTTTCTTATTATAGTTATAATTTAGATTAAGTGTAGACTCCCGAAAGGAAAATTCCAAAGCATAGTTCTCTACTTGCTTTCTACACACAATCATTGCAACAAAAAGTTAATCTTAATTCATTTCAGCAAGTAAAGCCACAATCCAAAATATGTCCTTATTATATATTTGTTGATGGTAAGTTTTGTGTTTTTTCATGTAACGTCTATTCAAACTTGAAAGTCGAATCGATGTTATCAAAATTTACAAGCATAAACACTAACTTGATACTCCCTTTCAATAAGTCTTGAATCCAGTATATTTAGGAAATCTTGTCTCGGAATAGCTGATTGAGGTACGGTGAAAGCCTCTACTAAAACATCGTACACCGTAGCATATTGTTCCTGTAATTATAAAAAAAATTGCTATTACAACATTCTTCTGATTTTTGCTGTTTGCTCTCGTGTTGTGTTTTATCACCAATGTCCCAGGATAGAGAGAGGATTGGACGCCCGCAAACATTTCTTTAACTCTACCACATTTTGTGTGTGCCTGTTCCAAGTCAGGAGCCTGTATATCAGTGGTTGTTTTTTTTTTGTATATCATATTTAATTTGCGTTTGTTGTTTTGTAAATAACTCGTGTCGTTTGTTTCTCATTTGATTTTTTTTGTGATGTCGGGGCCTTATATAGCTGGCTATGCGGTATGGGTTTTACCTATTATCAAGACCGTACCGTGATACATAATTGCTTACATCTATGTCTTATGTTGATGGTTGTCTCAATGGCAACCACACAACATCTCCTTAATTTATATTCAGTACATATAGACGCTTGTTTATGACTGACGATATATTCAGCTTTAAATACTGTCGATGAATAGTATATGCATCTAAAAACTGCTTAAAATAAGCTTACGGTCTTTCTGTGGTCATTTGTATTATGACTTAATCAATTGTTAATGTTCGAGAACAGTTTTGACAAATAATACAGGATTGGAGAAGCCTACGTCGCTCCTGATTCTGACAGGTTAAGCATTTAGCGGACAGACACGGGACTCAGGATTTAAAATCATTATACATTTGTAGTAAGATTTTGTACTTTTACTGAATAAATCATAACAGATACCAGGCTTAAACGACTATTCTGATCTATGTTAATGACGATTAAACAACAATTTCCAAATGAAAAACAAAACAAGGCAAACGAATAATAATAATGAAAAAACTAATAACAATAATAATTATAATAGATATTAATAATAGATATTATTAGCATCGAAAAAAAGAAAAGATGTTATACAGTATAAACGGAATTCATATGATTTTTCCTATTCACACTCTTTTGCAATTTACTTAAGGATAGGCCGGATGTACTTAGGTCAGGTTTATGAATATTTGTCAGATGTTCGGACTTCTTGGGTTTTTTCCTACGATACAGGGTAAAATATTTTGCCCCATATCACCCACTTTTCTTTTCATAGAAGACTTCAATAGCTCATATAAAGGTCATTACCAAAATTTAAGCAGATTCTAGATCTTTTTCTTACGATTTGAAACCCAAATAATGCCAATGCTAAATATAAGGTAAAAGTCCGAGTCAGCCTTTTCCCGCCATTTTAAAAAAATCAAATATCGCAAAAAGGAGTTCCATAACCTATTAATATTTCTAGCTTATTCTGTTCCTTTAACAATGCTCTTCTGACTTATAGTATCAATTCTAAATTCACGATTTTTTAAATTTCACCTAACTACATCCTTAAAATGTTTTTAACTTACCACAGTTTGGACCATATTCATTCTGTCTTGTCTCATCATATGTGTGTATTCCATTATATTAACAAACCCAGTTGTTTTGCCGTGTTCATATAAAGCGTCCAGGGCTAAGAACGTCCCAGTTCTGCCAATCCCAGCACTGAAGAGATATTCAAAAGAACGAACAAAATGTTAAAAAAAATTGACAATGATGACGATGATTTGTAAAAGAAAGACGATTTCTGTTAATTCGAATTTAAATAAAGAATTATAAAATTCCATTTAAAAAAAATGTGTATTTATTTAACAGAACAAAAAATACAAACCTGCAGTGAACTACCATCGGTCCAGATCCATTAGTTGGCCTTGACTTCACTTTCCGGTAGAAATTTACTAAATGTGTTTTGTCCGGCACATCATGATCAGGCCACTTTGTAAAGTGAAAATGATGAACTGTTCTGTCGGTCTACAATTATTTTGGATAAGTTTATTATATTTTCTGTTTTCGATTTCTTAAAACAAATCTGAAGTGCGTACTATATAATTCACAGTTACTCTTCAAATACAGGTACACACAGGACAAAAGAGGAAGACTGTTTTGAAAAAATGATGTCAGATTTTAGACTGCTGTATGATACATGTATACATTGCATCTTCAGTTAAAACAATTTTAAAGATACTTCACAATAGAATATCAATACTGCTTGGTTTAATGTTCAATATGGGTTCGTTTTTTTTTTGAAAAATACTGGGATACCTGGGGATATTCAAGAGATGATGCAAATTGTTTTTAGGTAGCACAATACAAACACAACAAAATGTTTCATTATCAAACATTTTGTGTTACGTCGTATTTGATTTGGCATTCCAACTGATTTTTATTGGTGCGCACTAGTAAGTCTTATGTAGACGTAAAGCGAGTCTGGCGTACCAAATTATAAGCCTAGTATCTTCGATATTTTTAAACGTTTTACTTTGGAAGAAGCCAAGTAATGTATTGCTAATCATCCCTAAAGTCACCTTAAATATAACAATAAGAAGATGTGATATGATTGCCAATGAGACAACACTGCACCAGAGACCAGATGATGTAGAAGTTAGCATCTATTGGTCTTCAACAATGAGCAAAATCCATACAGCATGCCAAGTTATACAAGGCCCCGAACTGACAAATGTAAAACAATCCAATCGAGAATGTATGTATAAAACAATATTTGAAAAATAAATATGAAATACACCAATAGACGACAAACACTGAATTATTAGGCCTGACAATGATAAAAACAGTATTTTGTTCATTATCTGCGGATTAAATTATACGAGAAAAAGACAATAATCCACACATAAGTCATTCTGCGTCGAAGCAATGCTGTGGAAATCGGTAAAAACATAATACAGGCAAGGAATACTTACGTTTTCACATGATAATTGTATACAGCGATAAATGTATACTGTATTTTCTTTTTCCTCTAACATTTCGAGTGTGAATTTACCAATTAAAACTTGTTTATGTGTTGACTCGGGCCAATATTGATCACACTTTTTCTAAAATGCAATATATATCATACAATATACGCAATTAATATTTTTTCTAATGGTAAAGTTCTCATGAAATTCCTATATTTGACTATAATATACATAATTTTAGTATTTCTATTTATTGATATTATTGTATATTGCTCATTATGTTCCTATATTTCATATCATTGCGCATTGTTAATAACATTCCTATATTTTGTATCATTGTGTATCGTCCATAACATTCCTTTATTCCATATCATTGAGAACTGTCCCAATATATTCCTATATTTGATATCATTGCGTACTGTCCATAATATTCCTATATTTGATATCATTGTGTATTATGTTATTTCGGAACACTTCTTTTTAGTTGTCAAAATGTTTGTTAGAGTTGTAATGCTGTTTTTTTTAAGAAACCGACCATAAACTTGTCCAGTTATTTATGTACAATTGCATTTACTCTCGCAAGTGTACCACCAATACATTTGTAGAGGTTGTTTATCAAAAAGCTTGTCATATGTTTGGTATATTACCTTCACTTAGTAACAATCTAAATGATGAACAGCAGCAGCGAATGACTTGTTTTTCAGTTAATCATTTGAATGTGGTTTGCTCTTAATTTCGACAATTGTACTCTGTTATAAACATAACGAACTTTTCTTACCTTATCACATTCCACTAGTTTTGTGACCATTATGATTGTATCCACATTTTCTTGCCAAATCATTTGCCAAAAGTCACTTAAGGTAATCTTCTTAGGTCCTATAGATATAAAATAAAACACAAACGTAGTATTTGACCATCTATGCATTAGAACCCACATGCTTCTTCGGATTATACTTCCACATTATTAGAGTTTTCAAGCTTTTCGACAAAAACATGTCTTAGAGACGCTGAAATTTCACACTGTGAATAATTGAAAGTTCTGTTTTATTTGTGTTAAAAATTGTGATATCAAGGTTCTTTAAAATTAAATTGTTATCATTTGTTTTCGTATAACCAGTGCAAGTAGGGTTAGTATTGGAAGACTTGATGATCACTGTAATAGTCAACCAGACACCAAACTATTGCTTGAATAGCTCATATTGGTCTGAATTATTTTTTTACAACTAAGTCTCAATTACCCATATTAAGATAGTCGGTACGATAAATTCGTTACACAGTGTGCTAGTTACCCAATACAATATATACGGGGTTAGTAGATTCCATACGGAATTCGAGCTTCGATCGCTCTCGCCCTATATGAAATTTACTGACCCGTATTTATCGTTTTAGGTCACTATAGCTAGCACACTGTGTAACTAATAATAGAAGAAAGTGCATATAGTTTTGTATTGCTGCTTGTTGGGTGGCTGAAACATTGACGTTACCAAACATCGTTTCCATCTATATAAGAATAAGTAAAAATGTCGGATAAAACTATATTTGTAGATCGTATATGAGATTCTAAACAAGTTTATGAACATTATTCTAGAGTGACAGATATTTCAAAATTGAATACAAGTATCATATCTGTCGGGTTTATTGAGGTATCATAGTTATCAAAAGTATACCTTGTGTTGCAATATATGCCTTGTCTTTGCTGTAGTTCTACAAATAAAAAGCTAAATTTTGACAAAGTAATTGTTATAAATTGTTGTTCAATTCCGTATAGGATTTGTAATAAATAATCGAAAACTGGTTTGGTTTCAATGTCAACCGCATCTTTTGAGAAAAAACAAACGACATGAATATTTATACATTCTACTTATTCAAAAGCAATTCTACATGTGACATTTTAAAGTTATTTAATATATGAAAAATCATTTCAATATCAACTTAATGAATGTCATTGAGGGGGATATTTATATGATAGTTAAAATAACTTACCTTTATATAATTGGCATTAATGTAGTCTGTGCTGGTATCGTACATTTCTAGCTTAACTCTTGAATGGTCGTCTACGTAAATGAGAGGTATAAGATGAAGACATTAGTTTTTTTTTTTTTTCTCTCATTTTGTTTTGTTATTCCGAAGCCATTTTGAAAAGCTTACTGTACGGTATGGAGCTTACTCATTTCTCAAGATGTACGTTTGCCCGTTAGAGGTGGTACGGTAGTCTGTATTTTTTACAACCTTGTCCAAGGGGATATTAGTCTTATTACCAACAATAATGTACTCCTTTTTTATAAGTTGTAGCATATGCGGTGGATAGAGGTAGGACCGATTTTATTTCATTCACAAGGTCGATAACCTATTTAAAAGCTTGGATATTACTGATTATAAATATCAAATATTAAAGATTTAAAATAATATTACAACTATCCATATAATAAAAATGAGCAAAGTGTACGTACTTTAAAGTTGGTAAAATTAACAGAAATACAACAAAGTAAAATTTGCCAAACATTTTGAAAATGGCATTAATATAAAGGAAATATCCATATCTCTTTAAGTTGCGATGATGCAACTTAAGGGAAAAGAGAGGCGGAATATACCAATGGGATAACTCATAAATTAAAAACCAACTGACAACGCCAAGGCAAAAAACGAAAACGACTTACAACAGTCCACAAAACACAACATAAAAAACTCAGAAAAACGAACCCCACCAAAAAAAAAAAAAGAAAAAAACTAGGTCACTTTGTCATTTAATCCCTAAAATCCACTCCTTTTGTAGTATAATATATATATATATATATTGCAAAATTTTATTTTATTTGAGTTGTTTCACTTTGATTATAACGATGAATATATTCTTGATTTTCATAATTGACACCCCTCTACTTATGTGTTATAGGTCAATTACATTTTTGTACGAACACAAGAAATATTCAATGTCTCCAAACCTCATATGGTTTACTTGGAAACGCCATATCCGTGCATCAAAATCAAAGAAAAAGAGTTTTTCCGTCGTTATTTTAAAATTGGGAAAAGCAAATTCAAAGGAATGCTTTAAATTTCTAATAAAATATTTACAAAGAGTCTCGAATTGTGTATGTATTATCAAG